>JAOXXN010000191.1:15073778-15091806 GCA_026770055.1 Myrmophylax atrothorax
GCCCCTCCCCGGGGACTGCCCCCTGGGCTGGGTCGGGGGGCCCCTCCCCGGGGACTGCCCCCTGGGCTGGGTCGGGGAGCCCCCAGTGGCTCCTGTTGGGGGCTGGAGGAAGGTGAGTTCCGGTAAGGGGCAGCAGAGGCACAGCAGGGCAGTGGCCTTGGCTGGGCTTACAGTGGCACCTCTGCAGAAGCTCCAGTCAGAAACCACAACTGGTCAGGCTACTGAAGGAATGATCTGCCTGTTGGTTTCCCCACGGGTCAGTCTCCTCTGTTCCGGGATGTTTAGTGCACTGGAGTTGAACGGTCTTGCACTCTCTCGCTATTTAGTTCCCGTTGCTTCTCCTGGGAGGTACCACGTTTTCCTCTGCTCCATAAATCCCCTGCCTTGGCTTTGGCAGCCCCCAGTGCTGCTGCTCCTGCCTGTGCCGTGGGGCCCACAAAGTAATCCATTCCCTCTTGGAAGTTACAGCCCAAAGATGTGTTTTGCCTGATGTATTATTCATTCTTACTCATCACTTACCCGGACAAGTAGCTTGTGGTGTTTTTCTATTTTTATTTTTTTACCTCCTTTAATCCTCTCAAAACCAAGTTTTTTATTTTCCAGCTTACTTCATTTTCTTCTTCCTTCAAACTCCCTCCAGTTTTTCTCAGTGCTTCCTATTGTGCACTGCCAAAAGTAATTGAAATGTCTTCTGGAGTTGTTTAAGGGAATGCTCTTTGATTTGTGATAGGCAGCTTGAAATAATCTTTTTTGGTTTTTTTTGAGGTGTATTACATGGCAAACAGATGCTAAATTTGCTGTCTGCCATTACTTGTAGACTTTCATCTTGCAATATATCTGCTTTCATTGAATATAAACACTGAACATTATGTCCCTTTCAGGGTTATTAACTTACATTTTTCCGTAGTGACTCTTATTTATGGATTCTTTTTTAGAGGCCTCATTGGAGCTCCGTACTGGGGTAGAAAACCAGATTTTTTTATTATTTGAATAGTCAACATTTTTATCCTTTTTTTTGAATACCTGAAGTACGAGGTAGAAGCTGAGCTTTTATTTGAAGATGTGATTGAATGACATGAAAGTTAGTGCAGTGTTTGGGTTTGGTTTGGGGTTTTTTAGCAGTTTATCTAAAATGTATATTTTTTCAGATACTACAGATTTCCTTTCAAAAATATTTCAGAAATTGCCCTTGCTACCCACATACATCTGTTTTGCTCAGTAATTTTAGTTACAAATAATGAATACCAAGGATTAGTTACTCTGTAATGTGGAGGATTGTTTTGGAACCTTTACATGGGAGCTGCAAAGACAAAACCAAAGATAGAAAGAGCTGAAGTGTATTTGGCTTTACACTACTGAGGTCCCCTTACACTGCGTATGAAAACAGTGATGGTTGTGAGGATTTGGGCAGCCCCTCAGCCCCAGCACTGAGGAGTGACCGCAGTGGGCAGAGCCCTGACTGGCACCTGGGGCTGGGATTTGGCCCTCCCAGCTCCTCCCCTGGCTCAGCAATGGCAGCCCTGCTATGGCAGGAACAATTAGATGGATGTCATTGTTCTTCTGTACAAACACTGCTATTGAGGGCAAGATAAACAGGAGAAAGATTATTCTTGTTTCTCCCGTTACCTTCACTGAATGTTGTTTAGCAGGAAATCTTAAACCAAGGTATTGGTTGGCTGGATTTTTGTTTTTAATGCAGTTTGTGCATTCAGTGCAGAACCCATTGCAAGCTCTTCTGTCACAAAAAAAGAATTAAGAAATTTAAGTCCTCAGGCAAATTTATACAAGCTAAGTTCACCTGTGGCTATAAACTCATGATCTGAAGGCATTTCCACCTTGGAATTGCTGCACAATCAATTCACACAGAGAATATACCAGAGATGAATCACTCCTTTAGTGTCTTGGTATTTATGCTCTTTATTGTCTGTTATTGATTCAGGTGAAACTGAGGTCTCCCTTTTTTCTGGCAATTATGTTCCTTACAAAATAAATACAACGTAAACTTGCTACAATGTGGTGATGAAATGGTATTAATCCATAAATATAAGAACAGATTAAGAGTGGGAGAGCTGAGCTATTGAGTTGTATGTTACCTTTGCTGAAAAAGTGAGAGGAGATGACTAGTAATGGCTATTGTGTCACACAATCTATGTGAGGTTTTAAAGGTGTCTGAGAACCAGAATTCCTGAAGTCTGGTGTCCACATTGGCCAAAAGGTAGAACTAAGGGCCACAGAAATGAGTACAAAAGGAGAGTTGGCAAAACCCGACAAGTGAAGTCATGACTCAAAGAAAACCTGTTTCCACTTGGTGGGCTGTTGGTGAGGAAGTGGCCATGGGAGGCCCAGCTGAGCTTGTCTGTTTGGAGTGCTGAAATATGTTCTGCAAAGCTCTTTGTAACAGAGTCTCTCCCTGGGCTGTCACAAGCCCAGAGAGGTCAGGTGGCCCCAGGGCTGGGTGTGGAAGGACAGAGCAGCCATGCAGTGCTGCTGGAAGTCACTCCCTGCATGTGACTGTCCCCAGACCAGGCCAGCTCTGTCTCCCAATGTGCTTTATTCCAGTCCTCTGCTGCAGGTGCAGAGTGAATGGGCTTGGGTGGCACTGACCTGGATTTGTCAGACAGTGCTGGGAAGTGAAGCAGCCACTGAGCACTGGCTCTTACCTTAAACTGGGGCTGTACTGGGACACACGGATTTCAGAAGAGCAGTAAAATAAAATGGAAAAGATGAGGTTCAAAGGCAATAAATTACACCTGGAAAATGCCAATTAACACAGCAGATAAATTGTCATTAGTATTTCAAACTCTAAGGCAATTGTGCATAAGAAAACAATTTGTTCTCTACTCAAACTTTTCGTTTTAACACCTTGTTACAAACGTGCAGAGTGTGGATCGGGAAGGTAGATCTGTTTGTACTTTGATAAAATATGCTCCTGTATAAAACAGAGCAAGCTGTCAAGTGGCAAGTGCTGCCATTTGTCTCCTCAGCCCCTGGTTAATGATCTGTGGTGGAATATCAGAGCTGAGTGAGAGCTGTCCGGGACACCATCAGGTGTCAGGGCACACCACTCACACCAAGGGCCTCAGGGATGGGTTTAGCAACTTTCCCGTGCCAGACTAACACTGAAAGGGCTTTCCTGTCCAAATAAATTAGTCTGGGTGACAGAAACAATTTACAAAGCTCTAAATGTGTTGTTTGGTCTATTATTTATGAGCTCTAACTGTGCAATATTCCACATAAATAACATTCTGAGAGGTACCGTTAGGATTGTGGCTGATTTAGAGCTGCCATAAAGCAAAGGGCTGATGATTGATGGGGGTGTTTGTGCACACTCCTCTGCCAGGCAGTGAGAGAGAGCCAGGGAAGGCTCATTGTGATCTCGAGATGCCTCTGATACCAATTCCCTGAAATGAGTGGAGTTGTGTCTAGGTGTGTCACTGAATAAAAGAGATTACTCTGTATGCACCAAATTGAGAAGCAACAATTTCCATTTTCCTCAACCTAATGACAAATGTGCCATGATCCAGTGAGACTCATCTGTGGGGCTGTTGGGTTGGGTTGAAGTTGTGGCAGTTCTCTCTTCCAAACTGGGCACCCTCTTTTACCAGCTCAGGTATGAGGCAGAACTCAAATATCCTGTTTAATTAGTCAGGGACAACAAACCTGCTAAGGGAAAATGCCAAGGCAGAACTAAAGTGTTCCAGGAGAGAGAGTGTCTTCCCTTTAACCGAGGGGTTAAGGGATAATTATGGATGGACAGATCTAAGCAGCCAAAATGTCTGAGAATTACCCATAGTTTCTCCTAATTATTATGTATTTATATGATAAATCTTAGGAGGATTGCAGTCATATGAACATGATAAAAAGAGTGTCCAGCAAAATAATGGTTAAAGTAGTTCCACTAATTCTTGGGGATTGTGATCTGATGTCTTTGTGAGTGGGGAAAACTAAACTGGAGTAAGTTGATATAGAATTGCTATAGCACAGGACATCCCTTCTTAGCCTTTAAAGAGTTCGGGAGTTAGTGGGGTGAAACAATCCATTTGAATACAAGCTGAGAGTTTTACCTTTGATTTACTGTTAATTCTCACTTCTGTCTTCCCATCTGTGTTAGGCAGCTTCACTTTTCCCTCTGTGTGGGAGGGAGGGTTTCCCTTCTTCCTGGGAGTTTGGTTGGTTGGTTTTTATTGTTTAATACATATGGAAACACCAAGAGTTAGAGGATAGAGCCCTTTCCTCCTGCCCATGCCAAGGGGCACACCCAGGCCATGCACTGTGGTGCCCAAGGGGTGGGGTTGGGACAGGGCACTGTCGGGGCAGACTCTGCACTTGTGATTTGGCCTCTGACTTTCCAAGCACAGGCTGGGGGTGCATGTGCAGAACCTTTTCTTATTCAAGGTTGAACCCTAAGAAAAAGTTCCTGAAACAACTGGAATTTCATGTGAATTCCTGACATGTAGTTAAATTGCCAGTGTCAAACTGAAAAGGCACTTATTAATTATTTAATAGTTGTTAAACTTCCTGCTTCACTGTCTGGAGCTCAGTGTTTGCTGGTTTTAATCCTTCTAATTTTACCTAGGAGAGCAAGGCTGCTCTGTTGGGTATTTATTCCCCAGGACTACCAGGAGACTGTGATGGAATGGCCTCTAAAGGGTTCTGTGCATGAACATCCTTATTGATCCAATGATTTTTTGAAAAAGAAAACACCCAAACAAAAGCCCCAGACCCAAACAAAAAAGAGGCCTCAAATCCTGCCCAGACTTGTGTGTGGCTTTTGCAGGACTTTGCCATGTGAGCAGTGCTTGGCAGCAGGCTGGGGGCAGCAGGGGCAGCTCTGGGGCACAGGGGCACATCTCAGTGTGCCAGGCAGAGAGCTGGGCCCTTCAGCCACAGTGATTCCCTGCTCCCCTGAGATAACCCTGGCCAGGCTTTGAGCAGCAGAACCAGCACAGAGAATCGATTGTGGGCTAATGAGCCTGCAGGGCTATCAGGGAAGCAAATAGCACACAATTATTTGGGTTAAGGACAGTATTAATCTGCTCCCAGGGAAAGCAGAGAGTGCTCCTGACCCTGGGAAATGCACTGTGCAAGTTAATTTTCTCTCACAAGGGTTCGTGTGTGTGTCCTAGCCAGCTTTGCTCTGGAAAGTTATGGTGTCCCAGAGTTATTAATGAATAACCTTTGTCTCCCACACCTCTTGGCTGAGCTCCTGCAGCCCCAGTGGATAATCTGTTAGTGTGTGACCAGAGATGCCACTTCATAAGTCAGTGGCTTGGCTGAGAAACATCTCCTTCCATTGGTGAGGACTGATGGAGCTCCTTTGACCAGCTTAATTCAGACTACAGCTATCTGGGGCATCCACTCTCTCCTGGACAGTGCACAGGAGACCCAGAGCCTGCAGACTGACAGTCAGGATTGTGGGATAGTTTGTTTGCACTTGTTTTCCTGGAGAATAGCTCAGAGTGCAGGAATCCATTTGTGAGCCCATTTCATGTGCTTGTACTCTCAGGAGCAGCTCAGAGCTCTGCCCTGAGCTCTGAGACACACAAAGGGCACCCCCCTGTGGGAGGGCACACCAAGGGAGGGCACAGGGGGCCTCTGCAAGGGCTTGTGCCTCTCCACAGTCTCTGCTGCTTTTTGTAGGCCTCTGGTAGATGATGGGAGATTAGAAAGTAAGAGTTTTTTCCCTTTATTGTAAGTGGTTTTAAACAAAATAGAATTTTCAAACTAAAATGTTTCAAATCTGTCATGTTAGACTAAATTCAACTCTAATTTTTCCCTCTTTTTTGGCTTACAGTGTAGCTATGGTTTTAACTACTTGGCAATAATCCTGTTACTCACATTCTTACTCCTTCGCTTTGTCTCTCCAGTTAATCCAATGAGTAGAAAAATCCATTGGTCCTCATGTCAAGTATTATCACTATAGGAAACAGAGAATTTATACTTTTAGAGCCTTAACCCATGAGAGAATCAACCCCCCAGGCTGCCCAAGTCTGTCCACCCTTCCCCTGTGTGCCAAAAGGGCTGCTGTGCCTCTGCCTCAGCTGGTGTGTTTAGAGCCAAGAGGATAAGAAGGTGTGTTTGGGGTCCTACTGGGGCAGAACTGGGTCTGTGAGACATCAAAATGGGGTTTGTGGGTGCTCCGAAACTCTTCAGAGGGGAGAAGAAAAGCTGCAAAACCTGTTTGAATTAGCAAAGAGCTGCCTGCAATGTGGCCCTCGTGGGAGTCCAAACTCTGCACAATTGAGTCAGTTTGCTTGGAAATGTCTAATAAACAGAAGAGCCTTTCACTGAATATTCCCATCAGTGAAAGTTGTGGTGCTTTCCAAGGCCAAGGTGCAGAGCCCCAGGTGGTGCCCAGAGCTGAGGTGCCCTCGGGCAGCCGTGGGGAGACTGGGCAGCCTTTGGTATCTGTGTGGTGTGGGGAGGCCAAGCCCTTCCTTTGCACCCCCTGTTGTCATCAGCTCTTGCCTTGTTCCAAGGAAACATCAGCTGAGTGAAAGGTCCTCCTGGGCTGCCTTTGGATTAATCACCACTCTCACAAGTTTTGTGACTCTCCTGACAAAAGCAACGTTGCAGAACATCCTGGTTTTGCTGGAGTGCATCTGTGAGAGGCACATGGAGCAGAAAATGGGCAGGGTAATTATTCAGCTCTAATTGGCAGCACTATGTCCCCAGCTGAAACACTGAGGCTTAACTTTTCACAGAGTCACAATAAAACAAAGGAAATTAAAGGAAGACAGAATCTTTGGAGCAGTTTTTCTAGAACTGGCTGCCTTCCATTCTAGAAAGAAACATCAGGAGATACAGAACTGCCTGGAGGTGTTTTGAGAGGGATTTCTTGGGGTTTTTTAAGGAAACATTGACTCTTAGAAGCTTTTCCTTTTGAAAGGCAGGGGAAAATGTTTGTGCTCTGTCAGTGAGAGCAGAACAAAGTCTCTTGTGTCATGTGGGGTTTGCAACAAAGTTTTTATTTTATATTTATTTTTTGTTCCCCTGGGGTTTTGCAGGTAGATTTGTATGGAATGCATTCCAGCAGGCTCTGCTGCAAGTAATTCTCCCTCTCTGGCTTTGCTCTACCCGGTTTTCATCATTAGTACCTGCATGGCTCAACCTCCCCCAAAACTGTCACCTCCTGTCACCTTCACAAGCGATAAACCACCAATTTCTTGGACTCCTGGAGGAATCTGAGGTCCCATCTGCTCTAAGAGTGACCAAAGACACTGTTATTGCAAGGCCACCCTTGTCTGATATCACTGGGAGCTTTGAAGAAGGGGAAGGGCAGTGATGTGGCACAGAGAGCATCAGGGGGCCTGTTTGGCTCGGGGATAATCATGGGGAGCTCTTGGAGTGTTGGTCACTTGTCTGAAATTAAAAGGACAGTTGCACTAGAGCAAATGCCTGAAATAGAGGATTTGATTATTTGTGTCCAAAAAGTCATCCTGCCCTTGGACACCAGGCACAAAGGAAAAGGAACTTTGCACTTGGGTTCCTCTGAAGAAACACAATGGACTCAATCTAAAAGATGAGAGAAGTGCCAGAGTGTTCATTCTTTGCACATCAGATTTCCAAACTAATCTTTGAAGCAACATTTGCTTTTATTCTTTCTGACTTAAGCTAATAGGATGAAAATAGTTTCAGAATACAGCATTTCTTTTCCAATTTTACATAGTCACAAATCCTTTATTAGGCAGCCAAGACCTTCAGTGCCCCAGGAAATATTGGTTTGTCTTTCAGTTTTGCCTTCCAGCAGATACTGAGTTTGGTGTCACTCCCCACTGCATCCAGCATGGTGATTAGCTTTTAATTGGCTGCTACAGGAGTGTGCAGAGCAGGAGTGTTCACTGGAACCCCTCCCCAGGCTCCTCCTGCTCTGGGCTGGCAAACAGCTTCTTCTCAGTCTGAGTCTGCTCAGAAACAAAACTGAGCTCCTTCTCTTCCACTGGTTTCAGGTGAGGCCTGAAACTCTCCCCAAACAAACCCTTATTCCTTTTATTCAGCAGACCCAAAGGGACTGGAGACAGTGGACTAGGTCTTGCTAGAGGAGGAGCAATGGGACTGGGAGGAGAGCAAGGGGTTGCTTCATTTCCATTGGGAACCAAATTTCTCCATTGAAAATAACTGACTTTCAGAAAACATGTCCCACCTGAGGAGAACTTTAGGACTAACAAAGCTCTGAGTAGTGTTGCCTAAGGTGCAATCTGTGCAGCTCCTTGCTTGTGTTCTGCCAAGACAGTAATGTCCTGTATTGTGGACCGGTTCATTTAAAAACCCAAAACAGTGCCCAAATAGTGTCCCTGAACACAGATGGAAGTCAAAAACACCTTATGTTGTGTTACCAGTTAAAAATGCCATGTAATAGTTCCCCATTATTGCTGAAATATTAAATAACAGCTTCAAATAAAGGAGGATGGGGCGTGCAAGCCAGTTCCCCAGGGCTGTTTTGCCCTGATAAACAACGGGATTTGACTGTAGGTTTAAATGCCTAATCCTCCCTATTGTGCATTATGCTCTCCATGTTTGTTAGGGCCAGAAAAGGGGAAATGCATCCTGGTTGTAGCTGGACTACAAACGGCAAGGCATAATTAGCAAAGCTCGGTCATGCTGATGATCTCAAGTAGCTGTCATGGAGCAGGGCATGGACTCTTCTCAGTTGCTGATGCAAATTCTGGGGGTGTTTTGTTCTTCCAGGTCAGGGAGGGACATGTAACTTATTCCAGTGGGGGAACCCCCTCAGCAGGTCCTTGGGTGAGAAGTTCTGCAGCATAAGGACGTTATTTCAGCAGTATTGGAACAGAGGTGCCTGCTTTGCAGGATTGGATTTGTCCAGCTCCTCAGAAAGTAAAAGGTTTAGACAGGAAAGAACAAGGACACAATTTCTTGGGCCACAGTGCATGGCAAGGTCCATTTCCTTGCTCTCATTGGTTCGAGAAAGGATGAAAAAGCAGAGAAAAGGAAGATTAAAAAATACAACAAAACCCCCAGGTATTTCATCTGGATTGTGTTGTTGTTAGTGACTTCTGGCTGGGAAAACCTTGATTTAATTATGATTTTTGGACTGGTTTGTAGTCTTGACTTGTATTAAGGGATTTTCTGGCTCTAACAATATTTTTGCCTGCTGTTTTGTTCTGTCAGCCTCACTGACTCTTGCCCTCCACCCCTCTCTGGAGCGCCTGGGTTTGGGCTCAGGGGGTACACAGGTGCTGTACAGATGAGTAGGGAGTGGCCAACAGAGAAACGGCAAAATTTGCCCAGTGTTTCAGTCCATGGCAGCAGAGCCAAGGCCCTGACAGGGCAGCAAAAAACCCAGTTTGGTGGGGAAGGACGTGTTCCCCTCCCCATTGGGAAGGCAGACTCTGACACATAATCCCAACTTGGTGGCATCTCCAGCTCTCACCTCCATGCACAGGCACAAAGGGATGGCACCAGCAGCTTCTGTTTCATTGTTTCTGTAAGAGCTTTATTCACCAAAGTTTGGCACAGGGTGTTCCTGGGGGGTTCTGGGGAGCTTTGTATTTTCTCATGGCACAGAAAAGCCTCTCCTTTCTAATGCTCCAGAGAACAGTTTCAGCAGGAGGTGGTGACAGGTACAAGTAGGGTCTCATTTCTATGGACTAAATGTTTTTCCAGCCTAGGAAAGAGCTCAAAATGTGAATGAGGCCAAATTTTGCCTACTATTACAGCAGCACTTTTTTCAGGTTTTCCCCTTATCACTGACATGTTCCACAGCTCTCAGCAGCAGCTCTGCAAATGATAAGGTTGATATGATGGGAATCATGACAGGGCAGGACATGTCCTTCACAGAGGTCATAAATGTGTCAAATGGAGCTCCATTCTGTGCACAGAAAGCTGTTTGAAGGGCAGGGAGGAAGGAGAAGGATCACAGCTATTATGGCAGTGGAACGTGTCCCCATGGTCTCCTTACACAGCCCTGAACACCCTCAGCAACACTATCACACACAGCAGGAGACTAAAATGAAACTGTGGCACCTTCTCCTGTTTGTCTCCAAACACGCATTTCCCTTAGGAAATTGTGTGGCTGAACGGGGCTCAATCCACACAAATATTTATTTATCTGGGCAGTAACTGGGTTGTTACACTCCAAGTGCTGCAGGTAACTGAAATAATGGTGAGACCCAAACACTGAGCCAGCATAACCTTCTATCAGCCCTGAACAGCTCAGGTGGGCAGTGGGGACATGGGAAGCAGAAAATTGAGAGGCTGAATCTGGGTGGGTAAAACTGTCTGTTCTCTGCTTGTGAATAACAGAGGAGCTGAGCACTTTGCCACGATCCATTTAAAGTGTTGGACAAGACCTAATGGGGAGAAAGGAAACAGGAATGATTGAGAGGGAACTGCACTTAAGGAAATCAGGCTGATTTCCACCTTGTGTTCTCCAGCTCTAAAGTTATGGTTTAAAAACAAAGCAAGGCCAAGGTATAGCAGCCTGTCTGATTAATAAATTGCAATCAATTGCAATGCCTAATTATCTCCTTAGGAGGCTTGAAGAGATAGTAATGGATGAAGGATGCTTTTCTCTCAGCGTGAGGGGAGCTCACCAGAACAAATTCAAGGCTTCCAATAAACAAACCTTTGCAAGCACTGAGGGAAGGACCAGAGTCCTAAATAACAAATGTCTGATTGTTCTGTTTGAATCAAGCAAAGCCAAGAGTGTGATGTTTGTGTACAGATAATTGAAACAGTGGTTTAGAGAGAAGTGTCTTAAACCTTCTCCTCAAATCCCAGTAGAGATTACATCTCTGTACAATATCTGAGGGGGGAAATGGGAAGTCTTAGAGAGTCTTGTTCCAAGTTTGACATGTTCAGCAAGTGGTTTGTGGTTCCCAGGGGAACAGATGGAACAGTTAAAGGGCTCTAAGCTTCATAGTCCAAGAGAAAATGTCACCAGGCTTTTAAGGTCATTCATTGTATGCTTACTCTACAGGAAAACAAATTCTCAAAGTTTGTCCTCTTTGTTAAATAGGACGGACTTTACCAAGGCCTTCTCTTCCTTCTCCCGCCCAGCACAGCAAAAAGAGAATTTCTGAGCTTGAAAATAACCCCCCACCTTAACTTTTCCTGTGTGGTTTAAATGTACCTGTTCTGTTTGGGGGTTTCAGTAGCCTGGGAGTAGAAGTGGCAGCTCTGGTGTGATTCCAACCCTCATCTGCAAACAGCAGAATGGGAGGTGTGTGAGATCCTTCCACAGCAACCCCTGAGCAATTGCTGTGGGATGGGATGTGTCTCCTCAGGTTTCTGGGTGAGAAGAACTTCACCAACATAACACTGGAGCTTGGCAAAGGAAGGGCTCAGAAGTTCATCAAATTAAGCAAACTCAGGGATGTAAGAGGAGTGAAAAGGCAGGTTGGGGGGTGAGAAAAGGCAGTAAAATTCTGTATGGTCAGAGAGAGAAATGGGAACAGGAGGAGCAGCATTTTGTGATGAAGTAAAACCTTGGTGTGCCCAGCTGGAGGGAGGTCTGTTTGTGTCTCAAAAAAGGTGTGCTGGAGTTAGAAAAGGTGCAGAAATGGCAACAAAATGTGCAAAGGTGTGGACATTCTTCTAAGGAAACTAAATAATGAAAGCAGGGACTCTTCAGTCTGATGAAAAAAAAAGGCTGGAGTAGGGGACACAGCCAAGGTTTACAAATCATGGCAACAAACTGAATGAAAACCTGGTGCTGCCCAAATCCCTCAGCTGGGGGTGCTCCTTGCATTGGTGAGAGGTTTGTTGGCTTCAGACAAAGGATACACTTCTCTGTTAGGATGTTTATGAACTTCTGGAGTTTGTTCCACAGAGGGCTGAGGTGACAGATGGACAGGGTCAGGGAGGAGTAGAAGGAATTGGACCAGTTTCTTCTGCCAGAGGAATAACTGGGTGATTCCTCTCTAAAGGGAGCAGTGAGCACTCTGGGCCTCTGGGGCAGGAAGGAATCCAGGGAACAGCAGGGCCATGGACTGTGCCACAGGGAAACCTGTTTGTCCTCCTCCATCCCACCCTGGATGGCCCTGCCCAGAGCAGGGTCTGACCCCACAGCCCCTTCCTGGTGCTGTCATTTCTCCAGAAAGGAACTGTGAACTGAAAGCTTCCTTGCCCAGTTAACTTGGAATGAGATCATTATTTAAACATGTTCTCCTTTGCAGCAGAGCCTGGGATTGGACCTGCTGCAGATTTTATTCTTTCACTTCAAGTCACTTCTTGCTTCAAAGTTCTAAGAAATGCACCCTGATTTTTAACTTCCTTGAAAAATTCCCCAAGAATGCCTTGGGAGTTGAATTATTTTACAGCAAGGTGAATACTTCTGGCACTTTGGGCCTGCAGGGATAGGTATGGACTGAAAGTGCCTTTAAAACACAGGAGATTATGCTTTTTCATCCTCACTGGGGTTCTAAAGCCTGTGAAAACAGGGCCCCCTTCCCTGCATCCTGCACTGGCAGAAGATGTTAAAGTGCCAGTTTATGAGGGAAAATGCTGCTAAACCCCAAAGACAGCAATGAGCCAACCGAGTTTCAAAAGGAGTCCTATTTCAAGGGAGTAAAGACGTTCATCATTATTTACCCTGAGCAGATGGAGCACATAAATTGTTCTTTCTGTCTCCCAGACACAAACAGAAATACAAAAAACCCCTAAAAACTGCAGAGTAGCACAAAGAACGTGAGTAATGACAAGAGTTAAAAGTTTGCTTCACCATTTCCTGAACACTGTATTGCTCTCTGACAATGAATTGCCTCTCAGCATTTGCCACTCACCAAGTTTTTGCTTTCTGTGCCCAACTCCTCCCTGAGCATTTTCCATTTGCTCAGACCAACCAGCTGAACTCCAGCCATCCACCAGGTGTGCCATGTGGCCCTTCAGGAATGGCCAAGTGCACTTATTATGTAACAAAAAAGAGAAAAACCCTTTTGTGAGGATCTGTTAACAGATCCCTTTTTTCCCTGTGTTATCTTGCCAGAGTAGCTTTTTGCTCCTTTTGATAAGCTCCTCAGTCAGGACACACAAAGGATGCTGGAAATGTCTCTCCATTGCTTGCCTTGCTGCTCTCCCTGCCTCATCCTCTATCCCATCCCAAAGGCTCCCTCTAAACCTTTTCTCTCACTCCTGCTGCACTTTTTAATCCAAAGCCTTGAAAGGCAAAGTATTCCAGTTGTAGAGCTGATGGCTCTGTGCCCAGCTGTCACCTGGTTGTGTCCTCCCAGTGCTGTCCTCTGCCACAAGGTCACTCTGCTCCCAACTCCTCTCCTGGCTCTGGGGGAGGAGAGGGAAGGAGGCAATGACTGGGACAATTTCCTCAATTCCACAAAAAGAAAGAAAATAGAATTTAGCAGATCCTAAAACTAAGTGGCCTTTAAAAGAGAGAGGTGGCTGTAAAGGAAGGGCCCAGGTGAGAGGCAGTGGCTCTGGCACTGGTGCAGCTGAGCTGGGACAGGAGCACCCGGGGGTGTGCCAGTCCAGGAGACAGTGGTTGGAAGGAGCTGGGGTGGGCCATGTGCACCCTGAGCTTGGGGACAAAACCTGGAGGGACCTGCAGGTGATGAACTGCCCCAGGGAGGCTCAGGGGGAGCCCAGTGAACTGTCCCTGGGTCTCTGTTGGGGTGGGCATGACCCTTGTCCTGGCAGCTCAGGCAGGGTAGGAGCCGGTGGGTGCCTGGCAGTGCCAAGAGCCTGAGCAGCAGCAGCGACTCCAGGGGAATGGGGGACCCTGAGAAACCCTGGCAGAGGACATTAAATGGTGATTTAAGAGACTGAAGAGATCATTAAAAAGCACTGGAGGTGCTACCCAGAGCCTGCTTTGTGCCTCTCCCCTCTCCCATACTCTGAATGGCAGAGGCTTTTAAGGCCAGAAATTCTGATGAGCAGACACTTGAAATGATGCTTTTATAATGATGTTGGAAGAAATAGATCTCCTCAATCCTGGGAATATGGACTGCTGCACAGCCACCCACACCTCAGAGCTGTGCTAACCCTGCCCCACCCCAAGCATCTTCCTTGTTCCATCTGCTCCACTCTCTGCAAAGCTTTCAAATAATAAAGAAAAGGCAACAAAGGCATAAAGACAGTGGCATAAAGTTTCCTAACCTGTTGAAAAGGTTGACTCTGAGCTGCAAACACAGACAGCTCCTCTGCCATCTGTTATACCTGGAGATACCTGGCAAAGGGCTCTGCAGTGTCAGGTGGAGAAGCTGCAGGAGACATTCTAAGGTCGTGGGTAGGATAAAAACAGAAAGAAAGGATGCTGTGTCTGGGTCAGGTGCCAAAAATGCCTTCCTGACAAATACCAGTTTCAGGGGGGAGAAATAAAGGAACTCCCACAGTGCTAAAAGGAAATACAAATAGTTCTGGATAACCACAGAGGGAATAAGGAGGAAAAGTGAGTGTGGGGCTGGTGAGGTGCAGGGACAGCTCTGGGCAGAGCAGGGAGGAGGCTCAATCCTAAAACACAGCCTGGTGGTTGCAACACCTTCCAGAAGCCATCTGTGGGAATTTAAAGGTCTCTGAATCTCTGGGGACTTGGGCTTGGCGTCCACTCACCAATGCCAGCCATGGCCCTGGAAGAGATTTGTCCTCCTACCAATTAATTTAGCCCCAAGGCTGCCAGCTCAATCTGTTGTCATTGAGTGGCACCCTTCAAAAGACAGATACTCCCTTTCTTTTAGCCTATTGCTGCTTGGAGCAAACTTTTTATTTGTTTAAAAGTACTCCCTAAACCCTGCCTTCCTCTACTTGTGTGCTTGGCTTTGGGAGGTCACTGGCACAAACCTGAGGCCAGATCCTGCTCATGAGTAAAGGACAAGGTCATCACTGTGTGCCGGGTGTTTCAAGATATTGGATTACATACAAGACTATCAGAAGGAAAAAATAACTTCATTTTTATAGTAAGTTCACCAAATGTTAAAATCAACTATTTCAATTCTGTTGTATAATGGAGGAAGGTGAACTCTGGAACACAAAGTAGGGGGAAAGTATTGTAAAGCAGACCTGGAAAACAGAAAAGATGACAAGAGGGAGAGATTCATTTAGCTGAGTATTTTTCTGACTAATAATTACATCTGAAAGGCCAAAGAACATGCACTCCTTATGATCTCCATGATTGGAGAGGATATGAAAGTATGTGGAATTTGACTTGAGGAGTAATTTCTGAATGCAAATGTGTAGTGGTGGAACTATCAAATTAGAGCAAGGTCAGCAGGGCCCCACTAATTCCCCCAAGTGTGGAGCACATTCCAATTAGTGCCCATCAGCTGAGAGCCCGGGGCAGAACTCACCTCACTGATAGAAAGGGCCCAGGGCACCAGGGGAAAGGGAGCAGGAAAACTCCCTTTGGGTCTAGTTGTGGCATAATTCAGGCAGCCTGAGCTGATTCCTCTGCCATGGATGGTACAGCAATAGCCAGGAAGGTTTAATGCACAATTCCTGCCAGTTCTCCTGGGCTGGCAGTTGACTTTTGCAGCACCAGAACATTTAAGAGCAGTACCTGCCATTACACAATAGACATGGCAGAGTCCAAACTGCAATAGCCAAAAAGGGAACCTCTTGCCAATGGTTAGTTCTAACTACAGGGGGAAAGTGCCCAGGACATGGGCTGTGATGCTCCTTTGCTGTACCTTCTGCCAGAGCCAATGTCTCAGAGGGAAATACAGACTCTGCTTTCAAGGTTTGCAGACACAGCCCGGTGGGTCTTGCTGGTGTGAGTACCTGGGCAGGTGCTTGTGCTGGAGCTGCTGTGCCTCCCAAGGCATTGCTGTTCTGCTGAGATGAAATTGCATTACATGGTGTTGGGCAATGTGTCTAAATAAAAGCAATATCATTTCCAGCCCTCTCCTGGCTATCAGACTGCTCTGTGGGGATTCATTAGCATGCAGGAGCTGCTTGCTCAGACTCCTCTCCTTCACTGATTCAAACCAGATTGGATAGATCTGCAATTCAATGAAGAACTTGCATAAAATTAAATCCCTGTGCCTTATTATTTTTCTCCTGCATCTCAAAGCCCTTGTGAGAAATGTTTTAATTAAAGAAGCATCACCACAGCTTCAGTTTTAGTCACATTACTTAAAACTTTAGAATTGACATGATATTCTTCCCTGCTCTGTGAGGAGAAAGAAATTAATTGTTGAGAGAGAGGGAGACAAGAAAATATTCTCTTCCTGTGTCAAAAATCAGATCTTGCTTTGCTCCTGAACGTCCCCCTACGGAAAGCACAGTCTGTTACTGCAAACAGCTGCTCTGACAGGGGGGACATGGGGTGACATTCTCCATTGCTGGGCTGGGAGCTCTCACCCCCCTCTCTGCCCCCATGCACTGGAGCTGCAGTGGTGCCCATGGAGTGGGTTTATTCTCTGTAGTCCAAGAAAAATTCCTACCTTGTGATTGATCCCATTTAGCTTTGGTTAAACAGGTTTGCTGCTCCCTGTAATGAGAATACCTCTGCACTGAACAGTTTCCTCTGTGAACCAGCCCAGCTGAGTTCTGCCCTGCAATAGCAGAACATTCTGCCTGTCCTACAAACCCACCACAGGCAGGAGGAGCATTAAATTGGCCTCAGATGCTTCAGTCTTTAACTGGTGCCACAGTGCAGGGGAGTGCTCTGAAGTCAGGGAGCTTTCAGAGCAGAGGCTTAGGAAGGGTCTCCACATCCAGCCCTGGGGCTCATGTGCTGCATCCTGGGCCGTGGCCTGGCCAACACGGGTGGGCTGTGCAGAGCTGGCCATGGCTCCACCTTCTGGCTCACCCCTTTTCTTGCCCAGGGCTGATCACACAAACGCACAGACTAAAGCTGGACATGCAGAGATCATTCGAACTGATCATTGTGATTCATTCTGGTTGGTTCCTGACTCAAACAAGAGCCGTGGTAACACCTCTTCCTCAAGACTTGGAACACTGGAGTTTCTCAGCTCCTCCTTTCTTCCCTCCCAGACAGGAAATGACACTTTATACCCGAGGGGAACTCCTGCAAAGTCTCCTAAGCTCAGTCCTTAGCCCAGGTGTGACCTCTGAGCTCTCGGGGGAAGGAGCTCTGTCCCCTCTGAGCAGCTGAGGGAACCTCCCCAGTGCCACTGTCCCCCCAGACCCTGACCAGGTGCCCAGGGCAGGGACACCTCGGGAAGCCTCCCCAGTGCCACTGTCCCCCCACACCCTGACCAGGTGCCCAGGGCAGGGACACCCCGGGACTCTGCCCCCACCTTCCTGCCCTTGCTGGCTGTGCATCCAGGCGGCCCTTCCCGCAGGATCTTCCCTTCCCACGTGCTCCCAGGAGGTGAGATGTGGCTTCAGCTGCAGCCTCCCCTCTGTCTGTTCTCACTGGGACAGTGCCCCACTCAGGGACTCTGGAATATGGGCATTATTCCATGTCCAAAAAAGGCTTCTCTTTCCAGGGTGTCTCTGTCCTCCAGTTGGAACCACAGAGTTGAATGTGGAGTTTTACTTTACATTTTGCAGAAGGTCCTGGGCTTCCTTTTGCTGAAACTCGGTTAGTGCAGCAGCTTCATTAACTGTTTCCAAAATGTAAGAAACTATAAATCTTAATCCCAGCAGGAACTGCATTAATATTCTCAGTGAGGAAAGGCAAACTGGGTAGTGTGGCACAGCAGGGTGGGACAGATAGTCCACCTGGTTATTAATAGTAACGTGGAAGGAGAATAAAGGGATCCCTTTAGAAAAGGGAAATGGTGCTTTTGTTATTTATTTGAAATAAATATTACATCTTACTTAAAAGAGAAGATTTTTACACGTTGGAGTAAGTGCTGGCATCCCTCACCCAAGGAAATGATCATCTCAGAACATGAAGATTTGAGTTAGTTCACAAGGGGTGATGTTTAAATCAGGCTTCAGTAGCATATATATTGTCTGGGGGGGTTAAATTAAAATGGGGCTAACATTTCCTCTCCAGACTTGTGTTTGGACTGGTGACATAAAATAAAAAGCATTGAAGAGGAGCTTAGTCATTATTTTACAGTCCAAATTAAGTACCTCAGTAAGTTAATATTGGGAATTGTTTTTACAGTGTCTGGAAACCTGCAATTGTTTGTAGATAAAG
>JAOXXN010000191.1:15091906-15102411 GCA_026770055.1 Myrmophylax atrothorax
TTTGTAGATAAAGCAGCAAGGTCTTTTTTATTAGTATCCGTATTTCATTCGTGGGACTCGGGGCTCAATCAGTTCCCAATCTCAATCATCTGGAACTATTCTACTGTTTAAAAAAATGAAATTATATGAAAATACCATCATGGCTGTCACATTTTTGTGTTAAACATAAGTCTCTCTACTCCAAGTCAAATTTCTGCATTATTTTAGGCCTGAGGTTTTCCCCTGTCTGTGGAAAGCTTGATTTTAATGTCCTTGCTGTTTCAGAGACAGTTGTCACTGGAGCTCAAACCATGTCTGGGGTTTGTGTTTGTTCAGACAATGAAAATGTAGAGCTGGGAGAGTTCCCCTGTCCCCCAGTGCTGTGCTTGGCAGGAAAGCTCCCACTGCTGGGGTCTACTTTGGGCTCTGCTTCCTGACAGAACTCAGAGCAGTAATTCCATCTCTGTGTGACCACTCCTGCCTCCTGTGTTGGGGTTGCCTCCACACTGAGGCTCTGCACACCTTGTCTTAAATAACATCTTGTTGGTTAACACTTAGAATTGATTGTGGAAATGCTTCTTTAGATTTCTCCATATAGTAAGTGTCAGATGGGAAGCACTTTATTTTGGTTTGCTCTGGCCTTCTCTCTTTTTAATTTATTTTTATTATTTTTGTATTATGTATGTTTTAAATATATCCATTATTATATATTTGGTATAATGGTTTTTTTGGTTCATAAATTCCGGTTTTTTCACCCAGAGTGTATTTTTAAGGGTTTCAGGACATGTCTGGCTTTCAGCTCACTGGTATTAACTCTGCCCTTTTGAATTCAATTGGAATTGAATAAATGGATTTAGAAGCAAAAATCCCCACCTTAAAAGCAGCTTAAGGCTGAGGAGTGCAGATCCCTGGCTCTGCTGCTCCCCCTGCCCCTCTCCCTTGCCTTCAGCCTCTCAGCTGCTGGGGATGAGAATCTCCCCAGGTGAGGCAGAGGAATTTGCTCACTGTGGAGATAAGAAGCTTCATTTCCAAGTTGCAGCTCCCGAAGCTGAGCCTTGCAGGCTGGGCAAGGAACTCCCTCCCAGCCCGGCTTCCAAAGCAGCTCCAAACACCCTGAGCCAACTCTGATAAGGCAAATCCTTTCCTGGCACTGGGGGTTACCCCAACCACCCCTCACCTTGGCTCCTTCCCCCAGGCTGTGGCAACCAAGCAACTTGTCAATAAATCCACATTAACCAAAGGCAGACAAAAGTATAACTTTATTCTGAAAGTGTCTCTTTCTCCATTCATGTGGCACAGATCCTCTTACCCAACAAGCCACATATTAGTGATTTTTTCCAGTTTTTCCTTAAAGAAATAATGAAAAGATGCTAATAAAATTTGCCAGCCCAAAGCCATTGGGTTGGGCGTCCCAGGGACTGCCCAGAGGTGGCTCCTGGGGCCCTGTTGTAGCAAGAAGCTGCTTCTCTGACACAAAGCTGAGTTTGTGCTCAAAGCCACAGGCAGAGCAACGTGAAGAGGGAAGAATGATGGGACAGGTCAGAGGTAGTGCAGTTTGGAAGTGCCACAACCCAACATTTAAAACACTGGGGGGGTTTCAGTCCCTGTTTAATGTTGCAAAGAGAATAAAAACTGCTGTAGTTTTCATAGGTAAGTTTGCTTGTTCAGAACTGAACTGCTGCAGAAACCCTCATTAGTTGGTGACATTCAGCTGAACATGCAAATGGCCATAAAGAGCACACACAGAAATAATCTGGTTTGATGGAAAGGTATTTCCAAGGAATTGCAGTTGAGAAATGCTGCTTCCTAACTGGATGAGCATTGAGGTGTGGAGCTTTTCCTTACCAAGCTGCAGGGCTGCACTAGGCAGAAAGCACCAACTGGCAGCATTTCCCAAGGAATTCCACCTTTCCTGAAAACTGAGACCAGGATATTTAAAGCTCCATTTTCAGAATTTGAAATTATAATGTGATCAACACCTTTTGTTGGTGGAAAAGAGGAGATTTCTGAGTGCTCTCAGCGAACCTGAATAAGAATTTCCTTAAATGAGGAAATAATTAAGACTGTTTTGTGCAAGTTTCAGTGCCACTCTCTGTTATGTTGGTGATGATGGAAAGTAAAGGATTATCCAGAAATTACTATCCTGTTACAGTCTGCCTGACTAAGGCCAAGAAAACAAGGTATGATACTTCTTCAGTGGATAAAAATCAGGTGATTAAAACTCATTTAAGAAAAACCACAGAATTTGCAAGACAGGAAAGCAAATGACAGTATAAAAATCTGATTTGGGACCTTCCACTCAGAAGTGAAAATGCTGCTTCTCCTGATGCAAAGCCCCAGCCTGGCAGGAAAGTTCTGCTCCTTTAGACCTGCTCAGAAATTGTGATGGGGTTATTTTATGCTCTCTGGAAATGTCAGACTTGGTTTATTCTCTGCCATAGCATCAACTCTGCATTGAGTATTCTGCTCAACTCTATAGAAATTGCTCTCAGTTTCTGTCAGTTTTTAGAGAATAATACATTTCAGTGTTTCTTAAGCTCCTTGGATAGATGTGTGTGGCAGGAATGCAACTACCTATGGAGTGGTGCAGGTGGGGCCTCTGAGCTCTAGAATGTCCTGTTAAATCCCTTAAACCCCAGGAGTTCCTGAAGGGCTCACTGGAATGATTTCTGACTTAGGGCTGTATGAGAAGTGCCAGAATATGGCCCAGCAGTTTTAGGGAATAAACTTCTCCAGGCTTGTTCCACACCAGAGTTCTGTGCTCTTACACTGGGCTGTAACGGGTTTGTTGGAAGACTTTGGGGAAAAATTGAATGAGCAAAATAAAGCAAAGCAAGCCCAGAATACCTGTCACAACAACAGATTATCCCCATGGAACTGATCTGGAGATGGAGTTCTCCACCCTGTATTCAAGCACTGGCAGCTTTCCCCAGTGCCTGTTAGGGCAGTTGGAATACTCCTCTTTCCTGCACATTCAGCTCTGCTGCATTTCCAGGGAAATGAACCCCTGGGGTTAATTTGGGCAAAGTAATCTGTCCTTAAGGGGATTCCTAGAGAGCAGCATTTTATCTTCACTTGTAAAAGGTGCCTGGGTTTGAATTGGCACTTTCAGAGTGGCCCTTTTCCCACACCTTGTTCTCTCAGTGTTGCTGCATATGAGGAGCTGCTTGACAGTCACTGCTTGGAATCTACAGGACACTTAATGAGCCTTAATGAGGAACATGCACGTTTTTTAAAAATAAAGCTTCCCTTGCTATTTCCCTTTCTTTAAGGCAGTTTTAGTGTTTATCTGGAGTGCTGTTTCAGGAGTGGGTGGTTTCTGCCCCTCAGTTCCTCTGGTGCCCACATTTCTGTTGGTGTTTGTCATTCTAATGATCTTCTGCACTTTCCCTTGTAACGGAACTTCTGTAGATCTCAGAGCTCAGCCGGTAAATACTTGGGTGGAAATGCCTTTGGAAAGACAAAGCTGTGTTTGCTGCCACCAGTTACTGAGAGGGGGAAACCAGGAACAAAAGCAAACCCAGAAGTTGGTGGAAAATTTACTGTTATTCTGATTAGTTTGGGAAATGCATTTTTGTTTGGGGGTTGGATTCTTTTTATGGTTTGTTTTAGGAGATCTGGGGGAAGTTTTGCTATTTTTTTGATTTGTTTTAATTGGGTGTTTGTTTGGTGTTTTCTCTTTTGGTGTTTTTCATAAAAATAAATGTGAAGTAGCATTCTATTTTCTTCAACTGCTGTTTTAAAAGCACTGGGTGGAAATTCCTTTGCCCTCTGCTCCTTCAGGCACAGCTGATGTTTTGTCAAACCAGATGTTTGCAGAATGTCTCGAGAATTGTTTCTCAGGCCAAGTTTCCCCTTGTGCTCTTGTGTGTTTGCAGGATGCAAAGCTGCTGTTTGGCTTTTCAGCACTGGGATGATGGATTCTCCCTCAGTGGGAACTGGTGTGGATCACCCCCTGAAGGACCAGGGCAGGCATTTCAGCAAAGTGCAAAGTTAAATGAAGCCCGACAATTGGCCTGTACTTATGCAATGATTTAAATTGGCTCCTTGGCAAAGGGCTGCTTTTGTGCTTCTCACAGTTGCTGTTACACCAAACCCATATGCTTGGTTTGTGCATATAAAAGCTCATTAAAATGAAAAAGCAAAATCCAGCAGGAATCTGTAACATCCTTTAGAGAGTTTCCCAACTGCAGGAAGATTCAGGGCTGAGCTTTAGCCAGGACAACTTGGCAGGATATTATCAGAGTTTTTGAGCTCATAAATGTCATTGGTAGCTGATTTTAACCTCAAGTGGATCCCAGCTGAGCTCCCTTTAATCAGGCACTGATGAAAGGGCAGATCCTCGGCTTCCATCTCGACTTTCTTTTCCCTGTGCTGTGGCTGTTGCTTTTGAGGCTCAGTTTTATGCTGACAAACCCTGGTCCTTCTCTGCACTTTGTGTGCAACTTGTTAATATACTGAATTCCAGGCCTGGGCATTTCCAGCAGTGCCCAGTTTGGGTTTAGTGGCAGTTCCAGTCTGAGCTGGAGCCCTGAATGACCCATAAATATGGAATATTTTCATGTATGTGATGGAGTTGGGGGTTCCCTCCTACACATTGTGTGGCAGCCAAAGGCAGCCAGACCACACTGCTCAGTCTGCCCTGAGCCAAACCTGGAGCCTGTGCCTGAAGTGCTGGCAGGAGTTTGCACCAAACCAGCTTTAGTACAAGAATAGGGCAGTCTTTATGTCTGTGTGGGATAGGAAGTTGTAAACTACACGAGTTTAGACTTCTGGGGTGGGATTAACTTTTAATAATTTGGCCCTTGATTTCCATTTTCTTTCTGTAGTTCATTATGTTTGCCTTCAATTGCTTCCTGCATTGTTTTTTTGACTTGTCTTAAATTCTACTTTTTAAATAATCACTATCTTGCTCCACAGACATCAGAATCCCAGTTTACAGGGACAGATAAATTGGTTCATTCAGGTTAAGATGGAGGAGGTTTGCAAATGAAATAGAAAATCTACAGTTATTAGAAACTCTAAAGTGATATATTTCCTGTTACGGAGCTTGAGAGTTGTGTTTGCCCCCCCTGTGCTGCCAAGGGGAGCTCTGCCCAGGGGGTGTCTGTGAGGGCCCAGGGAGAGCCCCCTTCCTCCTGCTGAGGAATTGGTAATGGGATGTCTGCTTTGGCAGACAGTTTAATGAGAATTCTGATATTTAATTCAGACTTAACTGTTGAAAATTAACAGCTGGTGATTAGGTGAATGTGATGGGCTGACTAATTCATTGTGCTAACAAATAGCCAAAATGCAGTTAATTTTTTTAAACAAATATTTGGCTTGTTTGAGAAAATGTTCTGTAATGCAAACCTCAGTCCTTTGGTCTATTTTTTTTTTAATTGTAATCTCAGTTTATTCAGAAATGACTTGCATGTTCCTAAGAGGGCAACTTCAAGACTTAATCAAACTTCAACTTTAGACTTAATCAAAAGGTGGATTAAGTCCATCACTGTGTTTGGCTACAGAGAAAAAACAGCCAAGTTTTTCCCTCTCAGTCACTCTATGGTTACTCACAAATGTACAGTTTGTTCACTGTCCACAGCAGGAACTGCAACTCATTAAGAGAACTCAGTCTTTCCTTGAAGTGAACCACCATGGATTTATTTGAAAGTTTAATTGTGTTCCATCTCTTATTCCAGTTTCCATCATTTTATCTTATCCAGGACAAAATTGCTTTAATGAAGCCACGATTAAGGCTGCACTTGTCAGCAAGCAGAGTTTTAACGGTGTCTGTGCATGATGGAGGTGTTGGTGGGAACCTTGTGCTGCTGCTTGGGAGCAGCACTTCATTGGAAAAGCAGCCCCTGAGCAGGAGGGGAACCCCTGCCCCCTCAGCATCCCCCCTGCAGCTCCCCAGTGGCTCTCAGGATGTGTCTCCAGTAAGGAAGGGCCACCAATGACAGTGAAGTCACTTCTTACTTTGTTCTATGAGGTTTTCATTCCTTTTCCTGCACTGAAACCACTGGTGGTTCTGGGGAGGACAATCCAACTGCCAGTGAGAGGCGAAATTTTGCCTTCAATGAAATGGAATTCCCTCTGTTTCAATGTAAAAACCCTTAGGGATATGCTAAGCTGCCTTGTAATAACCATTCTCAGTGTTTTGCTAAAAGAAAAGAATTGGAAATTGTTTTCCTGGGGATCCCAAGGCCCAGACTAAATGAAATCTCAGCTTCTCATATGAAACAGTCCTTCAGACAATTGGTCTCTTTTTTCTTTATTTTTCTTTTTTTTTTCCTGGTCTTTCTCAGGTGTTTCTCGAGCCCAGACTAACAAGCCAAGTATGGCACAAACTCAGTGTGTTGGTGCCCACCTGAATGGCCTGGAGCGTTGGGAATGCCCCTCTGTGCCCGGGGGAGAGCCTGGTGTGTGTCTAAGGGCAAAGCCCAGCTCAGGGTGGGCCTGGGCCCTCCCAGCAGAGAGGGACCTTTCCCAGGGAATGCAAAATGGACCAAGGCTCGAGACAGTGAGGACCCTGGGGGACAGTGGGGACTCCAAAACTCTCTGGGAGTGGTTTCCATCTAAATGTTCAAGAAAAACTCCTGTGTGGTGGCAGAGCAATAAATGTAAGCAGAGAGGTTTCAGCTGCAGCTCCTGAAGGAAAACAACTAATTCAGAAGTGAAAGGGGTAAATGCTGAAGAAAGATGCTGTAATTAACAGATTCGTTGTTATGTTGTTTCATGGGGTGTGAACTATCCACTTCATTGTTCTCTATTTTTATTGCTGTTACTGCTCAGGAATCCTCCACATTACGTTCTTTGTCTTGTTACTCAATTAGACTCAAAAACAGAAAAAAAGAGTTTAGTGGAGCTAATTGTTCAAATTAAAGGGATGATTCTGTTAAAAACTGGCCCTGCTTATAAAACATAGCAACCTTTTCAGAAAGATAATTGATAACTCGATACAGAACAGACCCCTCAGGTGGGGCCCGTTGGACGGGCACAGACCCCTCAGGTGGGGCCCGTTGGACGGGCACAGACCCCTCAGGTGGGGCCCGTTGGACAGGCACAGATGTCACAGGTCTTGGTGGAGGGAGTTGGGTGAGAGGCTTGTGCTGAGGGTGAACCAGTTGGGAATATTTGCAGGCTGTTGTCCAAAAGTCACTCTGGACTTTGCTGTGAGTTCTCCTCCACGAGGAACTGGCAGCTGCTTTTTCCACCAGAAGTTCTGTTTTTAAAAACTCCAAAATACAGATGGACCTTTGATTTTTCAAGGCAGGCTGAAAGACACTTGTAAGTTCAGTGCAGCTCAGCTTTTCCTTTGTGTTTCCTCTGGAGTGTCCCAGGGCACTTTGGTTCTGGAGCCTCCTCTGTCCGTGTGGCTCTGACCCCACAGCTCCCCTCAGGGTATCCCTGAGCTCTCAGAGCCTTCTGGAGCCTCCTCTGTCCATGTGGCTCTGACCCCACAGCTCCCCCCAGGGTATCCCTGAGCTCTGAGTGTTCTGGATCTGGGGCTGGATCCCAGTCCTGCCTCTGCCAATGCTCATGGTCACCATCCCTTTCGAAAAGGGAAAAGGACTGCAATCAATCCCACCCTCTGAGGGTTTCTGGCTTACCTAACAGGTCTGGAACATTTTTAAAGGAAGGATTCCATTTCTTATGCATGTTTCTATATATGAAGTAAACCAGCCTCTCAGGAGGTCAATTAATCAGAAACTGGCTTTTGCAAAAGCAGCAAACAATCCATGTTAATGGTTAAAAAGTTCTGTAATAGTAAAATCCTTTTTTTCCTTTTTCTTCCTGCTCTACTGAAGGAAGAAATAGTAAATTAAGTTTAAATGTTCATCAGATATGGCATGCACATTGAGCTGAGTTTGTACTGTGAAATGTAGTTGGTTTCCAGCCATCTAGAGGGGAGAAAAAAACGGGTCTGGCTGTCTCAGTCGATTCCTGTCTCTTCTCATTTGCGGAATTTTGGCATCTCCCTCTGGTGGCAAATGTCTGAAATATCCATCACAGCAGCGCTGCGGGCAGAGGGGGAAGGAACCCTTGGGTGGGTTCCAAGGGACGGCTGGAACTCAATGCCAGCCACAAACATGCAAAGGGAAACAGCCCCGCTGTCTGGAGCAGTCCTGATGGCACAGAGGGCACTGCGGGCTGGGCTGGGCAGTGCGGGCTGGGCTGGGAGCTGGGCTGGGCAGGGCAGAAGGGGGCATCATGTGGCACAAACCACGAGCCTGACAGTCCAACAGTCCCTGTCAGAATCAAATATTACATACAAATCCTCAGAAAGAAAAATGAAGGATACCAAAGGGCCACTTTTAGCATTCTGGGTTTTTCAGTGCTGGGTCACACAGCCCATTAGATCTGGGAGGGCACTGATGGGCCAGGACCTGCTTTATACTTTTCCAGACACAGTGCTGAGAAACAGCACAGTCCTCCTTCCCAGGGGGGCTGTGCTTTTGAGCACCGTTGGTGTTGTCTTTTAACGCAGGGCTTTTTGTTAACTGGTCCTTGGGAATCAGAGATAATAGCACAGCTTTGCTGTCCCTGCCAGCTCAGCCACTGCCCCTCCTCGAGGGTGTGCTGACACCCGAGTGTTGCAAACAGCCCTTAAAACTGTTCAGCAAACTTGGAAGGCCACCTGAAAACGTTCCAGCTGAATTAAGGCGTAAGTGATAGATCTACACTCTGGCTGTCCTGAATAATTGAACAGCTTAAGTATTCTGGCTCCCAAAATCATAACTTGCAACACTTGAGTAATCCTCTTGGCCTGGCTGGATCTCTTTTCCCCTGGTCCTGTGTGTATAGAGCTGAGTGTATCCACATTAATGCTGCCTTTAGTCATCAGCCCTTTGTGTCTCTACAGTTCATCTGTGTGTGTAGAATGTAAGTAGGTGTTCTATATAAATAAACTCCCCAAAGGGAACCAGATGCTGAACTTTCTAGCTGACTAAACAGAACCAGTGCAAGGTGATATAATATGTTTGACATCTGTGAGTCAGCATCAAGATGTGCTCCGAATCCTCCTGCAAACAGTGACAGATTCTGGACAGGAAGAACTCAATGTGCTCTCATTAGCGCTGCTGGAAATTGCTCCCAAGGGTTGGAGCCTCACTCAATTCAGATCACTTATGTAATTCCAGAGGCTGAACTGGTCAGGGGAACTGCAGTGTTCTCCGAGTTTTGCGTTTCAGGGTTTCCCAGCACTGGGGCTGGAGCCAATGCATTGGGTTTAGTGGTCCTGAGGAACTCCTGAAATGTGCAGGCATAGTGAGGGGATTTGAAAGTAGCTCCTGTGTGTGGGAGCACTTGCCAAATCTTGTAATGCAACTGCTCCTGAAATACAAAACTCCAGAGCTGGTTTGGGGGCAGAAGGTTGAGGGGTGCTGGGGGTTGCATGTGCATTTGGTTGATTGGTTTCTTGGGGTTTGTTGTTGTTTTGGTTTTTTTAAATAGAGCCAATAATAAAGTGAATAAAGTCCTGGTCTTAGTTTGCAACTGGCTGATCCATTTCTGAACTATTATTCAAGACTTTTGCAGTTGGACAGTGTTCCATTCCATGATGGGCTTTAAAAGTATCATCAGGTAAATATAAATGTCATTATTATTTCTGTAATATTGTCAAAAGCAAAATTCAGAAAGGGAAGAGGTAAAAATCAGATTTTTCTATGATTACATTATTTGACTTAGTTTATGGGGACAGAGGTGTAAGAAAACAAGATTAATTTTCTTTCTGCTAAGGGGCCAAGCTGCAGTGTCAGTGAGGGTTGAGCAGCAGGTGCCACGGTGCCCTGTGGGCACAGCTCAGGCTCCCTTGGGTGCTGCCCACACAGGAGGGTGGCAGCGAGGGGCTGCTCTGGCTCTCTCTGCTCTTCTGGCGGCAAACTGGTGAGATCCACCTGATGTTGGTGGGCACAGGTTGAATAACCCCAAACGTGGCATGGCCACGTTGGCAGAAGTTGCCTTTGGTACCTGCCGAGTCTTTGCTGAGCAGTTTTTGCTTTCCATTTAAATTCAAACAGCTCAAGTACAACAGCGACTGTTCCAGCACCTTCATGGGAAACATCCCAGGGTTATTTGCCCTGTTTTCCTCCCCAAATCCATTGGTGTGTGTAATTCATGTCGTGGCTTTGCATTTCCTCCCTCTGATCACAGCCAAGTACATGGGGCTTTGCTAATCCCGTTACAGGGATTTAGGGAATGTCCTCTGCTTTTCCTTGCTGCAGGTTCCCAAGCCACGTGTTTGGCTCCACTTTGGGCTTTGGATTGACCCAAAAGATCAAAGCAAAAGGCATGTAATTCCCCACAGTCCTTTTGACTTGTAGCCAGTGATCTCGAAGCGTGGAATTGCCATGGATACAGCAGGGATGGAGCTCCCCAAATCCCATGGCATTGTGAGGGCACAGAGCTCCCCAGTCCCCCTGGCATTGTGAGGGCACAGAGCTCCCCAATCCCCCTGGCATTGTGAGGGCACAGAGCTCCCCAATCCCCCTGGCATTCCCAGGGCACAGAGCTCCCCAATCCCCCTGGCATTCCCAGGGCAC
>JAOXXN010000191.1:15110109-15135786 GCA_026770055.1 Myrmophylax atrothorax
GCACAGAGCTCCCCAATCCCATGGCATTGTGAGGGCACAGAGCTCCCCAATCCCCCTGGCATTCCCAGGGCACAGAGCTCCCCAATCCCATGGCATTCCCAGGGCACAGAGCTCCCCAATCCCATGGCATTTCTGCCTTCATATGAAACTTCACCTTGAAGGATGTACAAACTTTTTACCAAAGGTTGTGGAATTTGTCAGCATTTTCAGCTGAAGGGGAAACAGCAAAATGCTTTAAAGTAGCAACTTGTAAATATTTAACTCTCAGTGTTATTGGTCCCAGCTCTTCTTCCACCATTTGGGGAGTGGAAGAGCAATGAGTATTTATAATAAGCAGTAAATGTTGATTAGTTAATTGGCAATTACTAACTTCCCTGACTCCTCAGTGTTTCCTTGGCTTTGTGGATCCTGAAAAACCCACAGTAACAAGAGTCAAACCTTGTAGTTTAAAATTCCTATTAATCTGTGTAATTTTGTGAGCAAAATCAATAATTCCATCCCTTGTTTAAACACTTAATGAATTTTAATGGGGGTATATTAACTTTGGGTGATTGTGAACTGCTTCATGCTTTTGCTAAAAAAAAAGGGCAACTTCTGCCCAGTGCCTGGACAAATGTCTGTGGGTAGAGAGGGATGAACAGCAAAAACATTGACCCACATGTCCTCCCTTTGGTTTCCACTGATGAACTCAGTCTTGGATGGGGAAATCTCTTTATGAAATGAAGTGGGTGTTTTCTCTGCCCCCTCTTTAGCCCTGGAAAGGTGACCAAGAGGGAGGGAGCCTGGACCTTCCCTGCTCCTAATTTAGAGATTACAGAGAAGGGAGTGGAGAAAAAAGTGGTGCAAGAGATAAGTGATCTACAGGGAAGAAAATGAGGAATTACTCAACTCCTGCAGTGCTTTTTGCTTTAGTTCTTAGTGCCACCGGAGTGAGGTGGTGCCTGGGGACATGCAGGAAATTGCTGTGAGGTTCCACAGCTACAGAGGCATCAAAATTCTTTTCAAAACTATTGAGAATACAAAACCTAGTTGAGATATTGTGTCTGCCTTGATTATATGGCAATGGCCATCAGTGAAGTGAAAATCCCACCTTTTGTAAGGTGGCAGAACAGCAGAGGAGAACTCCAGGGGGAACTGTTTGGACAGAAGAGCCTCATAGCCCTAGCCTGGCCTGAGTTCTTGCTGCTGGAGAGGGGCTGAGCTGGGTTTGCAGTGTGGTACCCCCTGGGGGCTGTGGTGCTCCTGGGCCACTGCTGAGGCCACACTGTCCCAGCACAGTGCCAAGTGTCACCGTGCAGAGGGCAGTGCAAGGGGCAGTGCAGCTGAGCAGAGCAGCAGTTTGTCAGCAGTGCAGTCTTTGTTAACAAGTCCTGCTGATATTTTACTACGAGGAAGCTAAAAGCATAATGTAAAGAAAACAGTGATGAAAATGGTCCTCTTGGGCCCCTTTCATTGCACAGTGCCAGGGATGTGGTGGCACTGCACACACACAGGCCTTGCAGAAAGCTGGAAATGGACTTCTAGTGAAATTTATATTAACAGTTACTTAAATATAGCAATAAAACTACAATATGCTTTTAATATCATATTGCTCAGTACTCAGTAAGTGTTAAGATCATTAACAGCATTTTTTACAGTGTGTGTTTAGTAATTGCACAGATGCCATGCTGATATTCTCATTCCCAAGCCCATCCCTGAGTTTCTAACACCAAAGAGTATGTGCATCTTCTCACTCATTTCTAGGAAATTTGCTGCTGAGGGGTTTTTAATTTGTCCCGTTGTGACTGTGAAGCAAGTGTGGCTCGAGGCTCAGTGTGCTGCCAGTGGCTGCCCACTGCTAGAGGGAGTCCAGCTCTTGTGGGCAGGGAACCAGTGTGCCAAGGGTAATGGGAGCTTCAGAGTGAGAGAACCTGAAGTCCTCTGAAGAGGTCATTAATAAGAAAGGGGGTTAAAAGCAAAGTAAACTATCCTGCTGTTCTCTGGCCCACTGCTGTTATGCAGCTGTGGTGGGCATTGCCAGGCTGGCAGCTGTGGTGGGCATTGCCAGGTGATGGAACTGGATGGTTTATTTCTAGAAAACTCTGTCAGGGGAAGAGGATGCTTGAAGTTTCCCTGGGAGACATTCCACAACCTCCTTTTCTACCCCCCACACCCCTCTGCAGCCTGTGCAGCTTCATCCCCTCCCTTCTCCTGCATCCCATGTACCATCTCTTGCCCACAAGCAGTGCCAGCTGTGCCAGCCTCCTGGTGCCTGTGCTGGGCAGGGGAGAACTCTCTTCCTGCAGGCACCTTTGCTGTGCTGCCTCTCAGTGAACTCCTGGCAGTACAAAGAGTTGCCCAGCAGACCTTACTGTCAGTGCTTGCACAAATGTTTGTTCAAAGCAAGGGCTCCTCAAGAGTCTGTTGAAGACACACTGGCCTTCCTCTTAACTCATTTCTTTCCAATGTCCTGCTCTTGTTACGATGCTGCCAGGGGTGAGGGGGCTGCCAGGAATCTGCCTTAGAAATGCCAGTTGTCCTTATTCTCCTAATAGCAGACCTTTGGGGGCTGTTCACACCTTCAGAAGTGGAAGGAGACACATTTTCTCAGGGGTTTTGTTCTCCCCCCAGCAGGCTGCAGGCATGGCACAGAGGATGTTTCAGCAGTGACCTTTCCTCATGCCAGAGGTGAGAGTACAATGTTTGTTAATTCACTGTCCTGGCGCTTTAGGCCAATGGGATGGGTGGAGAGGGAGGGAAGTATTCAGCAATGTCAGCCCCTGGAAAGCAGATTACAGGGAGGAGGAAGTGCTTTATCCTCATTGCTCACGATGGTGGCTCTCTGGTTTGCAAAATACCAACATGTCAAAGGCTTTCAGGGGACCTGTAAGAACAGCTCTTTCCTGGAATAACTTCCAGCCCTGGCAGGCTGTCATCTGCTGCTGGGCATGTGCATTTCCCAGAGTTTATTGCTCTGGCTCACAGAGAGGCAAAAAAAGCATCAGGCCATTCTCTGTTGTCAAATGAAGAGAAAATAAACGGGAGAGGAGGATGCAGCATGAGCAGGGAGTTGTTGTTTATTTGATTTGTTGAGGGGAAAGTTCAGATAATTACCTCGAATGTTGCAAAGCTTTGCCTGTCAGCCTGGATACATAATGAGGATTTGTTGGGAGACATCCAGGGGAAAAAGTGCTTTGAATTCTTGCGTGGAATTGTACAGTGTGCTGTGTCTGTCTGAGGAATGAGCAGTGGGTCAGTGTGTGCACAGATACTGAGCTGTGACCAAACCTTGCAGTGCTTGGGAAGGAGGTGCCCGTGCCCTGGGTGAGCCCTGGTGGACTCTGCCCATGCCAGTGCTGATGGGGCACCAGCTCATCCCTTCAGGAGTGCTCTGACAACAGACGGATTCCCCCCAACACACCAGGACTGATTCTTCTGTCAGGCTTTAATGTTGCAGCACAACCTTCCTGTTGCATATTTTAGGAAAACCAGCTCAGGCCTCCCAAATAATCTAATCTAGTCCATTTATTTACCTGTGCCACATTTCCCTCTCTCTGTCACAGCCTTTGAGCTGTCCCTGGTTCAAAGTTGTACAGATGTTTACTCCAAACTGTAGCAAACAGCTGCATTTCTTTCTGAAGATTGGCATTATAGTAACACTCTGTTTTAAAAAGAAGTTGTAGGACTTCAGCTTGACTCTCAATTGAAGTCTTACTGATCCTTTATCAGGATTCATTTTGCTACAAATATAAACTAGTTGTCACTGGGTGAACTTCAGGAGTTTCTAATCTTTCCCTCTAATTTCTGTATTGATTTGAATTCATTGTTATTCCAGGATTGCAGGCTCTTCCCTTTGACCATCTAGTAGCTTTTGCCAATGCTCTATCACACTTGGTTTGAATTTTAATGACTTGGGAGATGGGGAGTTTCAATTGTCATTGCAGTCAGGAGAGGAAATTGGTTTTCACTGGTTAGAAGTTACTGAGTGTGCTGTTCTTTCTAACCATCAGAAATCTGGGTTTGCTGATGGTGTTTGCATTTTAAACTTACATTTTCCATGTCTTGACAAAAATCACATTTTGACCTGAGTAATATTCTGAAGGGTCTGAGAGTCCTGGTTAGAACCATGAGCAGACTTGACTCGCCCTGCAGTTTGCTGATGTTCTGGGTGAGTGTCCAGAGGCACCTGATCCCTCCTCCTGCCACAGGATCCAGCTGTGACTGGCAGGTGAGGGGTGTGGGGGATGGCATTTTCCCTGCCTCGTGGGATGCCCTTGCCACGTGTGCTGTGGTGCCCCTGTGCCCTCAGCCCTCCCAGACAGGACACCCTGAGTGTTCTGTGCACACAGGACCCACCAGCAGAAGGTCGTGGTTTCCTGAGGGTTGTGATGGAATTGGAATATCAGCTCTGACACCAGCTGATGGGGTGGCACAGCCCCGGGGTTTGTGCCATGGCAGCTGAGGTGGGAACTGCAGCTCAGGAGTCAGTGGTTGTGGCTGAGCAGAGAATTCACCATCCAGCTGCTGCTCTGGGCTGGGCATCCACCCCTGTGGTGGAACCATTGGTGGCACCTGAAATATTCTGAAAACTAATGCAAAACTGTGCAAGTTTCTTTGACCAGCAGTGATCAGTTAAAAACAATCACTTAATCACAGTAGTACTTTTAGAGAGCCCATAATTAAGGCCTTAATCTTACTTTATTGTTTTTCTTTTTCCTGAGTGATATGCTGGGTTTTTATGGGGACTGAAGAGCCAAGCTGTGTTTGCTGACATCCAAACACCCAAGGAAACTCCCTTAGTTCTGCCTCGTAATGAAGCAGCTGAACAAAAGAGGAGAGAGCAGGGTGGGGGGCAGGAGGAGTGGAGAGGAGGGTTTGATCCCACCCGTGCCAGGAGGAAGGCTGAGGGGGGTCACTGCTCTCCTCCAAGGCAGACTCAGCACCACTGTCCCCACTGCTGTTACAGCTCACCAAAAGGCAGACTTTCAGCAAGTCACCTTTGAATGTTTATTGCAAATTCAGCTCATCCTGTAGCTCCAGGAGTAACAGGAGTGGAGTTTTCAAAGCAGGAGGAATTTCTGTATCTCTTCCACTTCTGAGGTTTGCACGAGCTCTTATTCACAGAGGAACGAAAAGGGTCAAAGTGGTTCTGCTTGTGGGGAACATCCTGAGTATCTTGGCATGATTTTTAAACCCAGTGAATTCAGTGAGGAGCTATTCTTCATAGCAAGCCACAGATATCTCCTGGGTGACTCAGCCAATCTGGGTAAATGGCAAAATTATTGTAATTTAGGAGTTTAATTCCTCGGAGTATCCCAGAGCAGCTGTTGTGTGCTCAACTAAGGCAGGTAGGGGTAATCTGCCTGGTATATCTCCTTCCGTTTAGTAGAGTTCAGGGGTGTTTTCATGCAGCCCTTTAATTAAGTTAATGTAAAACTGTGTTTGGGACCAGTGATAAGATGATTTATGTGCCAGTATTTCCCAGTCTCTGCTCTTGAGACAGAAGCCTGATGCCTTGAAATGCCTGAGAATGTTCCCTCCATTTCTGTGCCAGTTCATTAACAGATTATCCACAGCAACATCCTTACATGTACATCCCATCCATCAGCAAACATGAGAAACATGCTCTTAATCCCATTCCCTCGATGTACACAAATAATCCAGAAAGGTGATTTATTGCTGCCACTTGCTTTGTCTTGCATGATCAAACCATAATCAATAAGAACCATTATTCTTTCAAGTTAGAGATTTATGGGCCTTGGTCATGGAGCAATAGCCAATATGCACATAAAAATCAGTTTGAAAAGCCTTTACTTTTACATTCAAATGTCCTTGAGACACAGCTACCAACTTGGATTCCATGCCACAAAACAAACCAGGTTATAATAATCTTAAATCAAAGAAATGAGGGGAAAAATGGGACTTTTGACCTAACAATTGATTTCTTTTTCCACCTCTATCATGCTGGAAACATGACTACTCAGCATTTTTAGCTGTGTGAGCCTAAGAGGCTTTTCAGCCCCTGGGGTGTCCTGTCCCCCCAGTGCTTTGGCTCTTGCTGTGGGATGGGTCAAGGTCCACAGGCCTTGGATCCATGGAGCAACCTGGGAGCTGGGGTAGTTCTTGGGACTTGACAATTTGTCTCCCCTCACTTTAAACAATAGTGAAAGTGTTAAACCTCTTCATTTAAAGTTGTGTTACATCAGAATCAGAGACAGAATCAGAGAATCAGGCCGGAAAATACTTGGGAAAATACCCCTGCCCAACCAGCGCCTTGTCCCCAGCCCTGGGCACTCAGTGCCACCTCCAGCCTTTCCCTCCACACCTCCAGGGGCAGTGACTCCACCACCTCCCCAGGCAGCTCCTTCCAGTGTTTAATCACCCTTTCTGTGACGAAATTCTTCCTGCTGTCCAACCTAAACCTCCCTGGAGGAGCTTAAGGCTGAGTGAGGAGCTGCCTCTCCCTGGGGCTGCTGTTCCTGCTCTGCAGCTCCAGGGCATCACCCACAGCCACTGACCCTGGGCTCAGTTGCTGCCTGGCTTTATTATCCAGGGGAATCTCCTCTCTGGATCCCCAGCTCATCCCCAACTCCTAATATGTACAGTTGGCAAGAAACTCTGCAACAATCATGGGGGATAAAAAGCTTTTCACCTTCTCAACCTCAGCCACAAAAATATTAGCTGTGGTTTAGCTTTGGATTAAAGGCTCGGGATGCAGCTGAGGGAGGTGGACAAACCTGGGAGTTCTCATAGATAGAAGATGCACAACCCAGCTGGGAGAAGAACAATTTCTGTGTTCTCAAACATTCTGAGCCCAGCTTTGTGCATGTTAATAAAACAAGGTAAATTGGGTTCAGACAAAGTGCCTGAAGTCTCTGCTTTTCTCAGCAGTGTTTGACAGGAATGATGATGCTTTGACATGTTCTGTTGAAGCCTCATTTTGCCTCCCAGGTGGGAGGTGAGTACACTGTGGGGGAACAGCTCTGCTGCTTCCTTCCCTTCACACAGGCTGGAGCAGACAGTTGGCAAACTGCTGTTATATTAATCCTTCCACTGCAGCCACTAAATCAGGTTTGGAGGGTGTTGGTGCAGCAGCACATTAATTGTCTCTGGGAGAGGCATCACACTGGGAGAGGATGGGAGGGCGAGGCCATTAAAAAGTCTTAATTTTTGTGGCTTTTATTTATACATTATTTCTTCACATTATATACACTTGGGTCTATTTAAGGCTGTTATTTGGCTCATCATTCTGACCTTAAGGTGGAGATTTGCCATTGAAATGATAAACATTAACCATTTTGAGTTACAAAACTGAAGTTTTCTGCAGGTGAGAGGTTTATCTTGTAGCTGTGTCTAACCTTCCACTGTGTTCAAGTCATGCAACTGCAACCATAATTAACAGGTGATTCTGATTCATTAACAAATGAACTGTTATATTAAGTTACTAATTAGGCAAATCATATCTTTTGTTTTCTCTTCAGAATGTTAACATAATTACCCATAATACATCAACTGAATGTTTCATCTCATTTCAACTGACAGCCCTTTTTTCCTTTTTACACACATTACCTAATTGAAATTCCCCTTTTATTCTAATTTGTGAATATTTCTTCTTAGCTTGCTCTTTGTTGCCTCATCACAATTTGGCTACTAACCCTTTTGCTTTCCCTGCCAGAGCTCCGCAGTGTTTGGGCAGTGCCCCAGGTGCAGGGTGTGCTTTGGGCTGTCCTGTGCAGGGAGCTGCACTCAGAGGTCCTTGGGGGTCTGCTCAGCTCAGGGTATGCTGTGATTTTCTACCCGAGTGTGTGTGTGTTCCACTCCCAGGACACACTGCTCAGAGCACTAACACACGGGGGAAGGAAGGTGTGAGCTCCTTCCCCTCTCCTGCTTTCCACCTCCTGTTCATGCCGAGCCCTGGGGAGTTGCTGGGGATTGTTCAGACTTCCCTCCAGAAATGCATCTTTCTGGTTTTACCTTCCTTGGTGGGTGGGAAACACCAGCTGGAGTAAAGGCTGACATCTCAGATACTATTCCTGAATTTCAGTATCTGAAGAGATAACTTTGCCCCTTCCAGGACTGGGACTCAGGGAATTAATGGTTTGATTGTAGTTCCTTCTCAGACTTACCCTTGAGGCAATTAAGTCTCTCCAACTGGGGAGCAACCAGCTGATGAGCCCAAGAGCTGCAGCATTTTCCTGCAGTCACTGATAACACTCGTTAAAGCCCCACTTTCTGTCACTGCTTCTCATCTGAAGAGGCAGAAACATCTAATTTTCAGGGTTCCAGAGGGTTGGCTGAAATTCCACCAGAATAGACAACTCAGCCAATGTTTTGTTTGGAAGCAGGTCAGCAGCTATTTAGTTAAACAACAGAAGACAGTTGTGAAGATTTTTATTCTTTGGTAATGTCTAGGTGAAAAAGTATTAGCTAAAGTACTGGTATGTGTTGGATGGGATGCTTAGTTGGGAATCTGCAGCAACTGCTTCCACCAGATGGGCTGGAAGTGGGTTGGAGTGCTGGCAGCTGAGATTTAGGACATAATCTGAAGAAAACAGGAAAGTAGAAGCAAGAAACAAAGTGTAATATAGAGTGAAAATAGAAATAATAGAGTAGTGAAAATAGGAACCTTGATAATGTTTGCCTGCAATATTACAACTGCAATTCCTAAATCAGGTTTCTGTAGGGGAGGATGCTTGTCCCACAGCTGATGAGTGAGGTATAAAAGGAAATGTTTTCACTGGAGAGCCAGTTTTCCCACCACAAAGGGCATCCTGGTTGGAAGTGTGACAGACTCTCAGCTATGGCACAATGAGGGTGCAAAAAGCAGCCAGAGTGGGTGCCTGGAGCAAGAGCTGTGTTAGACAAGCTGCTTCCTGCAAGGGTGTTACAGGTTTCCACTGTTAGTGTTTCCTACCCCAGTGACACAGTGAGTGTGTCTGGGCAGCTCCAGTGCTGTCTTTGGTTTCATTAATTCCTTTGACAGTGTGTGTTAGAACACATTCTGTCATCTACTCCACTAAGGCCTTTGGAGCCCGGTAGGGAAGGGAATGTTTGTCCCCCTGTTTCCTGAATCCAGCTGGTTCCTCCAGATTCTCCAGGGAGAGACTGGAGACAAGTCTTCCCTTTCAGCTCTGTGTGTCCCTGCTGGCACCTGGCAGTGCTGTGCCCACTGCTGGTGACAGACAAGGTGCAAACTGATGGCTTCCTTTGTCCTCTGCTCTCCCTGCCCAGTCCAAGCCTCCTCTCCCAGAGGTCACTCAGCTCAGTGGCAGGTTTGCCCCAAGGGCTGGGGTTGCTGCTGCCAGAGCAGCTGGAGGGCACTCAGGCTTCTCCCTTCCAGTTTAGTGCATGTTCTCCTTCACTAACATCTTTCCTGAGGTTAAAGGTGTGACTGATTCATTCCAGGGCTGGATGGTCACAATGGGCACTTGGTCAGTGCTCAGCTGTTGGTCACTGCAGCTTTCCCTTTTGCTCCAGGGGCTGCTGCTCTTCAGCTGTAAATGCTCATTGGTGGGGCTTTCAGGAGGATTTCTCTGCTCGAGGTCTCAGACAGTCATTTACAATTAATTTTATTTTTGGGATGTTTTCTGTGTTTGTATTCCACCTCCCCAGGAAGATGTGCCTCTCTGTACCTGAGACAGGCAGCAGACTGGCACAGCAGACTGGCAGGGCACACCTACTCAAATCAGCAGCTCCTCTCAGGGATTTCTGAGTGGCACAGCAAGCCAATCCAGCCCAGCTCCTCTGATCCTGTCACCCTCCTAAATCAGATGCTGTTCATTAGTTCCAGACAAGCCTTGCTCCCACTGCAGAGCAATAACTGAGCACTGAAAAGTGCAATCCAACAGGACTGCATTGGAGGGATAAAGAGCTGTGGCTCTGCAGGGACCATGAGCAGCTGAGGGGGAGAGGGCAGAGCAGGGGGTGGGAGAGATCCCTCCTTCTGTTAATGGATGTTGGCCACAAAGAGGTACTAAACTTAATGCCAATTATTTTGCCAGGTGCCAAGTACAGACCCTCCAGCAAAACACAAAACATGCTTTTGTAATACTTCCATATTTTTGTGGTGCATGGGTGGTGTGTTTTTGTATGATGCTGTCAGTGCCACCCATGGCTCACTGGGGGAGGGTCCCTTTGGCCATTCCTGGTGCCAAACCAAAGCCATGGCCACTCTCTCTGGTGGCACTGGGGACTCCTTTTTGTATCATTTGGCTTCTGGAGACCATTGACTGGCGAGAGCAGATGTTTCCAAAGGAAACCTCTTTGGTTTTTTTAAATAAAAATCTTGTGTTTGATTCTATCCATCCTCTGTGTTACAGTTCCAGGTTCAGGGTATATTTAATGCAGGGAGGTGCTTGGAAGTGGCATATTTATAAAAACCAATGTACAGCTCAGAGCATCTTTAAGAAATAGGAGAAAAGAGACTGTGATGGCTATAATGGAGCATATCCAACCTTTTCAACTACTCCTAAGCTAACACAGTGCCTGTGAAACATATGAGGCTTCTGAGCTTATGATTTTCCATATTAATAGGGAAAAATCCTGTAAAATATTACTCTTTCTTCTGCTGTCTTAGGAAATTTCAGTAATTGCTTCTGCTTCTGTTTGTGGTCCAGCAAAGTTTCTGTAATGCAGCTCAGTGCTGCATCACTAATGACCTGTGTGCTGATTGATCTTAGGGCTGAGGAGGAAGAGGGAATGATCCCAGGCAATGGGCTCTGAGGGGACTATTGAGGGCCAAGGGATGAGCCAGGTGACACTTGGGTATAAACAGTGTGTACAGGAGTGACAGGATGGAAACCCAGTAAGTGAGCAACTCAATAAACAGCAGTTTCCAAGGCAGTGGGTTCCTTACTGAGTCCTACCAGTTCCATTTGCAGCTATAGAATGAAATTAATTCCTGGTACAAACATAAATATGATCTGTTCAAAGCATCTCATGAAGGAAATACATATTCTTTCCACTCAAAATAGAGTTTTTCAGGAAACCTCCTTTCCCCTCAAATAACCAGCTTGATGAAAGTGTTACATTTTGTATTCATTTGGGATTTTAGATGAAAAATTCTTCGGGCTCCATATCTTGTAGCATATGAAAGAACTAAGTCAGCTCATTTTCTATTGGAGATGCATGAAAGAGGGTGTAGAGAAAAGATCTAGAAAAAGCCTGGCTTTGTGAGAGTGCCCAGGAGACCAGTCTGCAGACAAAGATTTAATTTCTGCCAATACTCCACAAGTTGTGGGATTCGGGCAAAGTCTTACCTCTGTTTCTATAATAACAGCTACCTATTTCTACTCAGATTTATCTGCAAAAATGATCTGCTTTATGATGCATAACACAGTAGGGATTTTCTATTAGGGCCTTTAAGCAGGGCTGTGTGCTCTGTATGACCTGTATGCTCGTGTGTCTCTGCAGTGAAGGAAGGGTGAGGGGAAAATGGAATTAAGAGCTGTACAGGAAGCTGTAAAATGAACCTTACAGCGAGACTTCCGTGGAGAATTTGGAGCAGGGACTCTGAATGGCTCCGGGAAAGCTTGTGGCATTTTCTTGTTGCAGAGACTTTCCTAATGGCTTTGAATATGTGGAGAACCCCCAGTTGCTCTTGAGCTTCAGGCAGGGAAACAGAGCTGGTAACACTTTCACAAATGCTGGCACATTGGCTGTGTTAATTATTGTTTCCATGTCAATTGACTTCCATGCAAAATAGTAGCAAATATGCAGTTAATTTCTTTTAATGCCATTAAGATGCCCAGGGAGAGAAGTGAGTTAAGTGCTTGGTAATTTGGGGAACGATTTTCAGCGTCTTTACTTGTGCACTTGGGCTCAGCATTCCCAGAGGATCAGGATGTTCTCTGAGCCCATGGAAAGATGTACAGCTGAACAAGAGGTGGCAGATGTTCTGCCCACAAACCATAGCAGAGGCCTCCCAGAGACCTGGGACAGTGAGAGGGTTGGCTGTGTGCAGGGCCCTGAATGTCTGGCTGCTTCCCCCCAGTGCTCTGCTGGGAGCTGAGCCACCAGTGAGGGACTCTGGGTGTCCCTCAGGGCAAAGGTCTCAACTTGAACTCTTCTCTGCACAACAAATCCTGAGCATGCCATGCCCTTGTTCCACACAGAGGACTTGCATCAGTCTTAGAGTCCCTGTTCTGGTTGGTTGGTTTGTGGGCTTTTTAAAGACAAGTCTGGCTGCTGATCCACTGAGGAGCAATATGAGTTTGCTGCTGTGCTAAATGCACATCTGTAACACCAGATGTTGAACTTTGACATCCATGCAAGGAGAAAGGTGTGGGAGACACTAAATCTCTGAAAGCTGTGGAGCTCCCACATGGATAGTTTGATGTCACCCAGGGCAGAATCTCTCTCAACCTGTTAAAAAAACCCCCAGGATGAAAGGTTCATCTCTTCCCTTACCCTCAGAGGAAGGAGCCAGAGTGACCCAGAGGTGACACTCAGGAGCAGAGTGGCTCCTGCTCAGCCAAGTTTGCTGCTGCTCCCCCTGCAGCCACGGCCATGCCCCCCCTGGTGCCCTGGGTGCAGCTGAATTGGTGGATTTGGAGACAAGTCTGGGCAAAAGTTCCACTTCACAGACTTCTGCCCAAACTGAAAGCTGCAGCCAGCCAAGGGAGGATGGAGAGTGGATACAGGGGATAAAGACAGTGGAAAAACATGGCAACAAGCAATTGCTTGTCAGAAAAGCTCTGCTAAATTGGAGAGAAGTGTTAAGCAGGGCTCCCAGAGGGGCAGTCCTTGAACACAGGCAGTGTCTAATGTATGTACATGACTGACAGGGAGAGTGAACTAGTTAGTTGCTTATTAAACTATATTTGGAGCAGCAGAGGCTGTGGAGCAACAATAAAGGAGACTTGAAAGGATTGCAGAGAGGGATGAGCCCTGGTGTATCACTGAGCTCTGATACAGACACATGTGCCCCACGACACAGCAAACAGCAAAAGGGCTCAGAACAGAAAAACCTTCATTTAAACTCTAAGAGAATAAAGCTCAAGGGCTGGAACTTCTCCAGCCTGAGGAGGAAGGTGCAAAGAGCAAACAAAGCATGTCTTTACATCTATTGTTTCCGATGGAGGGAATTGGTTCACTTGAGGAGCACCAGATTGTTGCCATATTTGCATACCTGATTACTGGGCCCACGTGTTATTCACACCCTTTTTCTGAAACTTTTTAAAAGTATTAGATAATTGATTTGTGAGTCAATTCTAACCACAGATTTTCAAAACAGCAAGACAAAACTGGGGCAATTCTATGATAAAAACTCTCTCATTATCCATTTGTCCATTTGTAGGAAAAGTTACATGGAAAAAAGTGAAATCTTGGACTATTAGAACCAAAGTAAAAGAAAACTCTGAGTTTCCCAGGTCCTTGTGTTTTCCAGGAGGTGCTTTCTGGCGTTGTGCTGATGCACATCCACAGTGCCCAGTGCAGTGTGCCACCTGTGCCAGTGGGTGTGGTGAACATGTGGGACCAAATGCTGCCCCTCCCTGCAGACCCTGTGGCCAGCAGGTGTGAGGGGGGTCACCTGCCCGAGGGCATTAGTGCCAGGATTGCTGGGTATGCAGGGGGCACAGGCCTGCTCTGCCCGGGCTCCAGTGCCCTCCTGGGGCAGGTGCACTCTCTCCATGGGCTGTGGCAGCTTTGCCCAGCTCTCCTCATCCCCGTCCCTCCTCAGGCAGATGTGCCAGCAGAGCTCAGCCCATGCCTGGGCACAGCAGCACATGCCCAGGAGCTGGGGCAGTGCTCCCTCTGACAGCTCTGCCTGCTCTCCTCTGCTGGGCACACGCAGGGCAGTCTGAGCCTCCTGCTGCCTGGCACAGAGCCTGTGCTGCTGGCATGAGGGACTCTGGAAAGGCAAGGTCCTTGTCCTCTCCCTTCCAGCTGCCCCATGGCAGTCCCATGCCATCCTTGGCAGTGTTTCATTCCAAGCCCCCAGGATTATTGAGCAGCCACATCCCTGTAATGCTGCCCAGCCCTGGGGCACTGCAGAGCTGCTGCCCAGGTCCCAGCTGACCTGGGGCAGTGCCATGCCATCCTTGGCAGTGTTTCATTCCAAACTCAGCACTGCAGAGCCGTGCCCAGCTGAGGCTCCAAAGGGATCCGTGCAGGGAGGCAAAGCTTTGGATTGCCCTTGGTGGGGTCATTGTGTTTATTGTCCTGGCTGTCGCCCTGCCCAGCTTTCCTGGCTCTGGCTGGCATGGGTTGGTCATGGTCACTGGGGCACAGGCAGGGTTGTGGATAAATTAATTGGAGAGGGCAAAAATCAATAGCAACTTCAGATGGTTTTATTTTGGGTTTGGAAATGGGCAGGCAAGAGGTTTTGGTAATGATTTAAATTGCATCTTGGAAATGCTCTTAATTATGATTAAGATGATTGCTAAATTTAACAAGATACAATGAAATGCCAGTTTATTAAGTTTGAATTTGTGGCTGATTAGTGGTTACACATGATGTATGTTTTTAATGTTCCCTAATCCTGAATAAATGCTTTGGATAATCAATTGGCATTTAATGTATTAATAACATTTATCTCAAAATGTGAAGAAAAACATGCAGTTCTGAGCTGTGCATTGGACCTGCCCCACCTATTCCAGACAGTGCAGAGCAAAGGACAGGCCCTCAGTGAGGTGGGATTTTGGGGGTTTGTTGGGTTTGGTTGGTTTTCCCCAGGCTGCTGTGCCCTGGCCGTGTCTGTGCTCAGAGTGGGCAGAGATCACACCCAGCAAAGGGGACTTTCCCCCCTGTCCCTCGCTGGGCTCGGTGCTGACAGAGCTGAGCTCAGCCTGAGCTCTGCTGTCCCCACTGCTGCCACTTCACACCACAGTTTAAAATGCTTGTCAGCAAAGCTGCTGTTCTCAGGAGTGTGTGTGGTGCCTTCAGGAAAGCTGATTTTAATGTAGCAGCCAGAAAACTTAGCAAACATCTGGTTTGTTTTCTGCACTCTTGAAATTTTCTTTTCTTTTTTTTTAATGGGATGTTTTTGAATGCTCTTGCTTGGAGCACACCAGCTGATGATTTCAATAATTAGTGTTTAACACACTGCTTTTCCCAGCTGTTTCCTGCTGTGTTACTTCTGTGGTGGTTCAGAGGCTTTTGGAGAAGCTCTTTGTCTGTGCACAGGGGGTTCAGGGAGCATTGGTTGTGGTGAGGCAAAGGTATCTCAGATTCTAAACACTGGTGTAATTTAACTTGTAAGTGCATTTTATAGATAAATACCTTGCTCTGAAGCCTCAGAGCCTGCAAAGGCCGTTTGGGTTGGTGGGAGATTCGCCTGAGCAAAGCAGGATGTTGTGCCTTGTGCCTGTAGCACACAAGGACAGCAAAGTGCGTTGCTGTAAGGACAGGCAGATCTGTGTTTGCAGAGCCCCAGAGCTCACAAAGCAGCAGCAGAAAAGGCTGTTCCCCCCCAAACCTCCTGCACATCTGGGCTGGCAGGACCTCCTCAGCTCTCTCACCACCACCCCACCACCCCTGGGGTCCCTCTGCCTGAACCAGCTCAGCAATCAGGAGGAAAAACCACTCGAGTTTTTCTCATAAGAATCTGTTGAATGCTGAGACCTTGAACTGAAAGGGCCTCATCAAACTGGTACCTCAATGCCCTTTAGGACTGTGCCCTCCCAGATGCCCTGAATGCAGAGCCCTCAGGTGGTGGTTTGGGGCTGCTCTGCAGAGATGAGGAGCTGCAGAGCCCTCTCTGGGACTCCAGTCACTGCACAGCAGTTTTGGCCTTCTTACTTTATTAACTTCTCATTATTAAAGTCTCCTAGAAACTTATTTTAATCTGTCAAGTAGAACTAAGATATGAAAGTAGTCAAGCACACAGGTTTAATCCTCTGAGTAATAACACAGTAAACCCAAGAATGCATATGAGAAGAGAAATAGAAGCTAATAAATGTGTTATGCTACTTTGGCCATCAGAATGATCCTATTGCACTCTGGGCTGATTCTGCTGAGGGGTTTCACTTCAGTTTACAAGTGCCTGAAATCTTACCTGGTTTCCTCTCCAGCTCCATGAGCTGATCCAATGAAACCTCCCCATAAGCATGACCTTGTTTATATCAAGTTCTTGAAGCTCCCTGAGCGCTGGAACTGGAGCTTCTTGCAAGCACTGGATCTGCCAGGGCAGTGCCTGCCCTGGGAGGGGGGAGCCTTCACCACTGGGACATCAGCATCTGTTGTGTGGCTTTTGGTTTATGTGGGGGTTTAGTGGTGGTTGTTTTTAAGACCTTTCCTTCATTAAAAATAAATAAATAAACCCCCAACAACGACCAAAAAATCCCACCCCAAGATTTATGCCTTGATTTTGAATTGAAAGGACAACTTGGATCTTTGGTCTTTGCTCTGTTACTTGGGGGTTTTTCCACTGAATTTTTTAAATCAGAGGTACATGACATGGTTGATGTTTGCTTTGGATAGAAGCTTAACTTGGACTTATTTGGCATGTCCTTTACTGAAAAATGCCTGAGGAGTGGTTGTGGCAGGGTCTGAGGGGCTGGACTGCCCCAGGAGGAGCCTTTGCTGTGCCCCTCCCGGGATGGGGTGGGGCTGTCCCTGAGCTGCTCTGAGGGCACAGAGGAGCCCTGGGGGCAACCCCCCCTCTGCTCTGAACAGAGAGGCTGAGCTGTTCTGTAACACCATCTCTATTTGGCCCAAACCCTTTGCTGTTCCTTGGGCAGAGTGCCCAGCGCAGAGATCTGTCTCCAAAAGAACAGCAGGTGGGATGTGGGCATTGCCTTTCTCCTTTCCCACCGATCTGTGGTTCACTCTGCAGAACACAAACCCCACTCGAACACCAACATTCTCCCTCTGAGCCTGTACAAGCTCGGCCAGAGTGGGGGGGTCAGACTGTATTTCAAATCTGGAAAATATTTGAGCCTTTCTTTTAAGCCACACAAATAACTGCAAATTTATCTTTTGGGGAGGCCTTCAGCTCACCCAGGTGTGCTCTGAGTCTTTGTCTTAGGGAAATGATCTGAGCCAATTCAGCCTTTGAGGCTTCCTGGATTTCACTTCAGTTCCAGGGAATTGTGAAGGTGGGAGAATTACTGGAACTACAGAGTTATGGAATGTATTAGAAAACCTTGTGTGATGTTTGCATGCGTGTTTTTGACATTGTGACATGTACACAATGTTTAAATGTGGAAAAAGGAGCTTTCATGCAATGTGTAGGGGGGTTTAATGCATTTTACTGTTCCACTTCACCATTTTGATATTCTATTTATGCAGAAGTAAGACTTGCTGCCCTGGTGGAGCTGAAGCTCCCACAGCCCCTCAGAGCTCTGGCTGGCCCCAAACAGCAGCACCAGGTCCCAGGAAACTCTCTATTAATTCTGGGGTTCTTCTGCAACAGTTAAAAGCAGCTGCTCTTAAATCCTTTGCTCTCCCTTTCTGTGTCCTCTTCCCAACCCTCTGTGGAGCAAGAGTTGTTTCTGCCTCCCTTCATCACTTGCTTTTCCTCTTGTAGACAAGAATTATCCCTTCTTTTGTACTAAGGAGTCTGGAATTTACTGACTCCTCAAGGCACTGCTGCACAGGAATAAATAACTAATAATCAGATGGGAGAGTTATGCCTCATAACTGCTAATAGAAATGTTCTCCCCAGCTTTATTTATCTCCTTTAACCAGGATAGAGGGACCATTGTAGCCTACAAATTTTGTCACTCATTTGCATTTCCAAGGCCAAGTTGCTCTGAATGCAGAGTCTTCATCTGCCATTTTTTGAATCTCAAATATAATTTTATAATGACATTGAATCTGTTTTTCCTGTTTCCTTCTCTTCCTGTTGTGTTTCCTTTATAGTTGTAGTTCAGATAATAAGTCAAACCCTGAACCATCACAGAGCTCTTGGAAGGAGAGATGACAGATTAATTTGGCTGAGACAGGTAGGAAACAGCTGGGATTGGGTTCAGTGGAGCAATTGTGCCGAGTTCCTGCTGTGTGTTCCTCCTCCTGAGCTCTCTGCCTGAGGTGCTCCCACCAGATAATTGGAGGAACATCCAGGCAGTTTTGTCTCATGGCTTTGAAGAGCAGCAGCACAACATCCCACCAGACAGATGGGCTTGGGTTGCTATTCCTGGGTTGGAGAGCAGCAAACCACGAGGCAAGGAGACTGGGAGGTTTGGTGCAAAACTGAAATCAGTGCTCCTGTCCTCCTGCTGAAATTATTTAACCTTGAGCTTCCTTTGCTCTGAGAAAATGATCTCTGATGTCAGAATCACTGAAATAATCATGGATGTCACTCAGTCACAAGGCTGAGTGCCCTGGGACAGGAAACCTCCCTTGCACATGTGGTGTTCCCAGAGCCTGGAGGAGGGTGATGGCAGCTGAAGGTAAAGGGCTTGGCTTGCCTTGGCTTGGGATGTTCTTTAAATAGTGGGGCTCTCCCCAAATGTGGTGATCAATAAAAGCCATCACTGAATGATGGGAACATTTCTGAAATGTGGTTGTCTCCAAGACTGGGGCACTTTGCCCCAAAGAACCTGAGGGGTCCCATGTGAACCCTCCCTGTCAGCACAGGGGGAGGAGGGAGGAAACACCCCCAGAGCAGTTGGGTTATTGATTGAACAGTGTCCATCTCCCTGTCCCTTGCTGTAGGTGAGGGTTGTCCATCTCCCTGTCCCTTGCTGTAGGTGAGGGTTGTCCATCTCCCTGTTCCTTGCTGTAGGTGAGGGTTGTCCATCTCCCTGTCCCTTGCTGTAGGGGAGGGTTGCTAATGGAGGGAGAGGTGTACACAGCATTTGAAGAAGCTTTTGAACATTCAGCAGGAAATAGGTTTGAATAAAAGGGTGTTTTGCAGCAATGGCAGATTAAAAGCCAGGGAATGGAACTGATCTCTGGACTTTTGCCTGACTCTTGCTCTTATTTGAAAGGAAGGCAAAGGTAAAACCCTTGTTGCTGCTGTTAGACTGGCAAGATGTAAGAAATTACCCTTCATTTCACACATTTCCTGGTGTGTGGGGAGACAGGCTCATGCCTGAAGTCGCCCTGAAATAGATTTAAAAAGACAGTTTGGGTAAAAATCTGGGCTTTCTGCATATGCTGGAACTCTATCCTTCAACTCTCTCCCAACACCATTTCTCCCAGGAATAGCCCTGAAAATGTTTCATCTTTGCAGTTGGACGTGCAAGGTGCAGAAATGGCTTTTCCTGCTGGAACAGAGCTGGCTGCTCCAGACTGGGGGGGAATCTAAGCTGAAATTCAGGATGTCTGAGGGAAACTGGATGTCCTCAGATGTCTCAATACCTGGAATACAGAGAAGCAAAGAATTTGGTAAAAGCCTGTTACATTTTCACTCCTTTTGTTGCTTCCTGTGGAGCACTGACAGTGCATCACATGAGAGACAAGAATAAGGGCTGAGGCTGCCACTGCACATCGTGCTCTCACCACAATATGTTCCCTTTTTCTCCTGTGCAGTCATCACATCCACGTCACCTACAGTTTGTATCCCAGGGAGAAGCATTTTGCTGATTTTCCATGATTATAGATGGATTATTCATGAAGATTCAGATCTTAATTCTTAGTCAGATCAAAGAGTCCTCTCTTCCTTTATAAGCCAAAAAAGGATTTTTGTCTTAGAAGACCCCACTTGATCATTGCTGCAATCACATGACTAAATAAAATCTAACATTGCCATCTAGTGTCCATGGACTGGGATTTTACAGTTTTTAGCCCAGTGGTACCAGAAAGCCTTTGAGTCTCATTTGTAACTCTGAGTGCTCAAGTGATAGAAACATTGTTTCCAAAACTTCGGTTTTAGTTTGGGGGTTTTCTTCTGAAGGAAATAACTTCATATCTCACATCATGTAACATTAAATGTTTGATAATGATGCCAAGAATCTCAGCTTTTGTGCACCTGCTAAAGGGTTGTACTCAGCATTGGAAGGAGTCATTGGGACAGGAGGTGCAGAGAGTGAACTCAGTCTGCTCTTCCCCTCACTCTGCTGCTTGAAGAGTTCACCAAATGAGCTTCTTACCAGGGGCTGATTCAACTGGGGAAAACATTCCCTTGGAGGAGGTGTGCCTGCAGTTCTGGGACAGGAATGGGCAAAATGGCAATAATGAAACAAAGAGAAAGGAAAACTGTTAAAGGAAACATTTTGTGTCTCTGGTTTTGTTTGGTTGTGTTTGCTTTTGGTGGTTTGTGGGGTTTTTTAGAAATAGAGTGTTGAGGACACATTTGGATCCACATCCCCAGAGGTGACTGCCATAGTTGCATGGTTCCTGAGCTGAGCTCCAGGGCACATGTTTGCCTGGATTTTAGAATTTTATTGCTGCCATTTTCCCTTCACAAACACAGAAGGCTCAAACACCATCAGGGACCTCCTTTAATGACATTGTTGGCTGTTCTTCGTGTTTAACACAGGCTGAATCTTTGAAATTCAATGCAAAAATTCAAACCACTTTGCCTGGGAGATGAGGAGATAAATCAGGGAGGGGTTTGTTAACACGCCTTTAGAGCTTCAGTTAAGAGAAACTTTGCTTCTCTCCAGGTTTGTGAGCACATAAATTGCTCCAATGAATCTTTTATGTTTGCTGTCTTGCTTATTTATTGCTTATATGTTTTTGTTTCCAGTTTATAGCCCTGTCTAATGAGGAAATACAAGATCTAAAAGATACTCGGATTTGCTCAGTCTCACTGCAGGCTTTGCTCACATGCATGGCAAGAGTGACTCTGCTTGCTTTGGGGTTGTTGCCTTGGTTTGGCTTCCTTTTTGTATTTTCCCCCATGCATTTCTCTTTTTTCTGTTCACTGAAAACCAATGAAACTGTTTTTAAGCAAATACCATTTCGTGGGGTCTCATCACTAAACTGTTTAATATTTGGTTGCCGTATCAGTGGTGTTAATGGCAGTGTAGACAGAGCAGGTTTGCAAGTCATCCATCCAAGGAAAATGATGTTTGCTTACTAAAAAGGTAAATGCTGTGTCCATCTGAATCCTGGAGCTGGTGGGGAACCCGAGCAAGGTCAGTCCTTCATCTTCCCGTGCTCTCAAAGGCACAACAAACGGCTGAGAACGAGCCCTCCAGCCCTGAAACAGCGACAGATCCTCAGCCCAGGCAAGATTAGAATTGCAAATCCTTATGAATACCATCAAGGAATCAGACCCTAATATAGAAATGTATGCAGAGATAAAGCAGATAGCGTGTTCTCTGGGTTTAATGGAAAATGGCTGTGCCTTTTGTAGTCATACTTTCATTTCACCTGTTTCTCAGGCTTTTTTGTGATGAAAAATCCAAGCATGGTGATTCATAAAAAAGGACTATTCTCTGGCCATTTTCCTTTTTAAATATCTATTACAAGTTAAAGTCCATTTCTATTTAAAATCTGTTTCCAGGGGAGGAAAAAAAAAAAAGAAATGTATTCTAGGGTTACTTTTGTAACTGTTTGTCTTAGAGGACTTAGGATTACCTATTAAACAACCCCGAAGTTTTTATTTTTGCTGGTGATATTTCCCATGTCTCTCAAAAGAGCTTTCAATGTGACACCAAAATGAAAAGAATATTTTTTTTCTTTTTCTGAAATGGAAAAGAACCACTTTAAAGCTGTTTTAACATAGGTACAGGCATTTAAAATTCCTAAGTCTCCAGGAAGCAAATGTTAGTGCCATCTGAGGAATGAGCAGTTGCTGTGCACTTGGCTGTCTGCTAAAAAGTTAGTTAAATATTTGTTATGTATTTGGGCTCATTAATGTATCCAGTCGTGTAAAAATTATTGTGGCTTTTTTAGGAACTGTTTTATCCTTTCACAACAGGAAAAGAATAAATATAGGTCAGCACTGTATGTTATTAACACTGAATAGCATTCCAGCACAGTAAAATGTTGGCAGGTACCTGTTTCTGGAGGTGAGAAAAAGGGCTACAAATATATGAGGTCTCAACCTTTTGGCTGAGCTCTCAAGGACGTGATTTCCATCAGTTAATTTGTTCAATTTGCATGTGTCCTTATGACTGATTGGCACTGATTGGCTTCTTAACAACTTCTAAACAAGTTTCTCTGATAGTTACACTTGCATCAGTCAAAGTCACAGTGTTTATTTAATAATCACTGTCTGGTATCACTTCACTTACAGTAAGGACATTTGCAGCTCTGACACCTTAACTGCAAACCCTTTAAAACAGCACCTTACATGCATTATGGAGTTAACACTCCTTTTACCACTTCAGGAAATCAGGGAATGTATTTCCAAGGTGGTAAAGTCTTGCCTCCTTTTGGGATTCCTTTTATTTCTCTGTTTAGCAAAAAGCAGAACTGGTTGGGATTAGTTCCTGTGGGCAGTGAAAGTGCAATGATAATAAACTCTATACCAGCTCCTTTCACTGGAACACCTGCCCTGGGAAATGGTTCATCTGCTCAGATGGGAATGAGAACCTTCCAGGAAGAGCAATAATGGTGATCTGTTACTAAGAGCCTGGACTTGAGACTCCTGAGAAATCTGGAAGTCTCCTAATGTTGGACAAATACTTTCCTCACTGTAGCTCTATATATTCCCCTTTCCTCATGCCCTTGCTTTCTGTTCAGTGAAACTTATTCTGTGAAGGAGGAACTTCTGTGTATTTTGATACGTTACATGTCTTGGCACAAGGAAGATCTGATTGTTGTAAAGCAGTTTTTGAGGTTTAAAAGAAACAAAAGACACTGTGGTGGCAACACATCACTGTTTTATTGAGTCTGGCACATGCAAGGTCACTGTTGGACTTGGCAAATCCACAGCTCAAGTGCCCTCCAACCTGGCACATAAACCCACACAGTGTCTTCAAGGGGGAAGCAGATGTAGAAGGTGCATGTTGTGACCAGTAGAAATGTTGTTGAATTTATTAGACATAAACTCAGTAGCTAAGTTAATATCAATTAAACTCTAAAAGGAAATAACAACAAAATGGAAAAGGAAGGTATTGCTGGTACTGGCAGACTGGTTTGTGCATGTTTGTTTTATTGAGCTTTGTCCTCTCCACTCCTGCCGAGAACACAGGGATGGGAATGTTGTTTGAGGCCCCTGAGTCAGGCAGGGCAAAGATCTTTTCTCTCTTAATAGCTGAAAGCCACAAGCAATCCTGTGGTGGCTAATTAGGAAATTATCTGTCTCTAAGGAAAATTTCTTCTTAAGTGCATGAGCTGGCTTATTCCCTGGAGGAAAAATGTTTTATATTTCTCGTGTAATTATACAAGGGAGCTTAGAAAGTGCTGAAACAAATTCCTTTCTTTAAAATAAGTGGATATTAGAAAATTATAAAATCCATTTTGAGCTTTAGACACAAAATAACTAATGTGGAAAGCAGACACAAGGTGGGAAAAAACTCTTCCTGAATGTTTCCTTTTTTATCAGAGGGTGGATGTGAATTGAATATTGTCTCTGAGAAATGCTTAGTAGGAGTGGATTCAGGGTGACTGCTGAGAACAGGCAGAGTCAGGGCTGGCATTGCACAGCCTCTGCCATGTCCAGTGCCAGCCCTGCTGGGACTGACCCCCCACACGTCTGTACCAGCAGCACAAAAGGCATTTTCAGCTCATCTCACACAGGAGAGCTTGGAAAAAATGTCACAAATTTCTTCAAGCTGTAAAAAACCCTATTAGTTTGTAGACAGTAATCTAAGTTAATTGAGCATTGCTGTCCCACAGAGACCATTTAAAAGCATAACCAGAGCTGAGTGAAGGCCTTCTGTGGTTTGGAGTCTGTCAGTGTGCATGGCATGGGCCCACTCTGAGGATGGGCTGAAGGTCATAATTGCTCTAATTAATCACCTGCTACAATTGTGCCATTGTAGCCCAAGGGACATGGGTGCAGAAGGGGCATAAGTGACTGTGCCAGCCTGTTGTGGACAGGCAAACAGGGAGCCCCAGTCCCTGGGCACAGCTGGGCAGTGCCAGGAGAGGGTGGTGCTGTCCTGGCACCACCCTGAGCAGCAGATGTTGGAGAGAGTCAAACTTTCCAGCTGCTTCCATGCTCCCCTTGCTGCTTCTCCTGGGCTTTCCTCCCCAGCCCCCGGGTGGGCAGTGCCCCTGGGCACAGTGGGGCTGTTTGGGGCTCACCCCACCACTCTGGGTGCTGGGCCAGGAGCTGATCCAGGAGCTGGTCCTGTCCCAAAGCCAAGGACACCTGACCCAGGAACAGCCCCACAAGGTGCAGGATGCCCAAGGCTGTGTTGGGGCTCACCCCACCAGTGCGGGTGCTGAGCCAGGCCCTGGTCCTGTCCCAAAGCCAAGGACACCTGACCCAGACCAGCACTGGGAGGTGCAGGATGCTCAGGGCTGTGGCACTGCCAGCCCCAGAACTGCCTGCACAGGCACAGAAATGAGGTCTAATCCCACAGCCTGGCAGGGAGTGCAGCCAGGACAGCTGTGACAGGAGGGAGCTGTGCAGTGTTTGAAGCAATACAGGAAAATCTGAGTTGGGAAAGAGAACACACCCACCTAAATGTCACCCAGAGCTTGGAGCAGCTCTCAGTGCTGAACTCTGGTGAGAGCAATTGGGCTGCTCATGGAAAGGCTGCAAGTCTCCTCGCTGGGTCTCAGCACTACAGGGCTATCAAAACGTTGCTTTGCTTTGCGAAATGTTAACTTGGATGCATAAATTATTGAGGTAATTTCTGAGAGCCAAATGTCTGCAAAGGTACTGAGGCTGCATGTCAATTGAGGAGCACAGGTACAGAGCAGTGGAGCGTGAGCAATGCAAACTGAGCTGCAGAGCACAAAATCAGCACTGGAGAAATGGATTTCAGCTCCCAGGCACTGAACCCAAACATGTCGTACATTATGCAGAATGCTCAGCAATTTGCATAATTATAAACTCCCCTCGAAACACTAAACATCACTGCAGAATTCAGCCATACCAAAACCCCCCAACATTAACATGAACTGTATTTTGATTTTTTTGTTTTTTCCAGGGTCTTTGAAAACACCCAGACTTTAAAACAGGCAAAATAGAGACTTTTACATTAACAAGTAATCCATATTGGAAAGAAATGGAGCATAAAAATAGAAACTGTTTTGATATAAAGTAGTATCTTGTTGACTTTTGAAGCTGTTTCTGGTAAAGTTTTATTTTGCTCTTTAGATGTATTCTTGAATTCCTCCGAAGAGCAATCCATTAAACCACAGAGTGCCAAGATTTGAGGGGGTTCAGAAAGGCTTCTCTTTCTTGCAGTGGATGGCAGACAATGTGATTACTGTGGGGCACTCTGCTCTGTGCCTGGGGAGCAGAGGGGCTGAACCAGCAGCAGAATACCAATATTGCTGGTTCCTCCTGGGAGATGCACAAGAGCTCTGCTCTTCCCAGGGAGATCCAGGGGAGAAACAGAGAAGTTTAAATATGAAAATGAAAGAATTCTCAAGGAGGCAGGAATAAAAAATAATCCTTTTGTTAACAAAACAAGAGGAGAATACTCCTTTGGGAATTGCTGTGAGCTTTATGCCTAGTTCATTTTTAAGGAAAACCTGGTTTGGGAGGGCAGCTCATGCCCTGGAGAAACCTGCTGTGCCCTGAGGGGGGCTGTGCTGAGGAAACTCGTGTGGCAGCTCCCTTGGTGGTGCCCTTGCCAGGCTCTGTGGGCAGCAGTGAGCTGTGGGGCACAGGGCAGGCTGAGAGGGGCACCCAGAGCTGGGCACTGAGTGAGGTGCTGGGCACAGGGCAGGCTGAGAGGGGCACCCAGAGCTGGGCACTGAGTGAGGTGCTGGGCACAGGGCAGGCTGAGAGGG
>JAOXXN010000191.1:15144828-15161688 GCA_026770055.1 Myrmophylax atrothorax
ACTCTTGCCCTTGTTTGTGGGCCATCCAAAAATAGGCTTTGAAGTTTTCCATGTTGCTGCCCTTCAAGGCTCGTCTAAAGAGGGGACAGGGGGACAGTGGCCTGTGCAGGGGGTCACAGTGGCATGTGCAGGGGACAGAGGTGACAGTGGCCTGTGCAGGGGTGACAGTGGCCTGTGCAGGGGACAGAGGTGACAGTGGCCTGTGCAGGGGGTCACAGTGACCTGTGCAGGGGACAGAGGTGACAGTGGCCTGTGCAGGCGACAGGGTCATTTCCCTGGAGGTTTAGTTCCAGACACTGGATCCCAGTGTGGGGTGGCTGTCCCACCCCCCTGGCAGCACTGATCATTTGCAGAGCTGTTGCTGAGGATTTGCAGTGCTCTGTTTGCAGAAAGGAAGCCCAAAGAAGAGCCCCTTCCCTGCCAGCCCTCCCTGCCCACCTGCCCTCCCTGCCCAGTGCCCTGTCCCAGCTGTCCTGCTCCTTAAAACCCTCAGGCAGTGCTATCCCAGGAGCCAGGGCTGCCCAGGCTGAGCTGACATTGCCTGCTTGTTTGCCAAATTACTCTGTAATAATTACCTTCTTAAGCTGGGCCGTTTTCATGGCTAATTTGGCTGGCAGAAAGTGAAGCAGCTATTTCTGCAGCATATATGCACCATATGAATATAATTACTTGGAAGCTCTGCAGCCTCCAGGACTGAGTGCTCCTTAGAAAAGGTTGGGATGAGCAGGAGCAGCCTGTGCTGGGTGCAGTTGCCTGGGAAACAGAGGGCAGAGCTTTCCCTGCCTCCCTCTGGCACCGGCGGGGGGAACAGACACTAATGCTGATGTTTGGGCTCTACCCTGAAGTGCTTTACAAAGCCAGGAAAGGTCCAAGCCCACCCTCAGCCTGCCCTCACTGTGTGCATTGGAGACCATGGCCAGGCCACAGGATCGCTGGGTGTGACTGGAACAGAGAGGAGCTGGTTCCCTTGGCTGCCGCTCTCATTGCAGTGTCCTGTGCTGACGGGCACAGCACCCCGGGGGTGTCTCCTCTGAGCCCCACTGGGCACTCAGGGCCAGCTCTGGGCCCCAGGCACGGGCACTGCCAATGTTTCCCCCATGCAGGCAGGGGTTCTGCAGTCCCCCTGGGAGCCCCCTGGGCCAGGCTGTGCCAGGGCAGGGCTGGCTCTGCAGGGCACCCCAGTGTCTGTCACTGCTCCCGGTGCCTGCAGGGACACATCTCTGTGCCACCCAATGAGCTGCCTGAAGTGGCCAAATCGCTCGTGTCCCACTCACCTTGGAGACTGTTCCTCCTCCTGCTACACCCAGGGCCTTGGAAGAGAAGTTTGGTGGCTTTGGAGGGTGTTGCTTTATGGGGTGGGTTGGGAAAGGGACAGGTCTGAGGTGCTGGGAGGTGCCAGGTGGGCACACAGCAAAGGCAAGCCATGCCCGCTGCTGAGCTGGGCTGGGCTGCTTGTGGCTTGCACAAGGACAGGAGAGAGGAAGGACACCAGGCAGGGGAGGGCTGGCAAAAATCCCACGTCTACCAGGGGTGGAAAAGATGGATAACCATTTGGAGAAATATTAATTTAAATTTTACTTTATCTTGTTCCTACCTTGGCATTTTTGTCTGAAATAAAGGCTGGAGAGTTACTAGCTATAAACAAGCTGGTTTTTTCCTGTGGAGTAATCAAAGAAGATCATTATGCAACAATTATGGCAGAATGGGCTATACTGTTGGAGCTCCATGGTAAATCTCCCTTTGCTCACAAGCTAACTGGCTGCCAAATAGACACTGAGGCCCTGGAGTTATTGCTGCTCCTTGCTGCTGCAGGATGTCTCACAAGGGGGTTTCACAGATGCAGACTGAGAATTATGAAGTGGATTTTAAAATATTTTATTTTTTAAACAGTGGGAGAAGTGAACAGAGAGCCTCAGGTTTTCCCTCTAATTCAATTCACAGGATTTCAATCTGCTACTTAAGAATAAAATCCCTTTTCTCTAAGCAAATCAAGAGAACTGTAACTGTGAATCGTTCTTATCTGCAGCCTCTCCCAACTGCCTGATCTGTCATTTAACCTGGCATTTTTGTTAAGTGCCATTTTCCATCTGTGGCTGTAAAACTATGATTGTGTCTTTCAAGTTGTTTCCATCAGAGAGCTTGAGGAAAGTCATACTGCATAACATGGAAAGAGATAACTTTTCTCCTGGGAGGATGAACAGTGTCCATGTATGACATAAATCCACTGAGACACAACTCTTGAGATGTCAGGAACCCAAAGGGGTGTCAGTGCTGTCATCTTCCCTTACACACAGCAAGTGCAAGGGAATTTTTGCTTAAAAGGGCCATTACTGTGGTAACACATTTCAGAGCAAAAGAGTTCTGTGCATCAGAGTGGCATGGCTGAGTGCCCTGACAGATGCCCAGGAAAATGGAGTGGCAGCAGCTCCGGAGAGCAGCCTGTTTGCAGCTCACTGGCATTGCCCAAAACCACCTTCCTCCTCTGCTCCTGGGGAGCCTGAGAGCTGGAAGGACTGTCAGGGAGGGCAGGGGTCATACAGGAAGCAGGAGAGGGGCAGGAAAGCTGCTGTTGCCCATCTGCATCTTAGTTTCTCATCTCTGTTCAGCTTTCTGGTCTCTTCTCAGCAAACAGGAGGGAATGATGTACTCTGCATGATCCCCATCAGGGCACCAGTTTTCTGCAACCTGTGCCCTAGAAATGCTCTGAAAACTCAGCCTCTTTGCTTTCCCTTCCCTCTAAGGCTGCTGTCAGGTGAGGGATGCTGAGTAGTGGCCAAGGCAGGGCAGATTTCTTCCGAAACTCCTCCTTGGGAAGGTGACAGATTGTGTTGGAACTCCAGCCTGGCTCTGTTGCAAACCTGCCCAGGAGTCTCAGCAAGAGCCACACATTGCCAGGAACACTTGAAAATGAGGCTTCATTTATGGTTCCCTGACCTCCTGGAATGGCTGGCAGCAAGTTGTGCTGGAACCACAACCTGTGCAGCAGCCAGAGGTGCCCCTGCAGGTGCCCTGTGAGCTCCTGTCAGCTCTGGGGCTGCCCTCTGGCACCTGGAGCTCATGCCCAGCACAGCTGCCAACCATGCCAGTGCTGCTGCTGGTGTGTGACAGACACTCACATGAGCTCCTGTCCAGCCACACTCCCAGTGGCCTGAGCCAGATCTGACCTCTGGGGCTCTGCATGAAGTGCTAATGTGGTGCTTTGGGAGCTTCCTCCTGCAGTGCCACTGGCAATTCTTTCTGTTCAAATGTATTGCTTGGCTCCAAGTCCTTCTTTCCATTTGAAACCTCCCATAAAATCTAACCCAGCTTCTCTGGCAGTGTTGGCTGCTGAAAGAATACATTGCTTTGACTCAGGAGCCTGAAAATGAACCTGTCCTCTAATGCTTTGCTTCCTTCCCACCTGGCCTGTCCAAACCCTTGTGGCCATTCTTTAAATAAAACAGAATAATAAACTCCAGCTGGAATAATTGATGCAGAAAATCCCACAGCACAGCATTCTGTATTTATTGTTTGTCTTTCAGTGGCACAGACACTTAGTTTTAGTGTTTAGTGGACTTGGTAGCAGTTCTGAGCAAACTGTGTAGCAAAACTGCATTGTGGCTTCTTGCTCTCCTTAACATTTAACCTAACTTTGCCATCACAGTTTTAAGCACGGGCTCTCTGAAAAAACCAGTTCCTTTCCATCAGTGATGTGGGGGCCAGTGAGGAGGCAGAGGACAGACTGCCCCCAGAGGGCCATGGCTGCTTTCTGCCTGACTGGCTGGGGATGTCCAAGGAGCAAGGGAAGGGATTTCTGCCAGGGATGGATGAGAGCTGTTCTGCTGTAGTTTGAATAATTTATTTAATATGCCTGAGTGTAGCTGTGGCTCTTGTTTGCTGACAGGCAAATAACAGCTCTACATCCCTGAACTGTTTATTTGACACTTCGAGGGGTGTGGGAGGTTCTCTTCCCCTCTAATCCCTGTCCTCACTCCCAGTGCTGGAGAACGACTCAGCCCTGGGGTGCAGCTCAAACCTCGTGCTCTGAGCTGCCTTTGGAGCTGACACGTTTGAGGGAAAATTCAGGGGCTTGACTTTGCTGACCATTTTTTGTCGGTTCTGTTAGACCTGAAGTCCACTCCAAGCCCATTGAGATCATACCTGATCTGAATTTGGATGTGTCCGTTAACTGAGCTTTCAATTAAACTCATATTTAAAAGCTTAGCAGTTGATTTCAAAAAGGCCTTGGTTTAGTTAAACGTAACAAAAATGTTGTTAAAGGAGTTGGGTTAAAGACATTGTTGCAACTGATTTCTGAATAAAAACAAGTGTCGTACTTCCCTGAATGTGAATTTTGATTAAAGCCTTGAATCCAATACAACTGCTCTGAATCATTCCACTAAAGCTTAACTACTTTGTGTTGGAAATAATGTCGGTGTCCCACTTCTGGTGTGGTAGTTAATTAGGTTAACAACCCTGAAACATGTAATTAGCTGACAATTAAAACTAAGAGCACACTGTCCATAACCAGCTACAGAGAAAATATAATCTGGCTGCAGAAAAGTTCACCCTTTAGTCTGTGCCTCTCTGGAACATGAGTGGATTCTGCAATACAGAGAGAAGAAAGAGTATGTGAGTCCTTCTCCTGTCCTGTTTTACTGCCTTGTGTAACTTCCAGTGGCTCTAAAAGCCGAGATATTTAAGTAACTTGAATAAAAGCCTGTAGTCTTCAGGTGGTGCCCCCCTCTCCCAAACAGCTGCAGTTTATGCTGTTTGAGTGGCTCGGTGGGCTGAAGCAAGGAGGCCACTATGAAATGGGGGGATTTCTGCATATGGTCATTGGGTTAAACTCTGGACACCCACAGTGCCTCGGGAATAGTGGTGCTATTTTTCCAAGATTTTTCTGATATTTAGGAAATTTTTATTTAGCTTTTGCTGAATATTTGCACCTGCTAAGTGTAGATAGTTAATTTAAAGCATTGACATGGTAACATTTTTTCCTAGGCAGAAAATAATTAGAAGAGACAAGCCCCTTGTATTATGTCAGATAGATTCTCTCAAATCATCCTTTGCAAGACTCTCACCTTTCCTTTAGCTAAAGGAAGATTCAAATGTGAGGATGGGTGTTTGGGCAGGGAGCACCTCCCTAGGACTAGTAAAATCATACACAAGAATTGGTGCCCTTGTCAACCTCTAGTCTGGAGGTGTCTGAAGATCTCCAAGGAGTCCCTGTGCTGTGTCTGCCCTTGGAGACACAAGAGGAGATGAGCCCCTGACAGCCTGAGCTGCCTCTGGAGCTGCCCCTGTCCTGCTGGGGGCACTGGGGCTTCAGGGCTCCTGCCCAAGTGTTCTGTGCCTCTGACCCCAACAGCTCCCGGCAGAACTCACAGGGGTTTCCTTTCAAGCTCTCCATTCAGAACAGGTTCATCCCCTGCAGCAGGAAAATGAAGGAGAACCCATAAATCTCATATGTTTATGAATGATACAACTGTCACTCTAATGTTGGTAGCAAGAAAGGTGCTCCCAGTGTATGATCCATCTCCCCTTATGAGCCTCTGGTTTCAGTGCTACTCTTCAAGCTCGAACCATTCCTTGAAGGACAAGGTGCTCAGAAAGCAGAAAAAATCACTTATGCTCTGTCTTGTCAGTCAGTTCAGGATCTGGGGAGGGTTTTCCTTGCTCTGTCTGTGTTGCTTGAGTACTCTGGGTGAAAGGAGCATCCCAGAGCACAGCGCTGAGCAGTGCTGGGGCTGCACCCTGAAGGTGTTTCCAGCCCCAGCTGCTGCCATGGGGAATGCACAGGGAGCAGAGCCCAGGGGGTGCAGGAGAACAGCTGAGAGGGTGTGCCCAGAGGGTTGGAGACAGCCTGGGAAGGGCTGAGAACACAGTTTAGAGCGTGTCTTGGTGGAAGGATCTGATTCAGTGGCACTTGTTTCCAGCTCCAGCAGCATGTCTGGAAACAGGAAGCTCCTGTGAGGCAAAGCAGGGCCATGGAGAACTGGCACAGAGGGCAAGTGCCACCTGCTGGAGGTGCCGGGGTGTGTGAGCTGCCCCAGGGGCTGCACAAACAGGGGCTGGCTGGGTGGCAGCTCTGAGAGAAAGCCGGATGGCTGCAGTTGCCTGCAAGAAAGTTGATATGCCAAATAACTTTTTAAATCTCTAACGTGTGAAACGGGTTCAGCCCTTGACTCCCCAGTAACAGAGTGCCTGTCACGCTGCCTGGTGCTTTCCTGGCTTTTTTCTGGCTCTTTCCCTCTGCAGACAGCAGGGTCTGCTCTGCCATCCTGCAAACAGCTCACGGGGCACCTGCTGCCTAATCTGGGAGCTGCTGCCAGTGCTGCCACTGCAAATGCTGGGGATGTGCTCTTATTCACATTGGCAGCAAATGGAGAGCTCAGAGCTGTGTGTGTCTGGCTGAATTCCAGGTGGATAATTACATTCTGCCTACCTAAAATTCCCCTTGCAGCTTTCCCAAATCCGCTGCCCCAAGCTGTGGTTATTATGATGTCTCTCTGCTCTTAATTGGCCACCACCTTCTCCTGCACAGTGACAGTGAGGTGACCTTGTGTGTGCTCTGCTGTCCCCAGCAGAAACTGCAAACCCATGTCAAAACTGGAGTTTTCCTGCATGCCTCAGCCCAGCTCCCTCTCCCTGGTGACTTGTTTCTTGTACTATGGACTTGTAAAGTAGTTGTCTCTATTTTACCTAAAATAGTAATTTTTCAAAGTTCTTCTCTCATACAGTTACTTTCTGCTGGTTTGGCAAAAAGTCTTAGTTACCTTCTTCTTCATGGTTTTAATCTTCTTTTCATTATTTGCATCCCTGGCCAGTACCCCCAGAGTTTAAAGTGACCTGAAATTCAGTGAGGAGAAAAGGTTGTCCCCGAACTGGAGACCCCCTGCAGAAACCTCCACACACCCAAAAGGTGGCCCCGGTGTTGAGTCAGGACATCCCACTGGGCAAAGGGAAGTGGCACAGCAGTAGGTGCACCAGTACCAGCCCCATCAGTACTGCAGGAGCCTGTGCCAGCCCCGTGGCTGTGCCATCCACAGGAGGATAGAGCCCCTGTGCCCACTGCCAGGGCCCTCTGAGAGCTGCTGGGAGTGCTGCAGCTCTGAAGTGGGCAGTGCCAGGTGCGGGCATTGAAGGCTGAAATTATACATGTTCTCCTATATTTAACTGTAATTAAGCAGACACTTGAGTATCCATTCATCTGGTTTGTGCTTTTTCAGGCTTCAGCCATTCAGTAAACACATCATTTTAGCTTTATTTCTCACACAGGGCTTATGCATACGAGTGATTAAAATTGTTAAGCTGTGCAAGGTTGAGTTCACATCAATCTTGCAGAAAATGTGTTTGGATGCCATTTCCACCCTGTCTCCTGCAGCCCCTCCCCAAAAATTAAAAAAAAAAGCAAGAAAGACTGTTTGGGAGAGTATGTTCCTCACTGGCAAAGAAAAGAAAGAGGAACAAAGCACGTGCAGCACGTGGGAGAGTTGCAAACTTGCTCTGAGCTCCTGCAAACAGCACCATACAGAGCCTCCCCTTGGAGATGTGCAGTAAAAAATGAGCTGTGATGTTGCTGCCAACAGCACCACGTTCCATGTTCCAGGAACCTGGAGAGTGTTCGTGCTCTGGGGCTGTGGAAGAACAAACAGGTTTGCAATGTGGGTTCTACAGGTGGCTGAGGGCACGGGGGGCAGGTGCCCTGGTGGCACAGACACTGCAGAGGGTGGCACTGGCACTGCAGAGGAACCTGTCACCTCCAGCCTCAGCCACAGCAGAGCTCAGCGGCAAAGCTGGTTCTGTTCCCCCCTGTACTTGTCAGGAGGAGCCTCTGCCCTCACAGGGCAGTTTAGTTCAAAGGCACAATGGACTTTGCTCTAACAGTGACAAACACTGGAAGTCCAGGAAAATGCAGTGTCAGAGGAGATGTGAAGTCAGTGATGCATCTACTCTTATTTTAGAAAAGCTACTCTGTTGTGTGTAATATATCCTGAAATATTTTATGGGCACTTAAATCATGCACTTGGCACATGAATTGGTTCACCTTCAGTTTAAATGTGGTATATTCTTAATTTTTCTTTAGACAAACTGCAAAGGACAGTGGCAGTGCTTTCCCTGGCTCCTGCCACAGTTTGCATCAATCATTTCCTCTCTGCAGAACACACATGGAATAACCACACAGAGCATTCCCCGGGCCTCCCTCAGCTCTGCAGACAGGACTGGGGCAGAGCTGCTGAGGGATTTATTGATTGTAAAATGCGGAGAGCTCAGCTATTTCCCCTCAGGGATGGAATAGCTGCACTGAAGCCACTTCAGCTTCAAGAAAATAGCCCTGAGTTTGACCTGCCTGTGGTTCTTGTGGGACTGGGGCATCTGCTGGTTTGAGTGTTGGCATTATCAAAGCACCTGTGTGGAATGGCAGATATTTTCAGCAAGAAATGGCAAATATTTTCACCAGCAGGAAAGGAGCAGTGTGTGCTCTGCTGCCCATTCTCCCTGTGTGTTGCTGGGCTCTGTGTTCTGCTCTGGTGCTCCAGCAGTGCTGCCATTTCATTACAGCCACTTTCCCTTTCGTCTCAGTGATCTCACATTTGTTTTGGTGGGTTTATCCTCCTGCCCTCCTCGGGGCCACTGAGTTGTACTTGAGCACAACACAAGTGTTGCTGCCCGGCCTCCCTCATCCTTTAGTGCTTCTCTGAGAGCTTATTTCTGCCACGGGCATCCTGGCCCCCAGAGTGCCCCAAAAATGAGCTGCAGGACCTGCAATAATGAGCCAAAGCAGAACTGGCCAACCCGGTGCATCTTCCTTTGGGCCAGTGGGGGAAGCTGAGAAGATTTATGGGACAGAAACTCTGCCTTGCTGCCATTAATAGACCTAAAGGCTCTGGGTAGTGCTGCACAGTTATTCCTGCCTGGGAATTTATGAGCACATTTGGGCAGAGCTGTTTTTCTTGCCCTGGTTGCCCGTGCCTGGCAGTGAGCGATGGTGGTGCCCACAGGGCGGGCACAGATCACACATCCATTACTGGCACTGCCCCCGGGAGAGCTCTGCAGGCAGCAAAGTGCCCGAGGGGAGGGGCAGGCAGGCTGTAAAATGAATGCATTGCCACTTAAACACTTGTCTGCACTCTGTTTATGCCTCACTTGTGCCCCAGGCAGACTGAGGGGGGAAATATTTCCAGCAGAGGTTTCTCTGAGCTGTTTCTCAGGCAGTTCTGCTCCTCTTCACTGCCCTGGCAGGACCTGCTGCCTCTGGGCATCTCCTGGCACCTGTGCTTGGGGAGATACCCTGAACCTGTGCTGGGAACAACCAGTAAACTTAGCAAAGGTGTGTCTAATTCCACTTCCACTCTTGCAGTCTATAAAGGGAAAGATTTTTAGAGGTTTTTGTTTCTTATACTGTATAGCTCAAGAGGGGAAGTTTTAGTTCCAGTAGTTCAAGAAGGAAGAAGGGCACCTTCTAGGCCAATTAATTAAAAAAGGATTTTCATAAATTTGTGTTCAAAATCTAAGTCAGTAGAAAAGTGTCTCTTTTTTTTTTTCCATTGAAATCTGTAAATATTTCCCTAAGGACAACAAGACAAACACTCTGTTTGCACTAAACATTCATTTCTAATAAATGGCACTGACCTTCTTTAAAGCTGCCACGTGTAATTGGGGCAAACTAACACTTCAATCCTTCTTTAAAAATGGGAGTGGCCTGCAGAGCTAAAGGAGTAAACCCAGAAACAAATATATACAGAGCCTGAATGCTCCTTGTCTGCCTGCTCAGAGTACTGTGCTCTTGGAATTACAGCTGTGAATCTGCCAGGCCCTGAGACTTGTAAAACACTCCCCTGATGTGGGTTAAGCAATGTATTCTGCCCAGTTCTACCTTTTTCCAGGCAATAGTTTAGTGGGAAATCCTGCTGGGATGGAGTGCAAAGGCTGGGACACTGGATCCTGAATTCTTGTCCTTGCTGTGACAGTAACAGTCATTTTTCTATTTGCCAAAAGGGTGGTTCGTTTACATCATCAAATCTTTACAATGACTACCTGGTTAATGATTGCAGGACAGCCAGAGGGCTCTAAAATAACAGGTAAATCATTCCTTCTGCTGCTTTTCTGTCGATTAGAGGCAGAATCGTTTGATATGGAATCATTGATGTTTGAGCTTTCTGCCTGTTTATTGACACTGGCACCAGTTCCCACTCCAGCTCTGTCCTGGGGGATTAGCTGGGGTTGTGCACACTCCTTTGCATCTCTCTCCTCTGCAAAGTCACTAAAATGCATTTTCTTTTGTAATCTTGCCATGTGTGCTGCTGTTCTTTGGGTACCATCTCTCTACAGCACCCTGAGGGACAGAGCTCTGCTCAGGAACCAGCCCCTCCAGCTGGCAGTGCTGTTTGCTTGCCAGGAAAAGTGGAACTTCCTATATGACGGTCTTGACATTGGTTTTGTTCCTGAATGTGTCTGTACATGCTATATACCTGTATTTCATGAAATGACAGAAAACATGTTTTTAGGAGAGACCCCTCCTTTATTTCTCCATGTTATCATATCAAGAATTCCATCAAGGAGATACTTAATATTGGAACAATTTGATGAAAGTACTGGGGAATGCTACAAGGAAATGAGGTTATGGAATCTCATGCCCCAGACAGCTACAAAACTAGGAATGTTGGCACTTCAGTTTTCAAACCAGCTCCCTTTTCTCCCACCAGTGGAGGTGCAGCTCCCTGGTAAGGGGCACAGTCAGCTCTGGTGGACAAGGCTCTTACAGTGCAGGTGCTGCCCTTCCCACTGCTGTGCCCTGGAAAATGGCTCAGATAGTCCAGATTCCTTACACTGGAATGGCAACATGGACCAATGTGACCTGTGGGGTTTGTCCAAGGGGAACTCACTCCTGCAAATGATTTCTTTAGCAGAATTCCCATGGCACAGGAACAAACCATGTCTTGTGGCTCTGCCCTGCATTGATGAATGAAAAGATGCTGCTCTAGATACAGAAGTAGATGATTTTGCCCAGAGACTTTGTCTTCTGACTGCCAAGAAAAGCAGCACAGTCACTGTGCAGGAGCTCCTGGCTCAGCCTGGTGCAGCAGCACCTCCATCCTGCCCTGGTTGTGTTCCCACCTTCACCCACTCAGGCAATGGCAGCAGTTGTGGCATCACCAGGAGCCTGGGAATGCTGCCCCTTCCCTGCAGGGATGGAGCTCCCAGAACCTCCTGGTATTTATAACTTCTCTGGGTCTGATGGAAGGAGAAGGGCCAAGATCAACACCCACCACACTCAATCAGAGAAAATAGTGAAGAAACAGAAGATAAGATGGAACACAATGTAAGGGATTGACTCTGAATGCAGAGAGAAGGAAGCTGCTCTGTTTACAGCAGTTCAGCTGGCCTTGCACAAGATAACTAACAAATGAGTCAAACTGCAGGAAGGCAGTGACAACTTCCCAGGCTCAGAGTATTTATTGCCTGCTCAAAGCAGAGCTGTTAAACTATTGTGGTTCCCACCATCCACGGCAGGGTTCGAGCTGAGCCCAGCTCAGCTCTGACTGGGGGAGGTGATGAGTCAAGTGCCACAGCAGAGCAGGTTGTCGTCACCTTCAGCAGCAAGATCTGAATTCCAACCAGGTGCTTTAAAAGCAGAAAGGTTGGTTTGAACTCACTGTAGTAACACAGAGCAGACAGCTCTGACAGGAGCAGCCCCTTGGCAGGCAGTGCTGGGGAAGCTCCTTCTCCCACTCTGGGAGCAGCTGGAGCACTCCAGGGTTTGTTGGGAAGGTTTGGCTGCAGATCTCTCGTGTGTCAACAGTGTAAGCAAGAAGAGGATGATAAGAAGTTCTTTCCTTGACTCAAGAGCAGACTCATGACCTAATGCACTTTCAGGTGAAACTCTTGTACGTGATGAGCCAGCCCAGAAGGGAAATCCTTTATCCACCAGCCTCACGCAGCATTTTTGCTCACTGGTGCTTTTTGTTGTGCTTGACTTTCAGTGCCATCTGCTTTGGGTAATAATGAAATGAATGAGTACTTTGAATAGCCAGTCTTTCAATTTGCATCAGAAATCAGCCACCCTCCCGCTTTACAGGCAGCAAAAAATATTTGCTGGTTTTGTTGAAACAACCCTTGGCTACAAATCATCAGAGTGCCTGTATGCTTCATGTTCTGCTCTTGAATTGCTTAGTAATTAAAACTTGAAATTTGTGCCAGTGTTTTTGATGGTATAAAGTTCTACAACCAAACAAATAACCCTCAGAACAGATGTACAAAACAGCTTTCCATGAGTTAGAATTTAGTGTCTTAAATTCTGGGTATTTTAGAAATGAAAGAATAATAGCAGAAAGAGTGGTTGGGGTTTTTTCTCATTTAAGCCCATTCTTCAGAATGTTTTCACAGTCTGATACTTGTTATTCTGCTTTAAAGGCACATTTCAGACTTGAGCAATCTTAAACAGAATTAAACCTCATTTCCATTGATGAAGTACTAATTAACAATACAGGTTATGATAATGTGGCCTCAATTGTTGCAACCAGATGTAAGTGAAGATCAGGTTTGGAATTAGATTTGCTAAATTCCTTTTGTATTTAGTCTTAACCTTTGCTGCTCTGACATCACTTGGATTCCACCCTGCCTCTCACTTCTGGAATCAGACAACTGATTGCTCATTAGGGTGATTCTGCACTCACAGAAATGACTGCACAAGTCATTTCTTGCAAAGCAAGAAGAAAGGGAGCCCAGGGAACCTTCAGGGGGACAGGGGCTTAAGTTTGTTTTTTATCTTAAGGTTTCAAATGTGGTTTCAGAACAGAAATAAGGATTTGCCAAATCATCATTTCCTTGTCACAGATTTTGGGATAAACCTTAGTGGAAACACAGAGCTTGGACATAGTTTGGGAGGGGAAGTTGGAACTTGCCAGAGATTGTGGCAAGGAGGAATCTGCACCAGCAGGAGGAGAAGCTCAGGGAGGAAACAGTCTCTCTACAGCCCACAGTAGTGCCATTGTGGGGCACTCCAGCCTGGTGCCTCCTGGCAGCCTGTTCCTCTGGGCCTGCCTGATTCTGGGCAGTAAAACACTGCTGAGAGACAAACCAGCGTGTTCCTTGGGCCCTGCCTGATTCTGGGCAGTAAAACACTGCTGAGGGACAAACCAGCCTGTTCCTTGGGCCCTGCCTGATTGTGGGCAGTAAAACACTGCTGAGGGACAAACCAGCCTGTTCCTCTGGGCCTGCCTGATTGTGGGCAGTAAAACACTGCTGAGGGACAAAGAGGGGCTCCATCAGCTCTGGCCCAGCTCTGCCTCCCAGTTTGGTATTTAGGGATAGTCTCTGCATTCTCTGAGTGCAGTCTGAGTGAATGGAAGGAGACAATTCTTCTGAAATGTTCCTAGGTCTCCCTTTTTTAATGTATTTTTGAGTCTCTGCCTATGCTGCCTCCCTGCAGTCCATCTGATACCGTGGAAAGTCATGGTTTCTGAAGGGACTGGGCTCATTCCTCTGGCTTTATGTGTTTTCCTGTGGGAATAAGCTGTGATGTTTCCCCAAATTGCTTAATAATGACTGTTCCTCCCCAAAGGTCTGGCTTGGGGCTCCTGCAGGACACACACCCCACACCCTGTGGGACCTTCCTGGAGGCCACTGATCCCTGAGCTCTGGATCCAGAGAGAGCCAGCACAGTCTGGGCAGCTGGAGGCACCCTGAGTAAATGAATCCTAAGGTCAGTGTTTTGTCTTTGGGAGCTGACAGGATGAGGAAGGAGGAAGACTGTAGAGGAAATGGGTTATAGATACAAGAAGGTGGTTATAAACCTTTCTAGGAAAGCTAGCTTTGACCTGGCATGTTGTAAATTCTGGTCTCTCAGATTTTATGAACATGGGGCTGGGGGGAAATACCCTGCTGAGAAGTGAACTTCTGTATTATACTCCTTTGTGGTTTTATAAAATAGTGCCTGTTGTATCATCCTATTCTATGTTTAAAATGTGCATCCCAGTGACCTTATCTGAGAGGAGGACGACAGTATAGGATTAAAGAAAGAAAAAGGAGATACAGGGTTGAAGGGAATCCTGCTACTGTTTTTAAAAAGGAATTAATGCTTCCAAGGAGCATTTCACAAGTACATGCTATTATGCATTTTATGCTTCGATTCTTATATTTGTGCTGGTCTCCAAGGCCAAGGAAAGCTGTGAGCAGGAAGGGGAGATCAGTGTCCTGCATCTTCCCCCATGACCCCCCTCCAGGAGTTCCTGTGACCCTCTCAGGTCTCCTGAGGCTCTTCCTGTGGTTCATCTTTGCCAAGAGTGAGTTCTGGGCTGAAGGGATTTCCATGTTGTTCTTCCAAAAGTGTCTGCCCATAATTGCTCTGACAGACCCAGAACTGTGCTGTGCCCACCCCTGGTGCCCAGCCCAAGTCTGTGCTGTGCCCACCCCTGGTGCCCAGCCCATGTCTGTGCTGTGCCCACCCCAGTGCCCAGCCCACGTCTGTGCTGTGCCCACCCCTGGTGCCCAGCCCAGGTGCTCCTGGATGTTCCCTCAGCAGTGTGGTGTGATTGGATCCTGATGGATCCCCTTGCTCTGTGGTTGGCATGGAGTTGGGCCCTGGGCAATTGGCAGCCTTTTTAGCCTCTCTGTGTTTTCTTTCCATTCACATAAATAAGTAACTATTCTCTTGGAGGCACTTTAATATTCCGATTTGGAGAACTGAAATTAGAGTCAGCACATTCTGACAAAACATAGTTGCATAAAAGGTTTTTACATATAAAGGATCTTTTGGTCACTTTCCAGTTTATTTTCAATTTTTCTGCTTCCTTTTGGAATTTTTCAGCGTTGCTGAGTTCCCACATGAACATCTGCAACATCATTTTGATCCGAAGTGCTTTATAATCATCCGGGCTATAAATATTAGATTGTCTTTTAGAGGCCCCTTCACTTTGATTTTGAATATTAAGTGGAACAAACAAAAAAAATTATTCAGACAATTGCTCTAATTTTGGTGTCCTCATTTCTGGGCTAAAATGCAACTGAATTCTGCCATTGCTGGAGTTTGAAATACATGGTCTCTTAATTAGAGAGTGTGCAGGACCACTCAGAGAGCTGGAGACGAGGCACACCTTGGACTGAAACTGGTGTCAGTCTCTTTGGCAACAGCAAAAAAGGACTCCTGGATGGGCAGATGAGAGCACAGGGAGTGTTTCCCAGCCTGCAGCACTGAGAGTGTTCCTCCTGGGTTATAGTCAGGAAACCCTTTGAAATTCTGTGGATTTCAGCAGCTCAATTTCGAGATCTTTTTAAATGTCATGGAGTGACTGTCACCAACCCATAAACTGTACAGATGTATGTGCAAGTACCAGGGCAGGTCTCTGTCCAAGTGTTGGTGTGAAATGATGTCCCCCCACAGAATAATGATCGTGTCAAAAAGATGCTCATGGAAATATCATCATGAGAAAGAGAAAAGAAAGTTGTATATTTATCTCTAGCCTTGAAGTTTTCATTCTGTATTTTAGATTTCCACTTTCATAATTTGACCTTCCACTTGTGGAATCTTTTATGGATTTCTGATGGGGCATTTCACTCACTGCTTTGGTTTTTTCAGGTTTCTTTGGCTTTTGTTTGATTTTGTGTTTATTTTCAAGCCCAAGGCAGTGAGGAGTCACTGAAGACCTCGGAGCTCCTGGAGATAACTGGTGTTTACGGTATGTGGGGAAAGGAGGTAACTATAATAGTATGAAAATGTATCTCAGAGGCTCCTCTAAAGAGCTAATTAGCATCCTGCTTAACAACTGATTAATTCATTCTGGAGAAAGGAAGAGGAGGGGAAAGGAGTGAAATGATTAATGTTCCTTTGAGACAAAATGGGTGTTGTTCATTAAGGAAAGGACACGTTCTAATTTCTGACTACTCTCAATTTACTTTCTACCTTTTCAGGCCGAGTAATCTTTGCTTCTTCTTTCTGGTGGTCCTGAACTGGTTCCCACAAGTGGAATTCTCCCCCAGGGCAGTGGCTGTGCTGCCTCTGGCTGTGGAGCTGCTTTCCAGCATGATTAACAGTGCTATTGAAGAGTAGAGAAAATACCAATAAACCTCTCTAGAACCAGGATATATGACACAGGAGTAAACTAAACCAATTCTTTTTCCTTACATTTGTTGTGGTGGAAGATGCTCATCTGGTAGTGCAGTAATTCCCTCACTGACCCCTTGGAGTACTGTAAGTTTGGAAAAACTCTTCTAAAAGAAAATTTTCTGGCTTTAAAAATGCCTTATTTATCTCCCTGAAATCATCTCCTGATGATCTCATCTTCTCTGGAGCTTTGTGTGTGCTGATGTACAGGGTTCCATTCCAAGTTTCCAAACCAGTTTGCCAACTCACAACATCCTCAAAATGATTTGGAGGAAAAATGAAACTTCTCCAAGGCTGCAAAGGAAAACTGGGGCTGTTCAAAAATGTTGAGATGTTTCACACAAAACCCACTAACAAAAACATTAATGATCAACGACTTTGAAGGTGAATCATAATGGGGAAGTGGAAAACAATGTCTGGGGCTTGCAGTGAGCAGAGGGATGGAGCCAGGGCTGGCTCTGGGGTGGCACAACACCTGCAGGGAGCTGTTTGCTCAGGACTGACTCAGAAGGAGGAAAGATTTCCATGTGCAATTCTTATTGCAACATTTGCATTTCATCAGAGTTTCTTGTCCAAGCACCAACTTGACTTGATGAGACTGCTCAGCTCGTCACTAGATAATGTAGCAGACAAGAGTTTTCATGTCAAAGAAGTTGAAATATTTGGGTCTCTTCCTTTTGCCACCTCCCCTTAAGCCCAGGCTATGACAAAACATGACTGTGGTTTGCACACATGCCATAAGCTCTCCTGGAATGACATTCTTGTGTGTCAGAGGC
>JAOXXN010000191.1:15161698-15192072 GCA_026770055.1 Myrmophylax atrothorax
GGCACAAGAACCAAAGGGGAAGAAGAAATGAGAGACTGGAAGGAGTAACTGGATAAGAGAGGGAGGGGTTGGGTCTGTCAGAGGAGAAGGATTGGGCTGAGGGACAATATAACTCCCCAAGCTGCCAAATCATAGATTTGCTTGGTTTGGGGGGTGGGAGTTGGTTGTTTGTTTAATAATCCATGTTATCATCATGAAAACAAATAATAGATAGAGGAAGTAAAAGAGAAACAGTGTCTAGGCTGAGGCTTGGAGCAATCCCGTGTTGCCATCTGGGACGTGCAGCTCAGCCCTTTACCTTTGAGCTTCCTGGCAACTCCCAGGGCCATAAAGTGATCCTGAAAGTCCTGGAGTGGTTGGTGAAAATCCTGTGTGTGTTCTGAGCTTTGTCCCTGCCCTGGGCTGGAGCAGAGACTGGTGAGCAGTGAGGCAGTGCCAGGGCAGTGCTCTGAGCCCCCGGGCATCTGCCAACAGGAGGAACAGGGCAAGCAGGCTGCTTCTGTCCCAGGGGAGGTGCAGCCTCTCCAGGACCTGCTCTGGGACCTGCTGCAGCCTCTCCAGGACCTGCTCTGGGACCTGCTCCACCTCCCCAGGCCCTGCTCTGGGACCTGCTGCAGCCTTCCCAGCACCTGCTCCACCTCCCCAGCAGGTCCTGGGACCTGCTGCAGCTGAGTCAGGATCATCCCAGCCCATGGGAGGTGGAGACTGGAGCAGGAGAGACAGCTCTGGCCTTTGGACACCTCAACTCTTCTCTCCATTGCTTGGAAGCTTATTTGAATTATTGAAGTCTCCTGACTTTGTTGGGTTTCGCCTTGGAGCTACTTTTTGAGAGGAAAACAGGATGTCAAGGAAGATTGTTCCAGACTGCTTCTCTAGAATGCTCTGGAAGAAACATTTCTTCAAGGAAACCTGCTGCCACTGTGGTGCTTCAGACACTGAAATGCAAAGTGAGGAGCTGGAGAAGAGAGGAAAAGTAAGGAAGAGAAAGAAGAAAAATGAAAATAAACGAGTGGTCATCTCCAATTTGCCTTTTGGAAGCAAGAAGTGGAAGGAAAACCCAAACAGACACTACAGCTCCAACAAAATTAAGACCACAAAGTACACCCTCCTGACCTTCCTCCCTAAGAACATCTACGAGCAGTTCCACCGCTTTGCCAACGTGTACTTTGTGTTCATTGCCCTGCTGAATTTCGTGCCAGTGGTCAATGCCTTCCAGCCTGAGGTGTCTCTGATCCCCATCTCGGTCATCATGGCCATCACAGCCATCAAGGATGCTTGGGAGGACTTCAGGCGCTACAAACTGGACAAGGAGATCAATCACATGGGCTGTTACATCTACAGCAGGTGAGCTTTGGGCAGCTTTGGGCAGCTTTGGGCACTAAAATAATGCTTGAGATCTTCTATCAATGGTGGGGCTTTTTGTTTAAAAAAATGAATGAATTCCCAGCTGCTGGAAAATCCCAGTGATTGAGTGAAAGGGGGAAAATCCATAGCCAATATTTGTCACTGATATTTGTGCTGATGCAGGGAAAGGTTTTTCATTTTTTAAAGCATTTTTAGACTGGGAAGGTAAGTTTGAGTTTCATGATGTTGGTGTGGCTTTGGGCCTCTTGGACATGCACTGCACTAGAAATAGGTGCTTCAGGAGCTACAGGCAGCTGGATTCCTAAGAAAAATTCTCTCCATGTAAGGTAGCACAGAACAAGATCTGTCATGGGATTTGTTTGCGTTCTGAGATGCCAAGAAACCTCTTAAAGTCTTGGCTCTTTGAACTACATTTAATGTTACACTCTGCTCTGTAGCTTTCAGTTGTTGTTTTTTTAATTGCTAGTATGTAAAATTAAACTGTAAAAACACGGTCTAGACATGGAGGACAGTGATATATTTGCCTCTGGGTAGTCATCTCTGTGGGAATTCAGTGCCTGTGTCTGGATCTCTTCCTCAAAGTGCCTCATGGCTTCTTGCTCTCGGCACTTGCTTAACTTGGAAAATGATGTTTTCTTGTCTCAAAAGTGTTCTCTCAGCAAAGCAGCAAATGCCTTGTCCCTGTTAGAGGATCCATGTGGGGTCAGGAGTGCCAAGTGCCCCCCTGGGGGGTCCCTGCCATCCCTCTGGGGGGTCCTCTGCCCTTCCTCGGGCCATCCATGGCCCTTCACCCAACGAGCCCCTTCTGGGGCAGGACCTGGCACAGCTTTGCCTTTCATCACGCAGGACTGTCCTTTCTGCTGTTTCCTTTGCAGTCTTTGTCAGGTTTGTATTTTTGTGTCCTGCTGGTTAAACAGGCAGACAATGGCTTGGCTTGTTTAGGGCTGAACTTGGCCCCAGATACAGATAAGGATTTGTCAGAAACAAATTGCTCTGCTCTCAGAGCCAAAGGGAAGGCCCTCGATGAGTTTGTAAATAGTGTTCATTTAAGATTTCTCCTCTCCCTCAGTGGAGACTGCCAGTGATTGCAGCTCTTTGGGCAGGGTGGCCCAGAGATTGCCATCTGGTTGGACGTGCTCACCGTTTCGGTGTTGTATCAGCCCAGGAGGCACCGGGGGGTTTGTGGGCACTTGGTCCAACCAGGATGGAGGGGAATTGGTGGGGCAGGAGGTGCCAGTGGAGGAATCTGCATAGCAATCTGATTGATTTGCTCTTCCCATACAGCAGCCATGGTACTTTATAGCTAAAAGCCTTTTACTGTGGGAGCATGAGAAGCAGGGAAGGGAAAAGTGTCCATTGTGGAATTCCAACAGACAGCCAGGTGCAGGTTAAAGATACAGCCATGGGCACTTTGTTATGCAGAAACATGACATGGACCTGCCTTAGAATTGGCTTTCCCATCCCATAAATAAGGTCCTGATCCATGAATAAATCTTTGTCTTTCTCCAAAGTCTTATGACCCCCAAAAGGTGCTGGAAGGGACAGGAAGATGAGAAGGGCTTCATCCTGTCTGTGGGATTCATCCTGGCTGCAAAGAACGTGGCTAATTACAGTTGCCATCAGATCAGTCACTACAGCTTATTAGATCATGAATAATTTTAATCAGGCTTCTCTGGTGCTTTGGGAAGCTGATATTTCTTGTTCTTCTTGCTTGCTGCAAAGTCATGGAAGAGCATCATGTCTGTTAATTTTCTTCCTAATGAATCATCTGCTGGAGGTGATTTTTTTTTAACATAGGTGAAAGTCTCTCTGGGACACTGCAAATTTTGTTAATCTTGTGGCAGCAAAAGCCATTCTTAAGAGAGCAACTGATCTTTCCTCCTAAAATGAAAGATTATGAAGATTTGAAGAGGGAATCTTGGAGTGCATATTGTCCTTATTTCAGGTTTCAATAACAAGAACTCTGGCACCTGTTCCAAAAGAAGTACAAAGGCAGACCAATCTTTTCCAAATGCTGACTGTTCTCCAAAACTTTCTTAAAGACAAGGGGAAATGCAGGAACTTGCCTTCTTTCACCAGAGAGCCAGAGAAATTGGAATTAAAGAGGCTGCCTGTAAACATCCTTCTTCTAATTTTCTCTTCCCCAAGATCAGCTGGAATGAGAAATCCATTCTCTGCTCAAGGGAAAGAAAAGGCACTTCCAGTAGTGTGTTTAAGGAGTGTTTAATTGAGAAAATGGGAGACAATTAATAGGCATTGAAGTGTTTGGGGGAAGTGCAGTAACTTAGATCTAGTGCTTGATTTTGGAGATTGTAATTTCAGAACCAAAACTTTGGAATCTCCTCTCTGTAGAGAAACTGTTGTGCTCTGAGTGAATCCCACAACCCCCAAAGGAGAGAAGCAAACCCTGGGTTGTGGGTGACACAGACCTGTGTTCAAATGCCTCATTTCCTCTGATGTTCTTTAAAATATAAATTGTCTGGGGCCTGGGAACATCATTTGCAGCTCATCCAGCCCAGGGTGAACCTGAAAGTTTGGAAAGTTGAAAGCAGGATGAGAGGAAAATACCAGCCTGCCAAGGGCACAGTAAGCAAAAAGATTTCTTGCCGATACTTTAAATTAAAGTCTTGTTCAGCAGCATTGAGTTTTCACTTGTTAAAGAGCCTTTTCTTTCTGCCTTCTTATTTTTGTTTTCCAGCAAAGCACAACTTTAAAGACTCGGAGCCTGCTGGAGGCTTTAGTGTGTTCATCTTATACACCAAAAAAATCCAAAGCCTGTGTCCCACTTGAAATCTCACCCCGTTCCCTGAGGCAAAATTGCAATCAGTTTTTTGGGCATGGATGCAAAAATATCAAAGTTCCTGCAGCTCAGTGGTGCCTTCTCTGAACAGGGCAGGAGTCTCACCAGCTGGAGGCTGAAGGTCTGCTCAGTAAGGGCATCCCTAGGGCAGCCACACAGCATGAAATGGGATCAAGGCCAAGCTCCCACCCCCAGCCTGATGCCACCCAGGGCTGTTGTTCCCCAGGAGATCCTGTCCCTGGCAATGGGCACCCTCTGCCCTGGCAGCCCTGGGATTTTGGGGTGCACTTCAGGCACTGTGGGCACTTTGTACCTGCTTTGGCTGTGGCCACCTGACACCAGCAGTGCCCCCTGGGTGTGCCAGCTGGGGCATTCCTGAAACTGCAGAGAGCTGGGAGAGTCCTTGGCCAAGGGGACACTGCTGGGCTGTGGCACCAGGACACTGCTTGGAACTGGGGCCACCAAAACTGGGAAGGAATTAAAGCCAGAATTCCTCCTGTGGGGAGTGGGCTGGTGGTGTGGGAAGGAAACCTGGGATGTGCTGCACTGACCAAATGCCCCAAGGAAAAGTGGCACTGAGCTGGGCCAGGCAGCAGCTCTGGGAGTGGAGGAGCAGAGCAGTGGGCTGTGCCAGTCAGGGCATTGGCACAGTGGGATCCTTCCTCTCCGTGGAGGAAAATCCATAAATCCATTAAATGCTCCCACTGCTTTGGGTATTGCTTTGTCAGAGCTTTCTCCAAGATCTGTGACCTGCCAAGGCACTTAAAGTTGCTTCCCAGGAAAGGTGCAGCAATGGCAGCAGGAGTTAAAGACTCAGCATTAAGGGCAAACAAATGAAAATCAGTGGGTTGGGCTCAGGGACCTGCAGATCTGTGGCCTCGTGGCATTAAGATCCATCCTCACTGTGTGGAGTTTTAAAATGCCTTGAAAACCTGGAGAGAAGCATTTCCACCAGTGACCTGCAGAGCTACGTGGGCACATCAGGATGGGACTACCAGAAAATCTGAGGTAGACTGTGGAGTCCAGAAACTTCCTAAGTTAATGAGAGACCTGAGAGACTAATGCTAATGATTAATGCTAATGATTAATGCATGCTGAGGCCACGGAGTGACCTTGGAGTCACCTGTCAGTCCCAGCTGGGGCCAGGAAGAATTGCAACAATAGCATTTTGTTAAAGGCAGTATTAAAAACAAAATAGGTTTTCCTAAATACAATTATCTATAACTTACAAAATGAACCCAGTAAAGTCTAAGGAAAAGTGTTCTCAATATTCTCTTTAATCCTATTTTATTTCTTCAAAGGCAGGTTAAAAGAAATCCAAAACCTTGCATATGAGCACATGGTACATTTATGAAATTCTGGTACTTAAAGTTCACATAAACTTGAATTGATTGCAGAAGGTGAACATGGGCTTCTTTTACCATCAAGAGAATAACTCCCTTATTACAAAGCTGCAGGCAGTTCTAGCACATAAAAAGGCAGGATCTGCTACTCCCCTTGAGGAATTTGAAATGCCAAAACCATGTAAGTGTTTGTACTTTATTAGGCTTTAGAAAACTTTCACTCCCATTATCTTTAAAGGTGCTATTGCTGTCTCAGTGAAGTGTCCAAACGGTAGAAGGTTAAGGGGTTTTTATAAAGTAGGTGATGCTTGAAGGAGGTAATTTTCACATACAACATTTGAGCAACTTTACATACAATAGAATACAAACCTGGGCCTTGTCTGTTGATGACACTGATGTATTTTTCTTGGTGTCATAACCCAGTGGCAATTCAGGGGCTGAAAGGGAGACAAAACAAGCTTTACTTCAAGCTACAAAGGATCCTAAGATGGAGCTTGCAGTGATTCAAGGGAATAAGACTCGTGGAACTCTAATTGGCTGATTAAATGCTTTTAGGTGATAAAGATTTCTGAAGATCTCTGTCTGAGACAATCTGGGACACACAGATATGCTGTGGAGTGCGTGTGAGAAATTACTTCCGTTTAATTTCCACTGGGGAGCAGGACAATAATTTTTATTTGCTCCCATTCAGCATCCATTTTGACCCAGTTTTTGTTTGAGATTTATCTTTATTGAATCCAGGAATGAGAAATCAAACTGTTGACACAAAGTCAATAATTTATTCAAGTCTCCCCACAATCTCCAATGGCAGCAGGATGTTTTTATAATCCTTTTTTTCCCAGAAATGACTTCATAAGGTCTGCTTAGTTCAGGTCTTCTGGTCAGATTTGATGAGTCCAGTAACAGTTCTGGCAGACTTCACTCTGGCTGTGCCAGGGAACCACCTCTTTTCTTTGGCACCATCCTCTGATGGGCATTTTCATGCTACCCATTATGCCAGGACAGGAAGGGAACACACTTTGAGTGTGCTGTGGATGAATTGGATGGTAAAGGAGGGAAGGCACCAAGGAGCTTTTATGTTACATCCTGTCTTGGCTGTGCCACAGCCCTAAGAATCAGATTTCCAGATTCCCCCCTGTTTTATTGGTTAAATACAGTTGCCTTTTCTGTGTGTTTCTCCTCAGACCATCTCAGACTTATGAAGCTCCTCTGTTTGTTCAGCAACCAGAGCTTGTGCTGTGACCTTTAATCACTGAGCAGAACTGGGCAGAGTTCCCAGGCACGGGCACTGCTGAAAGGAAGCTGCTTCCTCTGAAAACCCTCTTTGGGCAGCTGTGCCAGGGCTGCCAAGGGCTGCACCACTTCCATCCTCAAGGATTTCATTTCCTTTCAGCCACTGCTGATTCCCTGCAAAGTTGTGGAAAACCTTTAGGCTGTAGGGAATTGTTAATCTTTGGGCTCCAGCTGCAAAGCTCTGCCAGGAGCAGAAAATGTGCTTCTCTCCCAACCTGAATGTTCCCTGGGAGAGAGGGACAGTCAGTCCACTCAAGGCAGGTTTGGGATCCTGCAATTCCTGAGCTCCAGTGCTGGGCTAAGGCAGGTTTCCCTCTGATCCAAAAGAAGTCCTTTGGCTTTCCTGACTCCCCTTCTCCTCTGCAATCAGTGCCTGGGCAGAGCCCTGGAGCTTTTTGTGTGATGTGTGTCCCACAGGGAATTACTGGGAAAACATCACAAATCTGGGATTTCTGTGGGTTCCTTGGGCCCACATGGCTCCTTCCAGCTGCCCTGGGGCACTGCCAGCTGGGCCAGGCCCTTCTGGAGTGTTCTATGAGCAGGGAAGGTCAGAGGTGTGCTCTGCCAAGCTCTGCCTGCGCAGGGGGTGACGTGCACAGGGTGGGACGTGCCTGCAGAGCCACAGCAAACACCACCTGCCACCTGGGCCACCTCCCACATGCCCAGGAGGGCAGCACCTGCCAGCTGCTTCCTCTGAACTGATTCTTGAACAAACAAAATGAAGGTGTTTGACATGGGAAGGATTCACAGCTATTTAGTTCATTTGCTCTATTAACTTATTATCTACGTGTAGAACGTGAAACTTTCAATATCCTCCTTCTTAAAATACTTTCCAAATAGAAATTGAGCTTTTTTGTTTTTAAAATGTGGAGCCAAATCAAATTAACATATAACAAACTCCTGTTCTTCAGTGTGGTCCTTTATTGTCTGTTGCTGAGAAAAGAAAAAGGACGCACAGGTAAGTAGAGTCAGACAAGATAAGAAAGAAGAATGAAAAATTCAGGAAAGAAAAATTCATGTAAGAAGGAAAAAATAATGCTACAACACCCTTATTTAGCAAGCACCTCACAGCACTAAAGGGATTTAAGTAGTTAGGTTCAGAGGTTCTTTTTTTGAATAGAAAGTGGATACCACTGGGAGAAGCACAGGATTTAACTGCTTGCATAACCTTTGCAGGTAGCTGCACTTCGATGTTCCTGATGCCTAAGGATTTCAGTGTGTTTTTGTAGATTTTTAGAATCCTAGAAGCTGCACAGATTCTTCCAGGTTTCTCACATCCCAAAGTCAGTTGCTAAAGCTCTTTCCCACAAATTGTGAGCTTTCTCATGCCCTGCCAAGGCCGTGGTGTTTGTGAGAAGCCACCTGTGGAGAGCGGGAAGGAAAGCCTGGAGGTCCTGGAAGGTCTCCAGGGGGCAGTTCTGGAGACCCTCATGGGTGGGGCACAGAGAGGAATGAAGATCGTTCTTGGTTATTGATATTTCATATGCCAATTACTACAGATGTTATAAAAGTTGTGACATTCCTGGTCAGGGGGTCACAGATCTTCTGGTGAGCACCTTGGAAGCTTCTGATAGAGGTGACCTGTGTGTCTTTCTCATTAAACTGTTTTCGAGTGTCTGTTTTCCCAGGAATGGGCAACATTTTGAAGGCCCCCAGCCCAGGGTGAGGGTCTGCCTGGCAGCCCCAGGGCTGGCTCTGCCCTGCAGAGTGCCAGGGAAGTGCCTGGCTCTGGAGCAGTGCCTGGTGTGTGTTCTGAACTGCAGCAAAGCCTCGATGTGCTCTGTCCCTGCTCCCCTCTCGTGCTGCAAACAGTGAACGAAACTCAGGGTTCTTCAGGCAGAGAGAGATGAGGGGGATTAAAAACTTACCCAAAAATGAGACTCCGAGTCATGACCAAAGGCCCTTTATGCCTCTCTGGTAAAGGATCATGAGCATTTTCCCTCTTTCAGAGCAAGGCAGAAGATGATTCAATTATTCATACTGAAAACTAATTTGCTCTCCAGGAGTCAGAGGGGCTGAGCCTTTTGTTGCCAGGGCAGTTTCCCATTCCCTGAGTTTAAAGCTTATTGTGCAGTTTGGGGTTTGCTGAGATGGTTAAGAGCAGTTGAAGGATCAATTAGTGAAAACACAATGTCAAAAAGAGTCTGCTGTTTGCTGGAGGCCCACGAGACATGAGTGGTGCCCTGGCAGTGCCCCCCTCACCCGTGCCCTGTCTGTGCTGCCCAGGGAGGAACGTGCCTACGTCGAGAGGTGCTGGAAGGACGTGCGAGTGGGGGACTTTGTGCAGCTGCAGAGCAACGAGACCATCCCAGCAGACATCCTGCTGCTCCACTCCTCGGACCAGAGTGGCATCTGCCACCTGGAGACTGCCAACCTGGACGGGGAGACCAACCTCAAGCAGCGGCGCGTGGTGATGGGCAGCCCCAGCCAGGTGAGCCCACCCTGGCACTGCCAGCTGGGACCTGGGGCACCACCCCTGCTCTGCCCTGTCCTGGCACTGCCAGTTGGGACCTGGAGCACCAGCTCTGCCCTGCCCTGGCACTGGAAGCTGGGACTGGGGCACCAGCTCTGTCCTGGCACTGCCAGTTGGGACCTGGGGCACCAGCTCTGCCCTACCCTGGCACTGCCAGCTGGGACTGGGGCACCTTCCACCAGCCCAGGTTGCTCCAAGCTCCATCCAACCTGGTCCTGGACACTCCCAGGGCTGGGGCAGCCACAGCTGCTCTGGGCACCCTGTGCCAAGGCCTGCACACCCTCCCAGGGCAGAATTTCCTCCTAATATGTAATCTGCATTGACTGTCTTTGTTCTGTTCAGTTTAAATGAAGACAGATGTTTTCCTAATTGGCATCTGTGATGTCTTGTCCAATACACAGAATTTCCTTCATTTAATTTAACCAGGTGTAAATCCAGGAGAGGAAAATCTTGGGTCTTTCCTCAGCCCCTCTGCAGCTTTGCTTCAGGCTCAATGAGCTAAACTGACTCTGGCTCTTCTTCCAGGGCAAGTGCTCCAGCCCTGCTGGTCTAAATTAAGCTTTTCTTTGTGTTTAATGTTTCAAGTAGCCATTGGACTTGACACTAATTCTCGGTGTGTTTCCTCTTGCAGAATGCTTTGTTTGAACCTGAAGTTTTCCAGAACACCATTGTCTGTGAAATGCCAAACAATGATCTCAATAAGTTCAAGGGTTACATGTAAGTACTTGTCATCCATAAATGCATCTTGTATCTGACTTTAATATTTCTCTTGGAGGAACTGGATGGAAGGATGGATTTGGGGAAGCTGGGGTTGTCACTATTATCTGTTCCTGGATTCAGAAGTCAAAATAAAGCACAGACTGGGCTCCTTTTGGAGGTGAGGAGAACCAAGGCCTGGCACTGAGTCTGCAGTGGTTCCATCCAAGCTGTTCTCACAGGGCTTCATCTCTTCAAAATGCCTGTTTTCCCACCTGCCTGCTGGAATATGGAATTTCCTGCCTTTCTCTCCTTGCCTCAGGTCTGGATGGAAGAATTTGCCAGGGAAAATTACCTGCTAACAGGTAATTTAGTTAGTCCACTTCCCATCTTTGCTCTGCTGAGATTTGAGATGTTTTGGAAACACAAATTCCTTGGAGCAGGTTGCCTTTTTCTCCAAGAACCTTTAAACAGTGGCAGTACCACCTCTGCTAAAAGTGATGCAGACTTGGTGCCACACATCTGGCATGCCTGAGCACAGCAAAGTCTGATTGTGGGGAGGCTCCTGTTCAGTGAGTTCCCCGAGGCTGACTGGAGATTCCCAGAGCCCACATTTCTGGCATTATTTTTACAGCCAGGTGTAGGTTGTTGGCAGCTGCACCTTTGCCCTTGTCTGTTTGAAGTTATCTAACCATGTGCAGCTGCACTTGGACGTGGGACTGGACTTAGCCCTGGCACAGCCCTGCCCCTGCCCTCACCTGAGTGGTGCCCTTTGCTGGGAACTGCAGTGCCAAACACCAAACAGAAAGGAGGGAAAGATGCACAGCCTTGGGAAAAAAGAATCTTTTCTGTCTCTGATATTTATGTAACAAAACAAGGTGGGGGGGTCTGAAGTAAAAAATCTCTGCTTGGGTAAAGATCTCAGAGGAGCCCACCAGAGAGCACAACCCAAACTGGGCAAGGCAGGTGAGTGCCCTCATTTTCAGGGGCAAGGACCAAACTGCCTGCCCAGTGGAGCACTGCCCCTGTGGCTTCCATCAGCTGCTGCAGGAGGAGCTGCAGAGGGATGGGACACCTTCAGCCAGGATGGAAAGTCTTTCATACAGGGGGAGATGAGAGAGAGATCTCAGCCCAGACACTGCTCAGGTGAACTGAGCTCCACAGAGCTGGGAAGGCCTTTGGTGGCTGACAGAGGGACAGAGGCTCTTGCAAGGTGCAGATGTGCCTGCCTGAACCAGGACCTGCAGCCCTGCCCTGCTCAGCTTTCTAAAGGAACTGTGTCTGTAAGAAGTCACATAATGTATCTTGGCTTCATCCCTGAGACACTGAATCTGCCAGAGAAGGTACCAAGAGAGAGCCAGACTTGCTCTGTGTTGCCATGGCACACACACTGTGCAGGTGGCCTTTGAAAGACAGATTTGGACTTCTCTGGAACTTCTTGCCTGAGTCTTCATTGCAGCTGGGTGAAATAAAAGCAAAACAGGGCCTTTAAAGCTACTTGATTTCAATTTAAAACAGACATGCACCAAAACATTTTATTTAGCACTCTATTAGAACAGAAAAAGTAATGGTTTCATTTGGTTTTTCTTTCTTCCAGGGAGCAGCCAAATCATGACCGGGTTGGCTTTAACATTGACAGCCTCTTGCTCCGTGGCTGTACCATCAGGAACACTGAGGCTGCAGTAGGAATTGTTATATATGCAGGTAAGATGTATGTTCTTTTTAGGTAAACTGAGAATTTCACTGTAAATATCCCTAAAGAAATAAGTATAGTCTCATATTGCACCACAATTCAACATTTTGTTTTAAAACCTGGTAGTGCAGAAGCAAATTACATAACTTTTTTTACATAAAGGTATTACTCATCCATCTCCAAAGCCATCAGCTCTTGCACTGGGTCTCTGGCAAGTGACAGTATCCTTGTGCTTGTCAAACATCTTGCAAAAATATCCAGACAGTAAAAAATTGCCGAGGTGAGTTTAACCCTCAGCTCTGCAGCTCTGGCTCTAACATGAATTCCAGGTGTCATAAACCATCCCCAGCTGCCCTGAGGGAGCTCTCACTGGCTCCTCAGGGAGCAAAGTAGCTTTGTCTCTGGGGTCTGTCATTGTTCTCTCTGGACACACCTGGGAGGGGGTGCCTGCCAGAGAGAGGAGAGCCAGGGGCAGCCTCAGCCTCAATTTTTTTTGGAAATAACTACTCCATGTGAAAATCTCAGTAGGGATCATTCCCTATGGAATTGGAGTAACGTGTCTTCCCTTCTCACGTTGCAATTCCTAATTTTCCTCTGCTTAGTTAAGATTTCCCAGTGTGCTCCCCTTGCCAACCAGCACAGACCCTCATGTGGGTCTCTATTCATGTTGCTTAAGCTGCTGGCAGCAAAGGTTGGAGGTTTAAAGCTGTTCCCAAGACATGGTGCCTTTGATCTGAGAGAGTCTTCAATCCAACTTCCAGCTGACGTCTGATTGTTAATGTCAGCATAAAAGTTTATTCTTTTGGCCCTAAAATTCAGCTGCCTTGAGTCAGTACCAGCTTCATTTCCAGGGTTCTTTGACATTGATTATCCTCTGGCTTTTAATCATGGGCTGTGACCTTTTCTGAACAATCACGATCAGCCACATCATCAGAGGGCACGTTTTCCATTTTTATAACTCTATTACTCCTCAAACTTCATTTCTAATGGAAGCCTTTGTGAGGAGCACAACCATCACTTAGAGCAATTGCTTGGCCTGTGCAGTTCTCATCTGACCTGAGCATGGTTATACCTTTCCTGGCCACCCAAATGGTTCTGCACAAAGCAATAGCACTAAAGCACAAACCCCTCATTACAGAGCGACAGCCAATGTGGGTTTCTCATTGTGGAAGGGACAGCAGCAAGAATTATATGCTTTTCACTTAAGAAAGTACCAGAAAGAAGTTTTAGGTGAGTCCATCAGCACCCAGAAAGAGAAGATACCATGTAATACAGCAACAGATGGTGTCCAGACCTCCCAGTTGTGGAGCCACAGTTCAGATAATATTAATATTAATAGACTTGAAAAAAGCAATTTCTACTTCTCTTTTGCTATTACAAATATACCAGCTCAGTTCTAATTCACTGAGTTTAAGCAATAGGGTTTTTTTATTTCTCATCCTACTGTTTTGTTAGCACTTTACAAGCACAGAGTGAAAAGCTAAATAACATTAGTGTCTCTCACTGCTGAATCTGACTTGCTGAATTTCATTTAAGTCAATACACGAAATGTGTCTATTGGCTTTGAAACAGCTGCTGAGAAATATTCCAATGTAGGTTTCAGGAATCTGCATAGCACCCAAGCAATTTGTTTGTAAAATACAAATATATAATATTATTGTTCATTTTGTTTTTATTCTCAGGGAGATTTGGCTTTTGAATATTTATATAAACCTTGTAATACTAAATCTGCTGTCATTGGGACAGCTGAAATCTGCAGTGCAATGGGGGTCTTTTGCAAGCTCTGGATTTAGTCTCTGACACATTCAGTCAAATGGAAAGGAAGGTGGGCAATAAACGTTCTGAGTAACGAGAGCCACGTCAACATTAGTCATCCTGCTGTCATCCTGCGAGAGAAATCCTTTTTAAAAAAGCCAGCCAAGCCACAAAACCCTCTCTAAAGGGGCTGCTATTCTGTGTGTTGTGCAGGGCACGAGACGAAGGCGATGCTGAACAACAGCGGCCCCCGGTACAAGCGGAGCCGCATTGAGCGCCGCATGAACAGGGACATCGTGCTGTGCGTGGGGCTCCTGCTGGGGATGTGCCTGCTGGGAGCTGTGGGTATGGGCACCACCAAACCCTCTGCTGCTGGGGATGTGCCCCCTGGGAGCTGTGGGTATGGGCACCACCAAACCCTCTGCTGTGGGTATGGAGCCCCCTGGGAGCTGTGGGTATGGGCACCACCAAACCCTCTGCTGCTTCACTGCTTTTTCACAAATGGTGGCTAAAACTGATCTTACAGACATGAGTCAGATCTAGAGCCGAATGCTCTTGGGCTCTTTCAGTTCCTTGGTCTTTCCAACAGACAAGTTGAAATGGCAAATTTGAGCAGTTCAGATGGAATAGAACTCATCCCTGGTTATGAATGTTCCAGATAAGGCTCATCTCCACTCTGGTTAAACATGTAACTTAAGCAAGTGAAAGCTGTTTGGTTCCTGCATTGGAGGGATGGTACTGGCCAGCTGGGATCTGCCTCCCAGGGGGGTGTTTGGTCCTCAAATGGTGTAGGTTTACCTCCATTTCAGTAACATCTTCCTCTGAGATGTTCAGGAGGGATGTTTGCCAGAGCCACCCAGTTTAGAACCCCCGAGCTGCACACAACCAGTTCCTGCAGCTTACAGGGTGCACAGTTTGCTTCCTTCTCCAAAGCCCCCCTGGGGCAGGGTGGGAGAGGGCAGTGGGGAGAGCCTCCCTTTCCCTGGGTCCTGGTGGGTGAGCACACGTGATACAGGAACCAGCATCATTGTGGTCTCACAAACATCCTCCTCACCCTGTGGAAGCACCTGCTCCCTCCCAGCTCTGGCTGCAGCACGTCCCAGGCAGGGCAGAATGAAAAGGATCTCATCATTCTGAGGAAAGGACCCGATTTTAAACCCGCTGGCTTTGGAATGGGTCACTGCTTGAAAGTGCTGCCAGAGGCCCCCACGAGCCCCTTTCCTTTTTAATGGATTTGGTCTCGGTGACAACTTGCTTAGTGCTGCTGCTCTGATTGAGTGACAAAGTCCAAGCCTGTGGTTCTGCCAAGTGTTCCTGCACCTGCCCTGGAGGTCTGTGATGGGACCCAGAGCCAGTGCTCAGTGTAATACCTTTGGAAGTGAGAGCCATCCAAAACAGATGAACAATTGAACTGACTTAATCACTGCTTTAATTTTACTGCTCCGTGTTGCAGTGGGCTCTTTTGGCACCAAAATGGGATTTCAGTTTGACAACTGAGCTCTGTGTGAGGGAGAGAGAGACTTTATTTTCCTTGTTCCCTGGTTGCTGTCATGTAGATTTAGAGACTTGTCTTTGTCTGTTGAGTAGGGGCCCTCGAGTAATAAAGTCCTTCAATTTAAGGTTTAAGGTAGTCTCAGATGAAAAAATCAGCATTTGAAAAACAATTTATCTGCTGGTGTTAAAAAAGAAAAAAGGTGTTGTTAGTCTAAGTGAAACATGTAAAACAGTAACAAGTCCATTAGCTTTCATCTATCCAAGATGCCCCCAGGCTGTGCCATGAGTTCTTCCTTTGCAGCCCTGTCTCAGTGTAGGGTTCTAGGAGGGAATAGCACTGGGCTATCAGTCATCAGGACTGGCACACAGTGATAAATTGGGGCAAAAAGTGGCTTGTTGAGCAGAGTTGTCCTTGCTCAGCTGTGCCTGTGCTCTCTGGCAGCCGAACACGTTGCTGCCATCACTGGAACATCTTTGGCAGCATTTTAGGAGGCAGATGCTGCAGAACAACTGCTTGTTTATGTGCTGCTAATGGGAGTTTGAGCAGAGCTGGGTATGGGAAGTGGACAAATGGAGGGGTTTGGCGTCTGGAGCAACGAGGCAAAGAGGGAAACCCAGTTGTTTGCCTTGGCTTTGTGGGATATGACATGATTGAAGGGAATGTAAAATTGATTTACCCAGTTTGAATTACAGGAGGGTTATCAACTCTAACAAAGGTACATTGAAATCAAGAATGGTCAGGAGGGGTAGAAATACTTCAGTTTTGTCTGTATAAAGGTTCTAAGGTCTCTTTCTGTTAGAAAGAGGTGTCTTCAGCACTGAGGATTGTTATAGGTGGGTGCCAGAGATGGAGCCTCCAGCAGCAAGACACAGAGCAAGGCAGGGACTGTGCAGAGCTGAGAGCCCTGGGAGGCTCCTCCTGAAGGAGGGGGGAAGGAAAACGCCCCCGATGTTTATTTCTCACCAGCATATCCCTTGTGTGCATGTGCTGGGCATTGTCCCCGAGGTCTGAGCGCTCCTCAGGGCCTGTTGCTCTGCAGATGATCCTTCTGTTTGGTTGTCAGAGCAGTCCATCCCCATCCCCATGCCCACCTCCATCCCCATGGCAGAGGCTGTGCAGCCCCAGCCCAGCCTGCCCCAATGCTGCTCCTCACCCCACAGGCCACGCCATCTGGGCTGGGACCTTCTCAGAGCACCCTCCCTACGATGTCCCCGATGGCAACGGGAATTTTCTGTCCCCAGTTCTTGCTGGATTCTACACGTTCCTGACCATGATAATCCTGCTGCAGGTAAGAGGCAAAACCTCTCAGTTACCTCCAAGGAAGAAGCTATTCAAAATTAAGTCTAATCACTAATGAACAATTAATATCAACTAATAGCTGTGCAGTACCTCTTTAATCCTATTTGAAAAAATTGCTGGGAGTATTTCAGCTCATCCAAGTGTGAAATTATGTATCTTCTTTTTCTCTCTAACTGCAGATTTTTCCCTCTTGCTGTTGAAACCCCACAAGGATACAGCTAGGAGAGACATGTATTCTGTCTCGCTCCAGAATCTCTAGCAGATGCAATAAAGAGGATGTTTACATCCAAATGTCAGCCTTTTTTTTTTCTGCCTATATCCAGAATTCAAAAATAATAATTCCACTTAACATCTCAGGAAAACAGTGAAACAAAAATTGTCATTTTTGCCAGTAGGGAAAAATAACTAGTTATGGTTCAGCTGGTCTAGGAGGAAAGCTAAATTAGAAGCAGGATACTTCTATATTTGAGTCTGATTAAGCCTAATTGGGGGAGACCATTTTATTGGGTGAGGAAAAAAAATCACATTTACTTTTCAGATTCCTTGATGTCACTGCTGAGATTTAAGTGGACAGAATTTCTTCAGTATGAGTGAAATGTGAAGATAAGTTTCAGAGCTGCTCAGAGATTCCTTGGGGGATTATTCTTCATTATTCAAACAGAATATTTGTGCATCTTAAGAATTCATTATTATTTCAGGGCAAGGAGGCTTGTGGGTGGGAAGTGTGTGCCAGTAATTGCTTGGGAGACTTTACTGCACCAAGAGTTAGTCTGTGCTGGTGCATCCTCTCAGAGTTTCAGAAGGGTAAGGGCAAGCACAGTCCCATGTCCAGAAAATGTGCTTCGTGAGGCCATCTCTGAAACTCCATCTTTGAATTTGGTATTATAGGAATTTGGCCTTACATTTGCCACTTATTGTGCCTGTTTACCCAGTGCTATTGTGTGCAGGATTTGTTTGCCCCCTGAACTATTATTTCTGAGTCCTACACTGGGTCTCTAGGAAGACTTTGTTGGGAAGCCGTCCGTGTACCTGTGCCAGGGCATTGCTGACATCTCACCCCTCACTGCACTTTCAACTCTCTTTCAGACTCTCATCCCCATTTCTCTTTATGTGTCAATTGAATTGGTCAAACTGGGCCAAGTCTTCCTGATTCACAACGACATTGACTTGTATGATGAAGCAGCAGATTTGCCCATCCAGTGCCGAGCCCTAAATATTACTGAAGATCTTGGACAAATCCAGTACATCTTCTCAGACAAAACTGGGACACTAACAGAAAACAAAATGGTATTTCGACGCTGTACTGTTGATGGAATTGAGTTTTCCCATCAGGAAAATGGTGAGAGATGCCTTTTGATTCTTTTTCTTTTCCTCTGAACAGTTAAATGTTATTAATTTAAATATCAATACTTAAATCTACTGAGCCTTCTGATTGAATGTGGAGCTTTGTGGATTTGTCTCCATTATGTGAGGGACTCCTGTTACAGAGATTCAGGAAAGTGAGGGTGTTTTAGGTGATTCAGAGGTCAGATGGGAAAGGTTTTGCACCTCAGGCTCTGCCCTGTATTCAGTACCCACTCGAGCATGCAAAGAGAGCATTTTCTCTTTCATTTCTGAAGGAGCACCAGCCAACCTTTTATAAGCTCCCAGATTGATATTAGTTAGCAATTAAACTCAGTGGGTCCCACAGTAATTGCCATGGCCTTGTGTGTGCCCTGGAGAGCCCCAGCCCTGGAGCCGCCCCTGCCGCTGGCTGTGCCCGGGGCTCCTGGCACCGCGCGCTCCGAGCCCTCCTGGGCACTGCTCTCTCACTGCCCACGGTGGAAGGGATCTCATGGAGCTGGCAAACAGCTGCCCAAAGATGCCTGTGTTCTGTGACTGAGAACATCAGCAGACTGTGGGTTACCACATTCCACTCTCCTGTTCCAGTCAAGTGCAAAACACAGCCAAAGAGCCCAAGTGAAGTCCATGGAAGTGACTGGTTGCTTTGGAAACACACTTTGGTTTGCTTGCAATGACAAACAGTGGGAGTTGCCAGAAACTTTATGGACAGGGAGGTTTTCCTGGTGCAGGTTTCTGGGATGTTTTGGCTTTAGCTTAGTTTGCTTCATTCTGTTTCACTGACCAAGGAATTCCTCCCAAAACCCAAACCCAAACCCAGACTCAGAGGTCAGGCCTCTCTTTGCCTCTTGCAGCCAAGCGCCTGGAGACACACAAAGGGCTGGACTGGGATGATGAGGACCTGGCAAAGCTCCAGCACTTCACTCTGCCTGCCGTGTCCCCTGTGGGGCCAGCGGGCAGGCAGGGCACCCTGAGACCCCTGAGGAGGTGCCAGAGTGCCAGGGCACGGTTCCAGGGGCACGCCAGGAGCAGGTCCGTGGGGAGCCGGGACAGTGCCCAGGCACAGGTGGCATTCAGCAGCACCAGTGTGAGTACCCAGGGGGGGTGGGCAGGGGGGCAGGAGAGACCCTGGGATGGGCAGGGGGGCAGGAGAGACCCCGGGGTGGGCAGGGACACAGGAGACACCTTGCGGTGGGCAGGAGGGACCCTGGGGTGGGCAGGGGGGCAGGAGGGACCCAGCCCTGGGCAGCTGCCAGGGGGAAGCGCCACAGAGCTTTGGGCTCCAGGCTGCAGCCAGGGGGGAGCTGAATTCAGCTCTGCTGAACTTCACATCTGAAACCTCCCAAAATCCAACACAGCCTAATTAAGGTCAGACAGTTCTGTTCTTGAAAGGTTTTTGTAACAGCCATTTCAGACAAGACTTTTGTGAGCAGAAAGAGAAGGTCATACACTTTCAAAGTTAGAATTCCAATTAAAATTAAAGGCCTGGAAAACCCTTCCAAAGCTTGATTTTTTTTTTTTTTTAAGTCTAATAAACACAAAATTCTCAGATCTTCATTTTCTGCAGTTGTTGTTCCTTATAAGATCCTACTTACCCCAAGCAATTCCTCTGTCATACAGTAGATACCAGTCAGAACTCCTCCTGTTCTTGGAATATGGGAGTTGGGTCAGTTGTTATCCCAGGATTTTCCAGCCCAGTCCTCATGAGATGTAGAGAACATCTCCATGGATTCTTGAGAACCCATGACTTGTGACTTCTGAGAACTTCTTACAGGTCATGAGGTGTGATAAAGAAATTTCTTGTCAGTACATTTCCCAATTCCATTTTTTACTGCCAGGCCTCTTCATTTTCTTCTATAAATAAGAATCTGAGGAACTGGCATCAAATATCTCCTTTGTAGAGGAAGATTAAGCTGCTGTCATGGACTCAGAGGTGTCACTGACTGGATAAATTGTTTGACCCCTATGACAAATACGCAGCTGTAGCAAAGGAGGAGACAATGAGAGATTGCCCAGAGGGTGTCCTGCATGTGGATGTCCTTTAAATGACATGTGGGAGAATCCTCCTTTACCTGCCAAGCCAATTCCCTGTTAATAAAATGGGGATAATAAATTTTCCTGTGTCTCTGTGGTTCCTGCCCCTTGGAACTTCAGTCTCCTCGGCTGATGCATTTGTGCTTTGCTCCAAATCTGGAGCATCCTGAGCACCCCAAGTGTCCAGAGAGTGTCTGTGGCCTGTATGGTGTCAGCAGGCAAAAGTTCTTAAAAAATCCATCTTTCAACAAAGGAACAGGATAGAAAATTAACACTTGCTCTCTCTCCCTGAAGGGGTTCTTAGGAATTGAGATGGTGACAGCACATTTCCTTCTGGATTTAATAGTTCCAATAAGCACTGCCTTGCTATTAGAAGCATTTCCTGAAGATTCCCATTGCCCTGTTGCCATCAGTTTAATGCCACCAAGTAGAAGAAATGCTCTCAAGTTAATGAGAAAATCTTAAAATCTGACTGGCACTAGCCACTTTATAGCATCAACATTTGCACTAACAGAATTGCTAACACTGAAAAGGTGGTGAATTTAGTTGATCATCATCATTAGTGCTGTTTTATTTTGATTTCTTTTTTGTTTGCTCAGGGGGGTTTATATATGTTCAGTCTGAAAATTCAGGTCAGCCTTGTTTTCACTGAATGTGAAAAAAAAGAAAAGGAGAAAAATCCTTCCCATAAATATTGATTTTATTATTAGTATTATTTTGCTTTGATAAACGTGTCTCTGAGACCATAACTGACCTGACAATTTCTAGTTTTTCCAGAGGAAAATTCTGAGTTCAGAAGGTTGGATTTCAGCTGAGCTGCAAAAGGAGCAGTGGATCTCCTTGCAATTAGCAGGATTATTTAAGAACCAGCCCTGCCTTTGGCAACAGCAATTCAATGAGCAGGTCCAGCTCAGCACAGCCAGGGAGGGTGGGGCACTTGTGGGGTATTTTCACAGAACTTGGGCCAACTGTGCCAGGTTGACCAAGGAGAGGGGAAGAGCTGAGATGAACCAGAAAGCAGCTAAATAACTTTGGCACTTTCTTGGAGAAGGCATCAAAAGTGTTGGCTCACAGGAAGTTGTTCTTAAATTTGGAAGTCCCTGTTAAATATGGCCCTGAATTAAATCCAAACCAGATTCTGCTCACATGAAATTTCCATTAGAAGTAAAACAGCCCTACATCCAATTAAAGCCCTCCCATAGCCCTGCATCAAATTGAATTGTAGATAAGTGTCACTCTTAAGTAGTTTGGCTTGCAAATTTAGATTTGATTAGAAGGAATGTGGTAGTAAAATTACAGAAACATGCCAGGCACATGTATGGATGGATGGATTGATTGATTGATTGATTTACTGCAAGGACTGAGGAAGAACAGTTCGAGACAGTTTCTCTTTCTGGGGGTGAAATGAAATTATTCTAGAAACAAAAGTGATACTGCTGTAATTAAGTCATAAGCACAAAACATTCTTTGTTGAAATAATGAACAGCTTCCCCACTGAAATGGGAGATTCCAAGTGTACTTCCATCTGAAATGCCCTTTAATGCAGGAGTCAGCAGTTTGAAAGTTAGGGGGTATGGTATAGATTATTCTCAATTTTAAGTAGATCTCAAAAGAAATAAAACTATGAAATCACCTTCTATTTCAAGATGCATTTCCTTCTATTCCAGTTCTGCAGCTTTTAGAAATACATCTTTTTTGCCCTAGATGTTAAGTTCAGAAGGCATTTACCTTACATAATCCTAGGTGTAAATTCAGTGTAAGAGGCAAGAAGTCTGTCCAGTTGCCAGTTGTTCCCTGAGGCCAAGATGGAATGGGAATAATCCTCACCCAGTGATTTCTCTTGCAGGAGAAGGATGTGACTCCTGACAGCAGGCTGCTGAGGAGGGTGAGGGAAGCTGCACTGCACACTGAGAGTCTTTCTCCCTTTCTTCCCACGAAGACTTCCACGTCCTTCACTGACTTCTTCCTTGCCCTTGCCATCTGCAACACGGTGCTGGTGTCCACAGCCACGGAGCCAAGGCAGAGGGTGAGCTCTGCAAGGGGATGAGGAGAACTGATCATGCTCCCACTTAACACACAGAGCAGTGTTCAGTGAAACCTGAAATGGAGAAAAATGGGGGGTTGGGGAGTTCTCCTCTCCTTCTCTTACCTTTTGTGTAATATCTATTGTTTCCCTGCCCGTGTATCCCTTCCTAACAGGGCTTTTTAGGGTTGATGGACAGCTGTGGCTACCACAGCATCTGCTCCTTTCCATTTAGATTTTATATTATATCTGCGGACAGAGGGATGTGGAGCACACTGGGTTTGCTCTGAGCTGCCAGGCCATTGACAGAGCCCCAGGGAGCTTGATTACATCTCTGCTCCAGAGGAGGAGATACAAATGGCCATGAAATCTGGATGCCAACTCACCTATGACTCCTCTGCTGAGGACAGTTAAATGGGATGGGGGGAGGAGGAAAGTTGTTTTTATAATTATTGCCATTTAGATACAGAAAAATGCACTGAAGCTTTGAGAAGTGCCTTGTAGTTCACACTCCTTTATTTTTAACCACAGCATTTCTCATGTTTCTAGGTCACAGTCCCACCACCACTAAAACCTTCAGGGATCACCCTGGAGAAGATCCATCAGATGTTCCAAAGGCTAAAATTAGCAAGCCTCAGTCAGTCCTTTTCCTCCTCCCAGTGTGGTCCTGAGCTGGGTGCCAGTCTGGGCTCCCAGTGTGGTCCTGAGCTGGGTGCCAGTTTCAGCTCCCAGTGTGGGTCTGAGCTGGGTGCCAGTCTGGGCTCCCAGTGTGGGTCTGAGCTGGGTGCCAGTCTGGGCTCCCAGTGTGGGTCTGAGCTGGGTGCCAGTCTCAGCGTGCAGGGCGCGGAGGAGCCTCTGGCCGGTCTGGGCAGCGGTGCCAGCACGGCGGGCGCGGGGCTGCGGCACGGGGGCGGCCCAGACGTGGGCACGGCCGCCCTGGAGGAGGTGCTGCAGTCTGTGGGCAGCAGCCCTGTGCCCCCCGCGCTGTGCTACGAGGCCGAGAGCCCCGACGAGGCAGCGCTGGTGCACGCGGCGAGCGCCTACAGCGTCAGCCTGGTGGCACGGACGCCCCGGCGCGTGACCGTGCGCCTGCCCCAGGGCACCCTGCTCGCCTTCGACATCCTGCACACCCTGCCCTTTGACTCAGTGAGGAAAAGGATGTCTGTGGTGGTGAGGCACCCTCTGACCAAGGAGATTGTTGTCTACACCAAAGGCGCTGACTCCGTCATCATGGACTTGCTGGAGGACTCTGCCAAAGGTGAGTAACCAGGAGCTGTCTCTGTTGTGTCTCCTACAAAGGATTCAGTGCTCTTTCCTGCACAGAATCACAGAACCACAGAATCAACTGGGTTGGCAGAGACCTCTGAGATCATCAAGTCCAGCCCTTGGTCCAACCCCACTGTAATTACCAGATCATGGCACTCAGTGCCACGTCCAGTCTCACCTTAAAAACTTCCAGGGATGGTGAATCCACCCCCTCTCTGGGCAGCCCGTTCCAATGCCTGAGCACTTTCTCTGGAAAGAATTTCTTTCTGATATCCAACCTAAACCTCCCCTGGCAGAGATTGAGCTGTGCCCTCCTGTCCTACTGTTGGTTGCCTGAGAGAAGAGACCAATCCCCACCTGGGTACAGCATCCTGTCAGGGAGTTGTAGAGAGTGATAAGGTCACTCCTGAGCCTCCTCTTCTCCAGGCTGAACGCCCCCAGCTCCCTCAGCCTCTCCCCACAGCACTTGTGCTCCAGTCCCTTCTCCAGTCTCGTTGCTCTTCTCTGGCCCCGCTCCAGCCCCTCAAGATCTTTCCTGAACTGAGGGGCCCAGACCTGAACACAACACTCGAGGTGTGGCCTCACCAGCGCTGAGTGCATGAAGTATTATATCTAGGCATTAGAAGGATAAAAAAAGGATAAGCTTCCTCTAGTGTTATCCTTGCAGATCAGAACTGAGGTATTTATTTAACCTCTGTAGTGCTTAGAACATGGAATGGGCTAATTAGCATTCCCTGACAGCACCAGCCCATGTGCATTGTGTGCTCTGCAGTGACACTGCCGGGAGGGCTGACCCTTGTTTTTCAGCTTGTCAGCAAGAGTGCTATAACACAGCAAACAAACAGAAACTCAAACAAACAGAAACTCACAAGAAATGTTATCTCACAGCAGACAAAGTTCTTTAACATGTTTTCAGCTTCTGCACAGGCAACAGTTTTGAGCTTTTAAAGAATTGCAGTTTTACTGGAACCTGCTATCCTCTAATGCCCAGTGGTTTTTAACCTTGGGCCATTAGGTCTGAAATGATCTGTGCTTAAAATGTGGAATCTTTTCCCTGTGTTTCACAGGTTCCAGTGGTGCAGAGAAGAGAATGAAAAGGGTAAAGGAAAGAACCCAGAAGCACCTGGAGCACTATGCCCGTGATGGTCTGAGGACTCTGTGCATAGCCAAGAAGGTGGGAGAGCACCAGCCTGGTGTTGTTTACAGCTCGGCTCTGTGCATGGCAAGAGATTTACTAGCAAAATACAATGGTTATAATTCTTCCTGCTTCAGAGAACCAGCCAGATGCAGCCCATCTTTTTGTCCATTTTCTTGGTCTGCAGTCCTTTTTTCCTCTTTTTCTTCAGTGTGACCAGATGATGGATTTTTAGTCAGTCTCAACACATTTGTTTCTGTTTCTCTCCTGGTAACTCCAGCTGACCTCCTCTACAGTGCTTCCAAGCAAGAAACAAACAGCCTGCAGAGGAGCCAACCTTTTTGTTTTGCTTTCAAAAATCTTGCCCTCAGCCTGGGTTAATGCATCTTAGCGTCATACTTTCATACAGAAGTGTCTATGTGCAACAAAGAGGGCACATTCAAGCCCTGGAGAAAAGTAGACCAACCTTCAGAAACTGTGTGTTCCAGTGCAGAGCCCCAGCTGAGGGCTGTGTGAGCAAGAGTTCCTCTAGGTCATACTTTTGAGTCTCAGCTGAAGGCCATTTGTACAAACTACAAGTTCTTGCAGTTTTCTCTTGGAAAAGTTTGTGTTATTTTAAAGATGACCCAGTACTTTACCAGCTTGGATAGGAGCTAAGTCTCTGTGATCCCAAATGCTGGCATTCCTCTCTTATTTAAATTTAAAATGAGCTCTGTTTTAATTTTGTTACTCAGGTCTTAAGTGAAGATGACTTTCAAAAATGGGCCAATTTTCGTCGGGAGGCAGAGGCTGCAATGGACAACAGGGAGGAGCTGCTGATGGAGACAGCCCAGCACCTGGAGACCAACCTCACCTTGCTAGGTAGCTAAAATGGGAACTGGCATGGGGGGAAGTGTCACTGGCTCTCCTGTGACATTCTTGGCAAGCACAGAGACAACAGCTTATACTAATTTCTATCCCAAAGTCTTCCTCTGAGGTTTGGAAATCTCCCGGCCAGGGAGATACAATGCAATGACAGAGTCTGCACAAGCCCCCGTGCACTTTGAGCAGCAGTAACTTTGAAAAAGTGCCCTGAAACTCTCATGTGCCAGGAGCAAAGGACACACACCTTGGCACTTACTGGGGCTCAGCTGACACAGCAGATAAAACATCTCCACAATTCAGTCGTGTGTCTGTGTGCTGAGATAAACCTATAAAATACTATAAATTAACTTCAGTTTTGAGCCCAAATTCCAAGAGAATTTTGATAATTGAACTGTATTGTAAAAACCAGTAACTTAAACATGTAGGTGTTTTGCCAGTGAGTTCCTGCAGTGGTTGCATTGGTGTGTTTGCTTCCTGCACTTTGTGAAAAGATGTTTAATGTTAAAACTTACATCATCCATCCTTCTGCATCATCCATCACTATGGTATCCAACAACACCATTCTGTGAAATGATGGAGCATTTCAGTGCTTTCAGTTCCATTTTGTTTCCAAACATTTTGTTCTTTAGGACTTTCCTTTCTGGAGTTGCCTCATTTTTCTGTGAATACAATTTGCACCCTGTTCTCATTATCCTGCATTTCTGTGATTGCAAGCTATTAGCATTATGGCTTCTCATAATCTCTGCAGTGATTTAAAAAATTAGAGTAATAATGGTAAATGCCATAAGCAGAACACATAAGAGGGAATGTAGATCTTGTCAGAATCTGTTACCTTTGCCAACTCTTAAGGCTCTGTGTGCTTTCATACTTTAATTTGCCACAAGTGTTCTTTCAGCTCAGATCGATACCCATCGTTAATGCACCACAGTTACAGCATCTGCAAACTGACCTCTAGTGGAGGAGATGAGGAGCTTTGCAACGTTCCCATGGTGATTTACCAACATCATCAGGATGAGTGTTGGCATCTGCTCCCGAGTTCATGCATTTTCAAACAGGAGATGTGCTGTCCCGTGTCTTCTCCCTTTGACAGCTGAAGCCTCTGACTCGACAATAGGGACAGCATTCATTTAAATACTCAGAGTTCATCTTTTCTGGTTGCTTTGATGGGACTTAATGCAGTTCTTTAAAAATGCAAATGGTGTGATTCCTCTGCCAGCACACTGTCCTTTTGGATTATTAAGAAGAAATGAAATTCATTGTTCTGGCAATGAGCAAAATGAAGAGCCAGAACTTGACTGCTGACACATCCAGACCTTATTTCAAATGCAGATCTTGTGCCTGTGTGTTTGTTTGCTGGACAACACCTTAGCTCAACTCTTGATAAGTTCAGGAGCATGACTAGAAATCTAAGAGCTTTTCTTGAACAACAGAAGAGCACTGTGATTTCCAACTAAAGACAACTGTTTCTCTTCTTTCCCCTTTTGCTAGGAGCCACAGGGATTGAGGACAGGCTGCAGGAGGGAGTGCCTGACACCATCGTGGCCCTGCGAGAGGCTGGGATCCAAATCTGGGTGCTGACAGGGGACAAGCAGGAGACAGCAGTGAACATTGCATACTCCTGCAAGCTGCTCCACCAGAGAGACACTGTCTTCACCATCAACACCGAAAATAAGGTGAGCAGAGAAAGCCAAGATGCACAGAGTTGGCTGCCCTGCCCTTTCTTTATGTCTTGCACTTTGGCACCATTTTGCTTTAGACCACATTCAACAGAAAACAGTCAACAAAACCCCACATGGCATTAGTCCAGTAACTCTGCAGACCACACAGAACAGGATGAATTGAAATACAAGACAGTTTTTAGAGTTTCATTCAGTTAGAATACACTGATTTCTCCAAATGAAAATATTCTTTTTACAAATTACCTGAATCACTAGCTATTACCTGAATTACTACCTTTAGAAAGAAGGTAATGTGCAGTTTAAGTGCCTAATTCCTTAATAATGTTGATATCTGGATTTTCATCTTACAGTGGAAATTTCAGTTCCAATGATATTTTAACCCTGGGTGATATCTCTTGGAGGACATTTGGAATGCCCTTTGAGTCAGCCAGGAAAAATATACAGGTGGAGATTTAATTAAATTTGGAAATTTCTAGTTGCATGATCCCTGATAGGATTACACTTGACCAGAAGTTTATTAGTGAACAATTTAATCTGGTACCTTTTTGTGTAAGTGGCATTTCACCTTCTTGAACACCTAAATATGGTTCTTGTGGGTTGGTTAAAGCCACAGACACTTCCTTGGCATTCCACGTGGCACACGTAGTTGTTGGTGTGCACAGCTCTTCCCTGGATTTCCATGGGCACCAGGAAGGGCAGGCAAAGCAGACACACTCCAAAATGAGGACAGTCACTTCAAGGGCACGTCTGGAAGCTCCTGTGACTCACTAAAACATGATGAGCAATCTGTGGTGCAACCCATGGCTCTCCCTGAAACCATCTGAATGGAACAAACACAGTCCCAACTTCCCACGAGGGCAGTGCCATCGAGGATGGGCAAAGTCAAAGGAATTGAAAAAGCCACCGTGGCTTTGGGTGGTTGTGGAGCACCCCAAGCAGGTACCAGGAAAAGCTTGCCTCAGCAGAGCAGAGTGGCCCCCACTGTGCAGAGCTTGCAGCTCCTCCCTCTGGGCATCCAGTGGGCCAGGAGGCTCTGGAGGTGGATTAAGGGAGGGGTAGTGCAGCATTATGGTTAAAGCAGACCCATTGCTAAGGAGAGCTCAGCCCTGACCATTTCTAAACCCAAAAGCAGGGTCCAAAATGTGCCATTGCCCTTTTTGCATCTCCTTGCTGGTGAGCTCTTGCTTCCCTCAAGCCCTGGCAGCCCCCAAGGTGCCCCCTGAGCAACCACTGCCCTTTTCCCAGTGCTGCTCTGTCCTTTTGGTGCAGCATCACTCGTGGAACCCCTGAGAACAGTGAGAACAGCCCTTCCCTGCCTGGCAGAGGGTGGGGAGGGCAGGCAGGGCTTCCCTGTGGCACTGTGCAGGGCACCTGTGTCAGTGCCTCAGCTTTCCTCCCCACGGGAGGGGGGTCACCAACACCAGCCTGCCCTTCTCTCTAAAGCTGTAGTGAGGATTAATTAAATATAGTTCAAATACTGAGTGTTTTCCTTGTGACAGCAGTTGTGTGGAGCAGTGAGGTGCCCTACTTTCTCCCCGCTTTTGTCTGCAGTTAGTGGCTCTCCAAAGGAGAACAAAATCCCATGCAAATGTCTGTCTCTTCTAATGTCACGGGAACGGGGAACACGCCACGATGACACGGAATTTGGCACAGGGTGCTGTCCTTGCCTTAGGGTGTGATTCCACTGGATACACAGATCTGCCTTAACGGGATTCAGAGGGAATACACTGAGGATGGAAACGAGAGGATGGGCTCTGCCAGGGCAGGGATGCTGCAGCAGGAGCACCCTGGCACCAGGAGCCATGGGCACTCCCCCCAGCACCTTCTGGGTCTGGGCTCAGGCACAAGCTGGGCACAGATGGCACTTGGGGGAACCTGGGGGCTCAGGGGGCACTGGAGTCGCTCCATGAAAAGATTTTGTTCCCTCCCTTTCAAAACAAACCCGGGGCAGGCCCTGGTTCTGAAAGAGGCTCCCAGTGCAGTGAGGAACACACAGAATCCAGGCAAAGTTCCACCTGTCAGCTTTAACCCTCAGAGTGGCTTCAGTGGAAGGGCCTCTCTTTACCCCCTGAGCCCAATAGCTCATCCCAACACTGAAAATGAAACATCTTCCAGGAAGATGCAGCAAAAGGAGGTACCTTGGGAGGTTCATCTCAAAAGGCAAGCCAAAGCAAAGCAGGAATTTCCACTACAATTTTTGGTTTGGTCACAGAAAGATGATGTTTCTTCAGTATGTTTTGGAGGTTTTAAGTGTGCAGGCTTTTTATTAGATGTCAGAGGTACATTTGATTCCAGAACCTCCCACTTAAGTGTAATTTAAATCTTGCAAACATCCTACACATGTACCTTATGCAACATGAAGTGAAAATAACATTTTGGAACTGAATCATCACTCAATAAAGCTGACAGAAAAGGTAGAAGAAGGAGTGATGAGCTCCTCAGGTATTCAGAGCCATGCACAGAAGGAGGAGTTCCAGGCCTCAGCAGCAGCAAAATAACTTTAAGATCATTCAGGGTTTTCTTTGATAGTGGTTTGTCAATTTAGAAGATCTGTATTGGAGAGACAAAAGTGTTCCCCTTGTTCAGTGTGTATTTAATATTAAGTCAATTCTGGTTGTTTGCATCTGAAAGGAGGCTTGGACTAAAATGAGGCAGATTTGCTGAGAAAGAAAGACTATATTTGTTTGTAAGACACAGTGCTGGAAAGTAGGAAGTTTTATTTCTGTTCCTAACTCTGACCCACACCTGATACATGATCCAGAAAAGGCCAAACCCTCAAAGTTCCTGGATAGTTTTGAAGATCTGAACCTCTTGTTTCTCTACTGCAGTTTATTTCTGATGGAAGCAAATGCTGCATTATCTCACATCATTCATATCAGAACCAGATTTTTCAATCTCCTTTAAAAAAAAAGGATTTTCTTTTTAATTTCTGAACTCTCAGCATTCCAAAGGGATATATGTCCTCCTGCTGTAAAGATTATTTTGTTTTCTTTTTAAATACTTCCTTCAGTGAACAGGCTGATGAAAAGTGCAGTGTTTTCCCTGCAGGATTTGATGACGTCCTGGCAATAATCTCCAGTCAGATGGAGCAGAGCGTTTCCCAGCCAGTTTGCCCTGATGTTTATTATCTCACAGCCTCAAACCCCCTGGCACAGTCACACAAACACCTGCTGAGGGGCTGTGCTGGACAGGGAGATGGGGAGGACCATTCCTAAAGCCACACCTGTTCTCTCCCAGGAAACCTGTGAATCCCTCTTGGATCTGACCCTGGAGGAGGTGAGGAAGAGCCGCGAGCGGCACACGCGGCGCAGGAGGTTCCTTGGCATTGTCCCCACGCCCTCGCCCGCCCCCGAGGCTGCCGGTGCCCAGTTCGGGCTGGTCATCGACGGCAGGACGCTGAGCCTGGCGCTGCAGGGAGGGCTGGAGGAGAAGCTGCTGGCGCTGGCCGGGCAGTGCCGCTCGGTGCTGTGCTGCCGCTCCACGCCCCTGCAGAAGGCCATGGTGGTGCGGCTGGTGCGGCGGCGGCTGCGCGGCATGGCCCTGGCCATAGGTACCCACCGAGCCCACGGCTCTGCCTCTGCCTCTGCCTGGGGGGCGGAGGGGGTGGGATCCATTGCACACGCTGGGGTTGGGCCTCAGGCACACACAGTGAGGAAAGAGCAGGGAGCAACTTTCCTGAGCAAAGCACGTGTGGAAGTGCTGCTTCATCTTCCACTGAGGCTGGAGAAGGGACTGGAGCACACGTGCTGTGGGGAGAGGCTGAGGGAGCTGGGGGTGTTCAGCCTGGAGAAGAGGAGGCTCAGAGGTGACCTCAGCACTG
>JAOXXN010000191.1:15192172-15221933 GCA_026770055.1 Myrmophylax atrothorax
GCATGTCATCATGTATTCCTGTGGGCACTCAGCCTGTTATTAAAGGACTTTTACTTTTTATCTCATCCTACACTAACGTGGCTCAGAGTCCTGTTTTGTGGGGGCATTCACGGCATCAAAACCTTAGAAGTATTTCACACCTCCTAAGCAGACAAAATATCTTGCACCAGAGAAAGGCCCAGGGAGTCACCCAGGTTAAGCCAGTCCAGGAGCCTCCCAAAGCAGGTCTGGTTAAAACCTGGTTGTAATAATGCCAAGGTCGTGGGTTCAATCCCCTGTGTGGGCCATTGACTTAAGGGTTGGACTCCATGATCCTTGTGGGTCCCTTCCAACTCAGAACAGTCTGTGATTCTGTGGTGATTCAATGTTTCCTCTCCAAAAACCATGTTCAAAGGCCCACCTGCAAAATCCTCACATTCCTTGGCTAAGGGCAGCCCCTCATCCCTGCTCCTCAGACTTGCTCCTCCCCAGTTCACTGCGTACCATCTGTATAAATCCTGATGTTCAGAGGGGTCACCAAGGCTGTGAGATCTGCCTTGTCTTCAAAAGTTGTCCTTGCCTGATTTGATCCAAACACACCAGGCTGCAGAAGTGACCACACATCTGTTCTCAGGCACAATCTGTCCTCTCCTGGCTAAACCAGCAGCACAATCCCTGCACTAACACTTCAGGAGTTTAAGACTTTAGAAAGCTTCCAAGAGCACTCAGACTCACACAGTTTCTCTAAAAATTAATTAATTAAATTCATTACTTGACAAGATGGAAGATGAGTCGCTCCAGGGTGTTATGATTTGCTTGTGGGAGCTGTTCCAGGACACTGTAAATGGCACAGAGTTGCTCCTGTTTTTCTGGCAGTTCTGCACAAAGGGAGGAAGCACAAGGTGATCAGTGCTGTGCAAGGCTGGGGGAAAGCTAAAATTCCTAAATTCTTAGAAGTCTCACTGTGCATTTCATCTACCAACTGAATGTTAAAGTACCCCTCATGGCACTGCAATTGTCCTGCTGCTGTCAACAACCATCAAGTGACACATCAAGACCTCCAACAATATTTAGGGTACCTTAATCCCACTGAAGTTTAAAAAATTTAAGGGCTTGGGATATCTGGATATTAAGATCTGGTTCAGACCATCAAGGAGAAAAATCCCAGCATGAAAGGCAACTTATTTACAGTCTCATTATTTTTAGAAAGAGCAGCTGAAGAGTGAGAAAGGAAAAGGAAAAAAGGAATCCTGAAGGAAGATGAACTCAGATAGAGGAAAAGTTCCCTGAAAAGTGTTTGATTTAAAATGTCTAAAATCCTTGCTGTAAGTGCACTGGAAGGAGCTGTTTATCCAGCATGAGCATCTTAAGAGTTTCTTTTCCCAAGGGCATAACGAGTTAAAGAAGAAACATTTCAAGAGTGGTTTTAACACCCACCTACAGCTCGGAGGAAATCGTTGTACTGCGCCGATGTCATCAGGGGGTCTGGCAGCTCCCGCAGCCACTGCTTGAGGATCCCCGTGATGGTGTGGATGGGGTAGTTCTCCAGTTTCACTGAGTGGGGATCTGAAGAGGAATGTTTTGTTAGAGCAGTTCATGCCTTTGTTCACAGCGAGACCCCAAAGAAATGAGATTAGAAACTCCTGAATCTCTGTTCACAGAATCCCGGTGGAATTCAGAAGCAAAAGAAAGTCTTCTGATGGTCATTTAGAGGTGCTACAGAAACAACACAGCCTGCATGGTCACCAAACAGCTGTTCTTAAAACACTAAGAAGTGCCAGACACATTCAGAGAGAAGAGAATTGCAGGGAAAACTGGTATCACACAAGGAAGGGCACAGGGTGGGCAGCAGAGCCTGACCTGCTTGCAGCAGCTGCTTCAGCTCCTTCATGCGGTTTGCAGAGCCTGATTTCCTGTAGATCCCCTCTGTGTACAGCCCGTGCATCTCCACATACTCCAGCAGCTTCTCCAGGACAACAGGCACCGAGTTCCTCTCGCTGGTCAGGGCACTCACACACACCCCAAAGTGTCGCGGCTCTGCATCCTGCTCGTTCTGGGAGTGACACAGGTGTGTGACACACTGTGAGTACCTGTTCCCAAGCCAGAAAATTCCATTCTTTCCTGCTACAATTAGCTCTTGCTGCCAGAAACCAAAGCTGAGTGTTTTATTCCAGCTTGCTACATGCCTTTGATCACAAGGCAGATTTCCTGAGCTGCAGCAATAAAGAACATTTGTGGTTCACACTGAAGGATTTCTTTAACAATTTGTCCAACACTGCACACACACTTGGAGAGAGGAGCTCCCAAATCAGCTCAAGCATCAAGTCTTAGGAGAATGTTGTGTATCTGCAGGAGCAGGGCCTGCCTCTGACTACAGGCAGAGAAGGGAACTATTGAAGCAGTTTTTATTCAGTGCCTGGACATCCACTGCTCCTTTGCTGAGAACCAAAGGCAGCCTTTTGCACGTGCCACTTGTGGTACCACAGAACCCCATCCCAGACCCACCGGCCTTACCTTCTTCCCACAGGAGGTACAGCTGCTCTGGATTTTGGACATGCACTTCTTGTGACAAGTCAACTTGCAAACTAGAGAAAGGAGCAATTGTTACAAGCACCCAAATCACACTAAAACACACATGATTCCCTCCCTGTGCAATCCACACGTACTGTTCACTAAGGCCCACCTGCAGCAGCCAAAGCCACCTGCACAGGAGGTTCCCCAGCAGGCAGGAGGTGTGTTTGCCACTCACCACTGCACAGACAGGCCTTCTCCATGGGCCAGATGTAGGACTGGCAGTGCTCGCACGACTGCCGGATGCTCACTTGGTAGTTGGTGAACACGTGGCCATTGTGCTCCTCGATCTGGGGGGCAGCAGGGAATTGCTGAGTTTGTTTATAACAAAACCACCCACCATGTATCAGGTTTTCCACTTTTATCTTACAATTACAAATGATAGTTTTGACCTTGAAAACAAATTTCACCCTATCTTAAGGCAGTTGGGTTTGCTGGATTAACTTTTCACAATTAACTTGCTGTCTTATAGTTCATCAGTGCAATCAAAGTGGGGTTGGATTAAGTGTTGGACTTGATGATCTCAGAGGTCTCTTCCAACCCAACTGATTCTGTGATTCTATGACTCTACATGAGCTACAGTTTGTTGGTACTATTCAGTAGTTGTTCTCCTTTAAATAGTCCATGATTGAGAAAGTGTTTGGGTCCTAAAAGATGCTGTGGACAAGCAAGAAAATGTTTCAGTACCACCTGTCACTGCCTAAAAGCACTTTCTCATTTATGAAGAACAGTTTTACATCGTGTCAGGTCTTCACAAGAGGTAAGTGAATTAACATGCAAAGTCAAACAGAACAGCAGTACAAAATCAAGCTCTTCCAAAGGTGTTTGTGCTCTGTGAGTTCACCTGAGGACTTGGATTATTGCAAAGAAAAGTACTCACTGCACGATCTTGTTTTCGTTTCTTCTTCTGGGCTTTGCTTTGCTGCAGTGGGATACAGAGCTGGAGTTAGGCTTGGAAATTCAGACATTTCATTCCCTTTGTTCCTATTGAGTTTCCCAGGCCCTACTTCACCTCCAGACATTCCACACACTATCCTGCAGCTTCAGCTTGGGTTGCCTGAGCTCACACTACCAACTTCCTCCAGCCCAGCTGAGCTCACTGCCTGATGGCAAAGCAGCTCCACCCCTCAAATCTCCACAGAACTCCTACCTTTTTATCAAAGAACACGCACAAACACCCTCAGATTCTGAAAATATTCAGAGTAAGTTAGAAGAGAACAATTCCAAAAAGGTTTATCAGCACTCAGAATTTGTTCCACGTGCTGTGTGTGTCTGGCAAGTGATTCCCAATAACAGGGAATGCTACAGAAGAGGTTTCTGAGGTGACACAGGTCCCTCATGCTCAGAGAGCAGCAGTGTTGCATCCCCTGAGCCAGTAACAGAATAACTTTCATACCTTGGGCTGCTCAGACTCCTCTTTTTTTGTGTATCCTCTGATGAATTCATCCAGAAGGGATTGAAAGAGATTCAAAACCAGCTTGACTTCTTTCTCTTCCCTTTTTTGGGCCAGATTTGTAACTAGAAGCTGGTAATTTTCCACCAGATCTTTGTAGCCAACATGGATTTGTCCATTCTAGAGAGGGGAAAAATACTTGTAAGACAGTCTTTTTGGACACTGTTGAGGCAGTTTCGTATTTTGATGTGTTTAAGTTCAGAGGTGAGAAAGCAGAGCCCTGATGAAAGGCAGAGATAACAGCCCATGACAGAAACAAGTGAACACACTTCCCTCCTGCCCTGTCCAGCAGCACTTGGCTGAGACAGGGCAGTGTCAAAGAGCACTGGAAAGGCTTTGGCACCTCTCTGTGGTGTTCAAACACAGCAGCATTAAGAGGCTCAAGGCAGCAAAATCCATCCATTTCTAAAAATAAATTCATGGCTGAGTGAATGTGAAAAGGGAAGCAAAGCAACCTGCTAAGATTACAGCAGAGCTGTAAACTGAGTCTAACTCTGAGCTTTGAATTCTGTGCTAAGAGTGACTGAACTGCTTTGCTAAAGAGCTGCAGGCCAAGCCTTTCACCTGCACACCCAACTCATTTATTGCCTGCCAGCTTCCCTTTATTGAGACTTACTACTTACAGGGGCAGAGTACATGGTCTTGATGTTTCCTCTAAACTTCTCTGTGGCTTCAAAAAACAAACATTCAACACCAGACTTCTGGGAGCTTAAGTCATTGATCTAGAAGGCAAATACACCTGCATCAGAGTTCATGAAAACAAGAACCTCCCCCCAGAGTCATCTTCAGTTGCTGGGCTTAGTCATTTATGAGCACTCCAATTATTTAAAACAACATTTCTTACTGCATTGTGATGATGATGATACGAAACAGGAGACAGGCAGTTCAGCTCTAGAGAAATATTTCCTTAAAACTCATGCCAGGGGAAATTGAAGTTGGAGATCAGAAAGAAATCCTTTGCAGAGAGAGTGCTCAGGCCTTGGAATGGGCTGCCCAGAGAGGGGGTGGATTCCCCATCCCTGGAGGTTTTTAAACTGAGCTTGACCGTGGCACTGAGTGCCATGATCTGGTAAAGGGACTGGAGTTGGCCCAAAGGTTGGACTTGATGATCTCGGAGGGGTTTTCCAACCCAATCAATTCTGTGATTCTAAGCAAATGTGGCCCCCTTTAACAAGATGAAGGTGCTCCACATTCAGAGCCTCCCAGCAGTGCCCTTCATGCACAGCAGTACAAACACATGGACACGTTCCCTCTGGAGTGCCTGTGCTTTGGGCCTGGAAAGCACTCAAGGGCAGTCACTGATTTGTCTTTTTATAAAGCCCTTCTCCTGTCAGATTTTCCCAACTGGTGAAAACAGAGTTATCCCCAGAGTGGTATTAAGCACTGACTCATTTGCCTTTTACCTCCAAATAATGTGAAATGCTTTGAGGTTTCTGCCCCACTTTTGGTATGTGATGTCACTAAAATCCTTGCAAAATTGTTTTCAGTGACTTCCAACTAAAAAACACACCTCTGTGGACCAAACAGAAGAGTGTGTTGTAATTTAAGGTTTTTTTTACTTTGCCTTATAGCTCAAAATATAAACGTTCAGCCTTTTGCTTCATCTGCCTTGCTTTACCACTAACCTAATTTCCAACCTCCACATTGCAAGCACCCACCACGGCCGTTCCTTCCCTGGAAATTTGGTTATGTATTTAACATATTGCTGCTAGCTGAATGAGCAGAATAACTCCTGACATTGGCTTGTTCCATTGTCATCTGCAATGCCATTTATCCTGTGATCTGGAGATTCCAACAGGGGCTGCAGAGCGTGTGGCTGAGCATATGGAGCTCACTGAGCAGGAACACAACATGAGGCAGATGGAGATGGTGGCCCATCCACCACCAAGCTGGTCCAAGGGCTGGGCTTTGCCCTGCCAGGGCTCCTGGGGAGGAGGGAGGATGTTCTACCAAGATCAGAGCCCAGAGTCATGAATACTTGATGCCCAGTGTTAGTTATGCTAATTAAGATGCAGGTGGTAGAGAACAGCCAAAATAATGAGCATAGCTAAGATTATTTTCTTCTTCTGATAGAGGCACTATGTATTAAGCATCCCTTTCTCACACTTTTGTTGTCCCCTCCTGTCTCCCCTCTCTAGGTGATGGTGCAAATGACGTAAGCATGATTCAAGCAGCTGATGTTGGGATTGGAATATCTGGCCAAGAAGGCATGCAGGTACCCTGTCAGTTCAGTGCCTCTCCTCTTTTTTCATGTGGTCTCCTGCTGCTTTGTGAGTTCCACAGCACCCTGTCCTCCCCAGTGTCATCTTAAAAATGCAAGTTGGCATCACTACTGTCATAAATTAACACGCAGTTCATAATTATGGGTCCAGCCAGAAAAGAGCACTTTGAGCCAACAATTAGCATGCATGGACAGATGTGTGTATGCTCATGAGCATGGAAAATGAGCAGATGCCTGTCCAGTGTTAGCTTAGCTCTGCTTTCTGAATCCTCTCTGCTGCAGCATATCCAGGTTTTATGGAATCTTTTCCACTTCCTTCCCTGAATTGTTCCCCACACATCCCCCTTCCCCCTGCTCCTTAAATGCAGAGTTCTGTAGAGAAACAAAGTTCCAACTATTTCCTTGAGGATCCGTTTTTTGGGTTTCTTTCCTGAAATATGCAATAGGAGGAAATTATTTCCATGTCCACATTCAGATTTCATTATACTGGGTGGGAAAAGAATATACTGTAAGTGACCTTGTGTTGCTCTCCTCAAAGGCTGTGATGGCCAGTGACTTTGCAATTCCCCGATTCAAACACCTCAAGAAGCTGCTCCTTGTCCACGGGCACTGGTGTTACGCCCGCCTGGCAAAGATGGTGATTTACTTCTTCTACAAAAATGTGGTAAGATTCTTGAAATTATGGATCTCTTCATCCTGGTAAGGGTTAATTCCAGGGCTAGGGGGGGTTTGTCTGGTTTTGTTCTTTGCAAGTCATACTCTCAGTTTTTATGAAGCTACAAGTTTATTGTGTGCCACTTCTTTCTTAGCAATGTGCTGCACAAAGCACCGAGGAAAACATGGGCTCTAAATGTATTTTGAAAGAGCATCATTCCAGAGGGAAATGGACTCAAAGCTTAGTAACTGTATATGGTAGCTCAAGAAACTTTATTAATAATGCCCATGAGCCTCAAAATAAAATTTGCATAAGGAAGATGAGATTATTAGTGCTAGAATATAGAAGATGACTCTGCACTAAGAATTGCTACTCTGTGAAACCTCTGAATTTTTATAGGAAGCCCTTGCAAGTAACGATGCAGTCATACCTGGCTTTTTTATTAAAAATTTAATGTATATGCAAATGAGCTGTGCATTGAAGTATAGTGTCAAGTGGAAAAAAGACAGTAATTCAGCTTCTGCAAGACTGTGCAAACAAGTCCATTTGACATGAAATACACTCTGAGCATGAAAGGCCATTTCCTTGGAATTCAAAGCATCTGTTTTTGTGAGAGTTTTAATAACTTTGAATAAGGATTATTTCTTATCACTGTTAAATTTTGTGGTGGAAATGAACACTTTCCTTTTTCTGATTGGACATCCTTTTAGAGTTCAGAGGATCTTTATTTGCAATGTGAAATAACTCTCCAGCCTGGGATGCTGCTGTTCTATTATGTCCCCAGTAGCATTAGGGAGAGCAGGAGGCCTTTGATTCCACATGGACAACATTTATACAAGGATTCTGCAATCTGGTGCTCAGAGCTGGAAACAGTTTGCTTCATTATGTTCTTGGAGAAGCCTAATGGCTTTTAAAAAGCTCTCTCCCAGTGCCCTGCTGTGGAGCAGACCCTGCAGAGACACTGCTCACAGCACCTTCAGCCAAAACTCTGCAGTCTCAGGAGGCTCTGTGAGTGTGTCCTACAGAAACCTCCCATGGAACTGTGAGAGACTCAGACCATCCGTGATGGCCAACTGAAGCTCCAGGTCAGGTGGAACAGCAGGGGACAGGCTGGGGACAGGAGGAGCATGGAAAAGGCCACAGGAAAAGCAGTTTTGTGACTCCCACAGCCCAAAATGACATGAGATCCCATCAGTCTGGAGGATGTGACTGTGCATGTGTGGAAGGCCCAGCACAGCCCTAACAGGACACTGTGTTTGTCTTTGCCTGTCCCAGAGCTACGTCAACCTGCTCTTCTGGTACCAGTTCTTCTGCGGCTTCTCGGGCAGCACCATGATCGACTACTGGCAGATGATCTTCTTCAACCTCTTCTTCACCTCAGTGCCCCCAATTCTCTTTGGAGTCCTGGATAAAGATGTTTCTGCAGAAACACTTCTAGGTTTGCCTGAGTTGTACAAGAATGGGCAAAATTCAGAGGTATGTCATGATTGCTGAAATATCTGCTTGATAAGCCAAAGGACCACAGGTTCTTTTGGGAAGGAGGGAAGGAAGAAAAGAGTTCAGACTTCCTTGGATCCAAATGATTCATTTTATGGTGTCCAGTTTACTGAAGTCCACTAAAAGAAGGCATAATTATAGCTGTCAGAAGACCTGGAACACATGATTGAAGTTGCTTTCTGGAATGATGCTGAGTGCTTGGTCATGGTCAGAAGATGTAAATGGGAAGGTTCTTCTGCCATTCAATACATGGAGCAATCCCAGTGTGCTGCATTATAATGAGTGACATTCTAGTGAATCAGCCCTGGGGTTGGGTTTTGATTGAAGAAGAGATGGTGGAGCAAATACGTGTGTGTGTGTGCATATACATGCACTGTATATAGAGACAGAGTCTCAGCCAAGGCCCATGGAGAGAGAAATACAACAGGATAAAAAGTGTAAGAGATGAGGGTGAAATAGTTGAGCTGGTCCCTGATTAAACCCAGCTCAGATTTGGTGCTTCAAACAGTCCAAACCTACTGAAGAAAAGCTTGTTTAAAAGATTACAGCAAAAGATTCCGTGAAAACACAAACCCTTACATCAATAAGCAACCTGTAATGTTTTTCCCTGCTCTCAGGTTCTGAGATACACCTGCCAATACATAAAGGATCTTGTCACCCTTTGGTGTCTGGGCTGGGCCAGGTGTAAACTGTTTGATTTAATTACCCATTTGACAAGTCAGTATTGGTAACCTTCAGAAAACATGCATGAAATACGTTTTTACCCCCTCCTCTTGTTTTCAAGGAGCACACATACACAGACACACATACCTGGGTTTGCCTATAGATGTGGTACAGGAGCACTTACTCTGAATTTGCCTTGAAATTTTTAATAGGAAATTATGAAAACAGTAATAAGCAGAATTTGAAGTGGCCTTAGTTTGAAATCACAACATTGCAGGGTAGTTGGGAATCCTCACCTTACCTCTCCTCCTTTTTCTCCCTACACTTACTTTTATTGTCCTGGACTGTGATTTTTAGTACTGATGAATGCTGGTGGTTCAGATTGTGTTTAATGATGTTTTCAAAAACCTAGGCAAGGGTCTGCAGAATTTGAGGATTCTCCATGGGACTTTCCATCCCCTTTCTTAGGAGCCTTGAACCTCATATGTATTTAAAATATACATGAGATAGCTATGTTATTTGGCATTTTGAAGAGGTGGTTGTTGCTTCTTCAGTCTTCTGTGGCAACCCACTCCATGGCAGCTGTGGCCCCACAGGTCATTAGAGAAGTTTAAATGTGACAAGTAGTCAAATTAAAATGGCACAAAATAGATGTTTCAATGGAAGAAAGGATTTTTCACCAATTCAATACCTCTAGGAAGAGCTTTGTTTGACAAAGAATTTGAGGACTGTGTTCCTTTGGGAAGGGATGGGACATTGATGAAATTCAGCTTTTAAGACTCTTGGTCGACTAGTTAATGTTCCTGAGGTCTATCTTTAGTTAACACAGAGAAAATGCCTGTTCAGAGATAAGCCTTTGGTTTAATCAGCTGCTCAGGAGGCATTCACTCAGGAAGGGAGACCAGTCAGCTGTACTCAGCAGTGTGAAAGGAAGCAAAACAGGCAGCAATTATGTCTGCAGGACAGGCTGAAGATGTGTGTCCCATCCTAATGCCTGTTATCTATAAACCCCTGCAGATATACAACCTGTCAACTTTCATTATTACAATGTTGGATGCCTTCTATCAGAGCCTCATTTGCTTCTTTGTCCCTTATTTGGTAAGTAACAGTCTCATTAATATTCTCATTCTCCTTAAAAAGTACAAGATTCCCTTTGAATGGTCATTCCCTCTGCCTGTTTTCCAGGTGTACAAGGACTCTGACATCGATGTGTTTTCCTTTGGAAACCCCATCAACACCATCTCTCTGCTGACCATCCTCTTGCACCAGGCTCTGGAAATGAAGACCTGGGTATGTGTCTGGCCTGGCCACAGGAGCACAGGGGTTTGTGCACACAGTGTCCTGTGCAGGCATGGCACTGTCTCTGAGCCATTTGCCTGAATTCTGGGTCACAGCAAGTGAGGAACAGGTGCACTGAGATGTCACAATGGGCCAGAATTCGTTATTAGCCCCAGGATAAGGTGCACAGAGACAGAATTTGTTTCTCCAGTGCCTTTGGACAGGACAGGACACGAGATTTGCACACTGCAGTGTGTCACTCAGAGAGCTGCAGTCACTGCTGTTTCCTGAGTTAACTTCTGGCTGTTCCTCCTGCAACTGCAGTAGAATGACTGTTGGATAAGCTCTTTGCTCCTTTCTCACCCCAGACAGGCTCTCTCACCATGTCCTGCTGTGCCCTTTTGCAGACCCTGTGCCAGCTGGTGGCAATGCTCTGCAGCGTGGCCTTCTACCTGCTCTTCTCTCTGATCTACAACGCCGTGTGCCTGGTGTGCAACCCGCCCACCAACCCCTACTGGGTGCTGGAGAGGCAGCTCAGCCAGCCCACCTTCCACCTGCTGTGCCTGCTCACGCCGCTGGCCGCGCTGCTGCCGAGGTGGGCATCGCTCCCCAGTGCCCTCTGTGCCCCTGGAGGCACCTGGGACAGGGACAGCAGCTCTGGGTGTGGAAATGTGGGATGTGTGGTGCAGGGAACATTCAGGGTGGAAGTCGGAGGTCTGGGTTCAGCTTTCCAGTTCACAAACCATCCCTTGACTCAGTTATATAACCTTAGATAAGTCACTCTGTGTCTTCTGCTTGTTTTCCCATCAGGGAAACCTTCCTTCCTGGGGTGCTCCAAAGTTCACCAGCACAGATCTGCCAAGTAACTGTTCACTGGCATGAACACAGTGTTGTTGAGCTGATCAAGACTAGAAAGCAAGTCCTTGGAATATTCCTGTATGCTTTGGGAGTTACAAAATATATTCTGTCTTTTAAGTACATTGCAATTCATTAATAAGTTCAATTTAAGAACACATTTCTATATGAAACAGTTTTCTCCATACAGAATTTTAGTTTTACTCCCTGCAACAAATTAGGTATTTTAAAGATAATTTTAAATGAGACTGGATAATATTTGGAGAGGGATACTTATTTTGATAGGTTGCTGAAAAAAATGGTTTGAAAAACATGATTCTATTCCCATATATGTTTATGGTACACTTACTACTTTTGGTGCTTAATGCCTTAGCTAATTATTTAAGCAGATATGCCTTGTTTGAGTTGCACCGTTTATTTAAAATCCTTATTTGTGCTTGGACAAGGAAAGAAATGGGTTGGTTTGACTATCTTGCTGGTTTCCTTTTCATCCTAATTGCCATGAAGCAGTGCAGCACTGCTATTGCAAGAGTCAGGAAAGTATTTTTAGTATCTGATTTTGGAAGGGCTTTAAGGCATTAGCATCTGAGCCTTAACTTTGCCTGAAAAGGAACCTTTCAAGAGTAGATAGCATTTTCTTCAAATTGTTATTATTATTTCCCCATTTGAGTCGAGATGCTCTTGTGACTTCATGTTCCATTATGTAAGTTCAGCTCAGAATAAACAGCACACAGTTCAGGAAGGTCCCACGTCTCCTGGGCAGGGCATCCTCTTCCAGGCTGTTCTGCTCCTGTGTGGTCTCTGCTTCCTGTCAGGCTCATTCCCAGAGTCATTCCTGACCCTGAGCACGTGGGCAGGGAACTCGGACCTCTGCCTTGGGGACTGAGCACAATTAAGATCCTTGCTGCCTCAGCAGGTTACTAAGCTTCAGGATTTGGTCTCAATATCTTCAAAGCTGGAGAACTGCTGTGTCTTCATGTAGGTACTGCAGGTTATTTCCTGCAGAGTCCTCCAGTCACAGACTCCCCTCCCTCCAGTTTCTGCCATGGCTGAGCTGTGCCACCACAGGAGTGGTGAGATCACCCTTTCTTAAAATACACCGAATTTTCAGTTCCATTCCATGGTCCATCTCAGCATGCTGCCTGCTCCCTACCTCCTTCAGAAACCACTTGGAGCCTTGACATTCTGGTTCCTGCCTAAGAGGTGGTGTTGAAATCCCTGCTGTCCCCAGTCCTCCCTTTGGGTCCTGCCCTCTGTTGTGGCTGTGGGAAGGGCAGGGGAGAGCAGTTCTCAGGGTGGAAGACACATTTTCCATCCCTTCCCTGTCCTCCTGCCTGGTCCCCCTGCAGCCTCCACAGACGTACCCAGGGCAGGTTGAGGGGCAGGACAGAGTGACCCAGCCAGAGCTGGGCTGTCCCTGCAGTGCCCAGGCAGAGCTGAGAGCGTGGCACTCACCAACCTGAGCACAGGCACAGCAAACAGACTTTATCCATTTAGAAAATCCTGCCTGTGCCAGCCTGAGAAATCCATTGCCTTAAAAGCCCTCTCTGTGCTGAGTGTGGCTTGTTAGCATTTTTAATCATGTTACAGCTCTTTCTGCACACATTTAGCAGCAGGATGTGCAGACAGCAGCTTTCTCAGTGTGATGTCACAGAGTCCCTGTGTTTGGTTTAAAATACATGTTGAGGCCACCTATGTAAAGGTCAAATCCTGATAAAAAGCTGCTTTGAAAGAGACTTTGGTTTTCACCCAAAGCTGATGTGACATGGAGGGTGTGTGCTCTCTCACTGCACACAATGTAGAGTTATATAAGTTCTCTATCCTGCAAGAGGCAGGTGGGACAACTTCTTATTGCTGCTTTCTGAGAAAATCCAAAGGGGAGGATTTTTAACCTCTATTTTCTGTTATCTCTCAAATTAAGATCCCTTCTTTAGCCTGTTTGAGCAGTATAAATATAATTTCAAGCTTTTCAAACTTCATCTCTTGGTCAGCTTGTGTGGATCTTTTTCACTGGTCAGCAGAGGAGCAGTTGTAAATACTGAGTAAGTGATCAGTGTACATACAGGGGACTCCATACAGGCCAAAGCAAGTACAGGGTTACGTGTTGCATCAAGGTCCAGGAGTGCCAGGTGTCCACCAGATGCCTGCAGAGCAATGCAAGATCAGCTCCTGGATTTGCATTATGGGATGCAGATTATGGAAGGAGACTGATAAAATAATCCATCCTCTTCCTCTTTCAACAGGTTCTTTATTTTTGCTCTCCGAGGAACCTTTGGAGCATCTCTGACCCTGAGGGCACAGCAAATAGATAAACTTCCTCAGGGACAAAGGGATCTCGAAATCCACAAACTGAGAGCAAGAACAGAAGCTGCTTCTGGTGCTCCAGTGGCATCCCCTGCCCCTAATGATGACCTTGACCAAAGCATGAGCCACCTGTGTGTGTCCCCATTCCTCCCTCCAGCAGCAGCAGCTCCATCCCAGGGGCACCCAGAGGGGCAGGGCCTTTCTGCCTCTGAAGGGAATGCTCCTGGCCAGCACACACCTGAAGAGGGCTACTGCTTCTATAACAGGTGGGCAGAGGAGGAATCTGCTGCTCCAGACTCTTCAGCAGGGCCCTTCTCTGGCCACAGCCCCCTTGCAGCCAGCAGGGGAACAGCCCCTGGGCAGGATGGGGGCAAAGGGGCCAAAGGCAGTGCCCCCTGTGGCAGCCACCGGCGCTCAGTGAGTGCAGTGACACTCTGAGCAAACGCTCCCAGCCCCGGAGAGGGACCCACGGGGAAACAACAGGTCTGTTGGTGCTTAACCATGATGCTCACTACAAGTGGAGAGAGGCACGTGGAGCAGTGCAATACCAGCCCCAATATGCAGCTTTTCCCAAGTGCTGAGTCTTAAAGCAACACAGCCCACCCTAATTTTTACTCTCAAAGTCTTAAAAAGACCTTACTGATGCCAAAATTCCAGTTCTGCCTGGAAAAATTGTTCCCTCCAGGTCCTGAAGGTACTTGAAGAGTAACAAAAATGGAAAAACCAGAGAATGTTCCAGTTTTTAATGTATGAACTTTATACAAGTAACATCAGGTCTGTAGCCTGTTTTCCCCGAACAATAAGCTCAGTATTTTTATGCAGGTAGTGGTTTGACCTGATACTGTTAAGAAAAGGACAAATGAGTTTATAAAGAAGAAAAATACAACTGAACTACAAGAACTGCCAGGATAACTCAGTGATAAGTGGTGTCTACTTCTTCATACCTACACAAGTAGCCAGATAAAACAAGTCACATTCAAGGATTTATGTCCTAGAATTCTAAAGCTGTCCCTGATTTTTCATCTAGAAATTCAGTTTCTCCCTTCCATTCTTTATATTACAATGCAGTGTTGCTGCATTCAGTCAAGGATAAGTCATGCTCCTCCCCACAGCTGGTCACGTTCAGGAGGTGATGGGAACTCACTAATGGAGATTTTGACAAGCCACCTATGAGGGCCACTGATCACACTGTAGTAAGTACATGGTGTAGAGTGACCAAAATAGGAATTATATGTACACCCTTTTTGGTACCTCAGGACAACAAGATGCAGGAGGGGAAACCACAAGATGACACCATCATCACAACTTATTGCAATGCAATGGAAGGTGACTTTGGTATTTCTTATAGAAATGTTGAGTAGTCAGACCATTTCCCAAGTTTTTGTACACAATTTGGGATAAAACCTTAACTAGTTTTAAGTTCAAGCCAGCAGTACTTTTGTGAATCTGCCTCTGGTTCTGATTTAAATAGATTTTTAGCCTTTTTTATACATCTTGTCTTAATTTAGCTATTTAAGACCTATCACAATGTGTGATCTATTTAATAACCTATTTAGCAAATACTAATGTAACTTCTGTGTGTTATAATAATTACTGTAACTGGATTCTTCCAGCTCTTACTTTAAATCATCTCAGGCAGAACTGAGCAGCAAATCTGCCACTGGGACTTCTGGTAGCCAGAGCATATGTAGAACTGCAATTGTGAAAGTATCCATTGTCAGCTGTAAAACAATTCAGAAGGAGGTTCTTTGCATGGTGTACAAAATGAGGGGAATTGGGTGTAGCTGAGACTGTTGCTCATGGAGTGTGAGATTGCTCAGATGTTTGTTCACCAGCTGGGAATGGACCTGGAGTGACAGGACTGAAGATCAGGGCTTCACATTCATAGCCATGTTTTATATTAAATGGGCCATTTCCTTTGAACTTAAAGAAGATGCCCATTTCTTACACATTTTATTACAGAATGTGAAGTGTTTTTATTGTAATAAATGTAATAATATGGTCATGACTTGGTGTGTTGTTGAGAGGACGAAAACAGAGGTGGGGGAGAGGTTTTCCTTGTCCTCACAAGCATCAAACTCATGTTTCCAGGGGCCACTTCTCTGTCCAGCAGGAATGCTTATCATAAAATCCAGGTAACAAACTCCCCCGACTGTGCAAGGGGCCAGACAGGTAAATCTGGAAGATCTGTGGCCATTCCTGAACTGAAAGCCAAGAATTGATCTCATGTTTTCTCCTGGCAGTTTCTGTCCTACCGTGCCCTTTGTCCTGAGAGCTGGGCTCGGGCTCAGAAATGGCAGAGTGAAGGCAGGCTCCTTTTAGAAGGGCAGTGAAGGGAGGATTGATGTGGATCTCCAGCAAAATAACCCCTAAAGGCTCTTTGGTGATGGAGTCCCTGCTAGGTCAGGGAATCAAAGAAGTGGAAGAGTCCCTTTCTAAGTCATTCTGGGCTTTAACCAAAAATAGCTACTTGAGTTAAAAGAGAAAAAGAATCTAAATGTGCATGGCTGCCTTAAATAATTTCACAGCCAGACCTACAAAGTGTTCCTTCTGTTGTGTGGTCCATGGAGTGGATTCACCCGGAGTGTTTGAACACAGAGGAAAAGCAGCCCTGACCCTGGAGGGGGGAGAAGGCTGGGACAGCCAGGAGCAAAGGGCAGCCCATGGTGGGGCTGGCACTCCAGCTGTGCAGAGCCCTCTGCAGCTCCCCCTGGCACCTCTCCCAGGTGGCAGAGCTGGCTGCCCTCCCCGAGGCAGAGGGGACATGGGCACCGTGAGCAGTGGGACCTTCTCTGAGCTCCTGGGGAGGAGCTGCCCATGCACCAGCTCCAGTTCAAAGGATGGGAACAGGCACTGCCCTTTGATCATGAGGCAAATTAGCTGAGGCTGTCAGTCCTTGGGGGAAGGAGGATTGAGAGTTAAAAGACTTTTTTGCCACTGAAAGCAAGCCTACAGCAAGACAGCAGGTCCCTGAAGGAATTTATTTGGAAGAGGGGAAGTGTATTTACTAAATGGGTTTTTAGACCTAACTGGATTTCCAAGGCAGCTTTATTTATTTATTTCAAGGCATATTTAATAATAGTGCCAAGCCCCATGTTCCATTAATTCTAACGTGCATGTTTCACAACAGAACAGGTGTCTCACTTTGTAATGTATTCTCTGGTGATGTTCAACATTTCATACACTTGGACTATAAAACATTAAAATTAAAGGGGCTTTTGTGAAATTACTGCTTTCCTTTTAGTTTGGTCTGTGATATTATTCTAATGATAGTGCATATAGAGCAGTGCTTTGAGCTACAGAGCTACACCCACGTGGCAAACTGGGGGTGGCACCCACAGAGGGGCCCAGGGCGTGCCCTGCCAGGTCTGGGGGCAGTTCTTGGCTGCTTGCAGGGTCAGTGAGGAGCCACCCAGCCTGTTCTCAGCACTGGGCACTGGTGCTGGGTGTTTGTTACACACAGGGCAGGGGATGCACACACATGTCCATCCTGTGCTCATGTCTGTCTCAGCACAAGTTGGAGATGTGCTCTCTGACAGAGCTGATCATCTGCTGGAAATGACCAACTGTGCAGCCCAAAATCCGCAACTACTCAGATGGGAGAGAGGAAGGAATCCAGCTTGTGCTCTTATATATCTCAGAAATTCAAAACCAGCTTGAAAGCTATTTGGAAATAGCTGTGCATGGTGCTCAGCACAGAAGCCACTTCTCCCAAGGCTGAATTGCAGATATTTTGCCATTTGTTGGCTGATGCTGCAATGTTTAATTCATTTGTTTGATTGCAGTGGGAGGTGGTGTGTGAGTACAGAGCTACCTGCTTCAGGGGAAAGGGGATGCAGGCAGGATGGGCAATGATTGGGTACTTGTAAGCAGCACTGATGAGGAAAAATATAAACGTGGAGACAAGAGACTCTTGAAGATAATGATCCCAGAAGGTGGGATTTAGAGAGACAACCAAATAATACTGAAGATCTATAAAGTACTTTTGACATTCCAGTGACTGGAACTTGCTGCAATTATCAGTACCTGAGACAACTGAGAACAGAACTTGCTGCCTGGCTCTTTAATGTAACACCTGCCTATTCTCATCTCCACAAACAGGACTGAGCTTGAACAGGGCCTGAATCACTATTTTTCAAAAAATACCAGAGGGGCAGCTGCTTGCTGAAGGCATTGAAGGCCAAGGATATTTCCCCACCATTCCCAGTGCAGCTGCTGAGGCATCTCCCACTCTAACCACACTTTGCACTTTCTTTCCATGGCAGTGCCCAAGAACTCGTGTGGTTATTGTGTTCTTCACCAGGAGAGCAGAGCTCTACAAATTGCCAACATGAATGACTGAAGGGTCGAGTTTTGGCTCCACAGAAGCTGAATTTTGACCTCGAGTTCACTGAAACCAGATCATTAACTTCTGTTTTGTTTTTGCCCTTACTGTTCAACACCGCAAAGCTGAGACAAGACCTTGATGGGACTGGAGGGGAAGCAGCAAAAATAAGTAGCCAACACATTGGAAAGGAGTCTAAACACAGATGGTGCCTCCCTTTTGTATGTTTGTATTCTTCCCCCTTCGACTAACATTGTCCTTTTTAACCTTCAACAGAACTCCTGTACCTTTGTAGGTTTTATTCCAACAAGGACAAATAGAAATCAATGGGCTGCAGGCAGGTCAGTGGAGCTCATCTGAAATCAGCTGGATTCAACTGAGACTTTATTAGTGCCTGTCTTGTTTTATTAATACTTTAAAGACTTCTGCCAGGAAGAACAAACATCTAAATATGCTCAATCTCAGGGGCTCTTCTTTCCCAGTGCTTGGGCAGCTTGTGATCAGTAATGTCATGGTCTAAGTCAAGACCTGAAGAGCAAAGCAGACTCTTCCTCCTGTTCCTGGGCAAAGGGGATGGAGTGGGAGATGGACTGAGAAGTACCAAGCCCAGGAGTGGACTGGAACCACAAAGGAAGAACATGAACATGCCCAAGACCTTCTGGAACTTTACAAACAAAAGTCTAAAACTACTTTCAAGGACTGTTGAGAGGTCATGAAGGGCCCATCTCACGTGTTTTTGAGTAAAACAAGTCCAGTTTGCATCCATGAGAGTTCTCAGCTGCACACAGGGGACTGTACAAATGGCCACACACTTCCAACAGGTGACAGTGAACCTGCTTTTCATCTGGTTTTGAGAGGAGCTGATGCTGCAAAGATTCAAATGTGATTTCTCAAAAATTTGGAATATATATAAACTATGGGAATCTGTTCTTAAGATCCTTTGCTCCATTTCATAATCTCCAATTTCACAGTAAGGAAGGAATACAGTCCAGAGACATCAAAGAGCCAGAATTCTGCTGGCAGCTATTAGTTCTTAGATGAAAAAAACCCAAAGCAAAAATTTAGAGCCCAAGGGATTCTAACTCTCCAGCACTTTTCAATAATGGAGTCCAAGCACACACCAAATAAATATTTTAAATCCTACTACTGATTTGGAGGGCAGCTTATTTAGGAGGAATATTCTGGCACCATGTGTGCATTTTACATGCATTCATTTAAAACTTAAAATAATTTGTTATTTCTTGAGATAGCTTCACATAACTGGTTATTTGTGATATATTTTAACAGAACTGGATGACAGTTGGGCATCTCAAGAAATAATCTGATCTCTTTGCACTGAGGAGTCAGACAACCCACATCAGCAATTTGCCTGCCCAGGTGTTCATTAACAAAAGCCCCTCAAATCCTGTAAGAAATGGGACCAGCACTGCAGTGGGACCTGCTGGAGGAGGACGTGCCTGCTGGACTTGTGAAGGTTCATCCACTATCTGCTGTTCAAACAAAGTTTTCCTTTTCTCCTGGTGTGCAGAAATGTGCCAGTAATGGTAGGGATGCAGAGCCAGCTCAAAGCTGTGATAAATGACGAGACTTCCCTGGTGCTCAAAGCCTTATCAGAGCCCATTTCATACCTCATCTGTTCTTGTAAGCATAAAATGTGCAAACGCTCTGCACTGCTGTAAATGTCACCATGCTGGGGGCAAATGCTTTGATTTTCTATCAGCAAATAATGTTCCATTACTTGGTGTTTAATCATGCTTGGTGAGAGCCAGGAGCTTTCAGGGCTGAGCTTCTCTCCCATCGCTCCATCTTTGCTTCTCCTGCACATGGACAGCAGCATTTACAGACCCCTGAATGCACCTTGTGCAGACTGGAGGCAGCAGGGGCAGAGCACTCAAATACAAACCATTTAGATATTAACAGTGTGCTGATTGAGGCAATCGGGTATCTGAGCACAGAACTGGAGAGCTAACTGGAAAATCAGTTAATCTGGTTTTCTGGCACTTTTTAGGGCAGTGAAGTGATTTGCATTTACAGAAGAACCCACATTACCTGGTGTGGCACAACCTGAGAGCTGCTCCTGTCTAATTAAAGCAGTTCATGCAGCAGCCCAGACTGGGAGTGGTGGGAAGGTGGGAATGCGCCCCTGGAGGAAGGCAGGGCTGGGCTCTGCATGGAGAACTCCCCTGCACTCCCCACCTGCCTTTGCCTAAGGAAAGGGAAGGGAAGGGTGTGGAGCCAACACAGGGATTGGGGTTAAAGAACAGAATTTCCCAATGCAGGAGCCACAGTGGAAGGTGCCAGTGGCAGTATCTTGGCAACCAGAGACTGCCAGACAAGCTGTACAGGGGAATCAGCCACAGCCCATCCTTAACAGCTCTCTCTGCCTTAGATTTTTATGTGTTTCTCAAACTGCATTTTTAATCACAGCATTTGAAAATAAAGAATTTTTTTTGTTGGAGAACATAATTTTTGGTTTCTGCTGAGGGGAGTTACATTTTTGTATTTGGATCAGTAATCACTAATTTATTAGAGCAATTCCATCAGCACATGCCAGACTTGCAGGGCAGATTGAGAGCAGAATTCTCTCCTGAAGGGAGGGGATGGTGCTGTGCTGGAGAGGGCACCCCACACTCCCTGGGGTCAAAGGCAAAGCCTCTGCTGCATCCAATGGCACAGAAATAGGGCCTGAATACACTAAGAAACAGAAGAGTTTTCTATATGATACCCTCACCTTTTTTTCTGGTTAAAGTGGCTTCATCACTGTCACTACAGTCGAGATTCTCTGGATTTCTGTATCACCCCAATATATAGAAATTGATTTTTTTTATTTCTAAATCATCTGCAATTGAAAGATCTGTTTCAAAAGCCATGGGGCTCATGGCAAGAGTTTTATCACAATGCAGAATTAATGTGAGATCAGACCATTTTCAAAACATCAGCTTTCCATACAATGCTTTTGGTATAAAAGTGCAACAATCTTGAGGCCAAATGGAGTTTGCAGAGTTACTCAAATACAAGGATAACAGATGCACATAAATGCCAGTACATTAAAGCTTCATATTCACTTTGTTGCCCTTTTACTGGAGGAGTTTCAGCACCTATTGCTTCCCATTATTCCTATCATCATTAACCTTTATGATAATGACACAAACATCAACGTTTTGAAAACTATTTTGTTGGAAGTATGTCCTTAGATATCTTCCATTTGTTGCATGTAATAATGTTTTATTCTCATACTGGAAAGATACAATCACCTAAACCCCCCCCAAAAATAACAGCAAATAGGTTGAAGTACAAATGTGTTTGATACAGAGCAGATAGTCCAAGTGCCCAGTTATCTGCTGCTCAGTGATAAGTGAAAATCCTTCTGAAGATTGACAAGGAATAGGAAATTATTCAGAATCCCCTAAATGCTCACGTTCAAGAAATAGTTTGTCTGTTTAATACTCTCTCTCCAGCTCTAATCAATTGTCTGTCAGCAGCCAGAGGGTTGTTTCAGCTCACAAAAGGCAAAGCAGATAATTTATTGTAAAAATACTGTTATTAGCTTGTGTATAGTTCTTTCTTTGTTAAGCCACTGATGGTTCAACTGGGCTAAATAATCAGATCCTTGGGAAGAGGAACATTAACAACTCAACCACATTTCTGGAAAATAAACTACATAAGTGGTTTTAAACAATTTTCAGTAAGACTTAACCTCTCTATATTGAAACTCTTTGTCTGCCATGAACAGAAAGGCCTTATAGGTCTTGTTACTTACTGAACATCCATCCCTCTCCAGGGCCCTTTGTTTTGTTACCTGGCTTGGAGCTGACTCAAGGGCAAGTTTTAATTAGTGCCTTGAGGTTGGAAGTCTCTTACTGGTGCCCAGGCTGCCCTGAGCTGCCCCAGGGATGGGCACAGGGCAGGGAGGGGCAGGGGCCAGCAGCAAAATGCTGCTACACCACAACAAAATGGACCTTGGGAAGTGTCATTGTGTAGTTCTAACTTTGCAGCAGCTTTGCTAAAGAAGACCAAAGTGCATAAATGCCCTCCAGGCAGTGGGTAAAGCTGCCCCTCGTCCCCCAGGGGGCTCTGGCCCTGGGCAGCTCTGCCCTGAGGCTTCAGCAGCCCCTGCCAGTGCTGCTGGCAGAGAGAAACACCTGCCAGGGGTGGGAACAGCCTCTCTGGGTCTGTAAGAGGAAATAGAATCCTTTGCCCTACCTGGAACAAGTGATAGGAGGCTCTTTAAGCTGTCAGTGGCTGGGATGCTGCAGACGTGGGGGAGTCAGAAAGGGCACAAAGTGCTGGTGCCAAACGTAGGGAGAACCCAGAGTTACCAGGATCAAACCCCTGCTGCTCTCTCATTGCTCCTTTAACCTCCTGGGAACTAAGAGCAATTCTTTCAACAGGAAAGCTGAACAGATTCACAAAGTGCAAGTTTTAAACATTATGAATTCCAACAGTTAACACCTTGGACAATAAACTGGAATTAGCCGTTGAGCAAGTACAAACATTTCTCAGCTCTTCTTGTGCCCTGCCAGACTGGCAGCTGCCACCCCTGGCATTGCAATGTCTTCACTCTGTCTTCCCAGTCAATATTAACGAGACACTAAATACTCATTAGATTAGACTGACTAGTTTATTGTCTTCACAGTCCCATGAAGAGGGATAAGCACCTGCTCTGACCAACTTCTTGGAGAAGGTTTCTTGCTTAGAGCCTTTTTGTCCCTTGTGGGAGGTGTCTCCCAGCCGTCCTTTCTGGTGTGCAAACAGTGGAGTTGGCCTGACTGCTGAGGGGTGATGCTGCCTGAGAAAGCCCATGGGGTGGGCTCATCCCCTTCAGCTGAACTGCAGGGGAAGGACTGGGGGGGTCAGGGGGACACAGAAACTCTGCGTTGTACCTGCAGAGCCCCCAGCACAGCTTGAGCTGCTCAGCATTACTGAGGGAGTCTGACTAGAAAAGCCAAAAGTTTTTATTTTAAATAATTCTAAGTTCTACTCAGGGCAACAGGCAAGTAAGCAAAGGGTGTCACTCAAACTAGATAAGGATCCAGCACTGTCTCTTCCCGGGAAATTGTGAACAGTCCTGTTTTTCAGGTATTAAGTGGTGAGGATCCCAGGTGAGAATCTCAGCCCTGCCATGCAAGGCACCAAAGGTCTTTTGCTTCTGGGAGTGGGTTTAAAAGCAGCTGCCCATTAACGGAGGGTTTGAACTGTGAAACAATGAGAAATACTCCCCATGGGGTTCAGTGCCAGCCAGGAGGCATTTCACGTTCCTCTTCTTTCAGCAGGAATGGCTTCTGCTGCAGACACAAAGCATGACCTGCTCCCTGTGCTGGGAGCCATCCCGAGCCTGCCAGTCAGGCAATTCCCATCAGGTGGGAGTGATCCTGAGCCTGCCAGAAGGGCAATTCCCATCAGGTGGGAGCCATCCCGAGCCTTCCAGTCAGGCAATTCCCATCAGGTGGGCAGCAGTGTTAGGAACAAAGAGTTTTACCTTGGCCACAAGCTCAGGGCATTTATTGACATCTGTGTTTAACCATCCCCATGTTTAGCTGTGGGGAGCAGGGGGAGCACCAACCCTGCACACGAGTTTTGCTGTGCCCACCAAGGGCAAGGGCTCAGCTCCTGAGCCTCCCCACGCCCGGGGGGTGCTGGCAGTGCCCGAAGCTGCCCGAGCCCACCCTGCCAGGGAGGGAGGGCAGGGACCAGCTGCAAAGCAGAACCCCAGCCGAGGGGTCCCTGCTGGGAGTGCAGGAGCATCCCAGGGGCAGAGAGGCTCCCGAGGTTTGCAGCTCGCTCTGCTCTCGGCCACGCTGCTCTTTCTGGGTCACTGTTCCTTGCACAGATGCAGCTCAGCTTTACATAAGCTTGGAAATGAGGGCTCTCATTAATTTGGCTCTGCAATCCCCATCCACTTCTTTTCCTTTGCCTTCTGATTCTTATGCTTGGATGTTTTCCTTCTGCTTCTTATTTCTGAAGGAGGGATCTGGACATGAAAAGCAGGAGCAGAACAGAGCTGAGCTAATTAGCAGCTGCTTTAAGCCACTGTTTACCCCGCACAGGAGGCACATCTGCAATCAGTGCCAGTTTGGCTCCCAGAGGTGCTGCTGGGGAGAGCCCATCACAGACCCTTCCAAACCCCCCAGTTTGCTGCAGAGGAGTCTCACAGAGAGGCGTTTCCAGCTCCCCGCAGGGAAATGCTTACAAACACCTTGCTCTGCAGTCCCAGGGAGGTGGAAACACCTTGAGATCACTCTGAGACAATGTAGCATCATCACTATTGCACAACAGGGAGGAAAGGAATCAGGAAATGTTTGTCTTCAGAAAAAAAAAAAAAAAAAGGAAGATAAGGGAAAACTTGAAAAGGAGTTTGCTTTTTTTCATCCTGCCATAAGCTCTAATGCAGCTGTTCTGGCTCCAGCTGCTGGGAGGCAGCCAGGAAGGAATTGCTCTGGTTAGGGGTCCACACTGGCAGCACCGAGCTCTGTGTCCTGGGGCACAAACACACCACCCAAACAGGGTTTGTGCCCCTCAGGGTTTGGGGCTGCTCTGCCTGGGCCTGGGGGAGCTTTGAGAGATGCTCTTCAGCTCAGCTGAGCTCCAGGTCGGTGCAGGCAGCAAAAGAGGAATCAGCCCCATCTTCAATACAAGCAATTCAGGTTCAAAGGTGTGAATTTATTTTATTTTTGATCAGTCTATGTATATTGTTGCTCATGCAAATATATGAATTTGCCCTGATTGTCATGAGAACAACATGGAAAGATTTACATCGACTTTATGAACTAAGTTAGTTTTGAACTAAATCCTTACTGGAAAAAAAATCCTCACTCCAGTGAGGACAATCAAGGTCAGCCTCTGACTTTGACTCGAAATGGTGTTCCTGTGCTCAGCACTCCTGAGGTGTGAGCACTCTGGGCATGGGCTGAGCTCCTGCCAGACCCCAGAGGAGCAGCAGCTCCGTGTCTCTCCACCCTCCTGCCCTGGCACCCTGGGGCTTGGCTCTGATGGTCTCTGGGAAGCACCGCAGCCCCCAGGAGGTGCAGCCAAACTGGGGGGTGACACAAGCAGAGGTGGAAGTGCAGGGCACTGTTTGGGGCACTGGCTGAGCTGGGAAAAGAGGGAAGAGGGAGAGGGGGACCGAATACAACCCCAGCTCCAAAGTGATGGCTAGAACTGTGTGCTGTGAGCAATCCTTGTCCTTGCAGAGTGGAACTCCTGCTGTGCTCTGTGTTGGTGACCTCTGGGGATGAAAAGCTGTAGGAAAAGTGTATTTTATGCCAGAGAGGAATTACATCTTTAGCCACTGTCCTCACCACGTCCCATAAGTCACAGAGATGAGATCTGTTCCTGCTGTCACTCAGGGCAGTGACTGTCAGCCCCTGAAGTCTTGTTTCACCCAAAGCTTGTTGGTTCAAGGACCTCCACAGGACACTTCTCCAGTTCTTACATCCCAGCATGGGGTTCAGCTGAAGTGTCAGCCTGTGTTTTATGGAGTCCACAGACAGTGAGAGGACCCCACCCAGCTCACCCCACTGCACAGTCTCTGGAGTTCTGTAATAGAATAAGGAAACCACTTTAAAGAGAAGATACTATATTGAGTTATCTTACTCAAAATTAAATTAGCATTTTAATGTTTTTAATTAGTTAGTTGCAGAATATTTGTACACCACTTTATAATGTTGGGAAAGGGTATTTTACAGCATTGCACATACAATAATAAATTGTGCAACGCAGATGTTGCCACTAATTGTAATATTTTAAGTGAAGAGGAAAACACTCAGCTTAGCTTTTAATTAGTTTCATTCCAAGTAGACACAAAAATAAAAATTGTCTTTTAAGTAAATACCATCTGCAATATATTTGTATACTACAGCCCAGTGCAAAGCCCCTCTGCAGCCTGCTGTGCTTCTGCAGTTTTGCCTTTATGGGAGAAGCCTGTTGGTACAGCCCAGGTAAATGGGCAGTGATGGTGGTTGGCAGCCTGGCCCTGGCATGCACTGTGCCCCCAGCCTGCCCCAGTCACCCTCCCAGCTGAGCTCAGGGTCGTGATGCCCATGCCCTGATGGCAGGAGGGCACAGCAAACGCCTGCCTGTCCCCCTGTCTGTGTGTCACTGGGCACTGGGGCCAAGCAGTGGGACTGGCACACTGCAGGGCACGGAGGGACTAGAGGATGACTTGCTGACCCCCACACGTGCCAGTTTTGTCATCATGTAAGTAACATGAAGGCAGAAACTGCAGGGAGTGGCCCAAAGCACCCCCTGCCCCCCAGAGCCAGCACCTCCCAACAGGCTGCACCACCACAAGTCTGTGCCTTCTGTACAAGAGCTCAGTCCAACTGCCCCACCCCCTAACGCTGCCAAATGTATTTGCAATTCCCATTTTCTGTTTCCAAAGCACAAGAGACCCCACTGTGATTTCACCATCTCTCCTTAGTTTTTGTTCTTGGGGGACAAGAGGGAAGAAAAGGAGAAAATGATTAACTGTGGGGCTTGTGGTGGTCTCACAAAGCATAAATCTTTTGAATTGGTTTTAATGAGGTGCCTGAGGAAGCTTGGGCGTGGCTGCCCTGCTTTGGGAGCCCTGAGCTGCCAGGCAGCTGTGCCCATGGCTGAGGGGCACATGGCCATCCCTCCTCCCCTGTCCCCACACCTCCCAGCCACATGCCAAGCCCTGGTGGCCCATCCAGTCCTGGCACCGGTGAAGGGTCCCAAGTGCTCTTGGGGCAAGTGCCAGCCTGGGGCCCAGCGCCCCTCCCTCAGTGCCACTCCCCCAGCACCAGCTGCCCCTGGAGGCTGCCCCTCCTGATTCCCCTGCAGTGACCTGCACACAAAATAATTAGTGACAGGTTTCTTTTTAAGAAATCTCGTAGCATTCCAGGGAGCCCTACTTTTTTGTCTTATTAATTTGGCTCTGGTTAAATGAAAGCTGATAAACCAGAGACCGCTGTAAGACCCGGAGAAAATTAGGTTATGTAACCTCTTTTTTATTTATTTAGCATGGTATCAAAGTTGTTTCTTATCATTCTTCAGGTACATTGTGCTGAGGAATAAATTAAACTGTCTATTCAACAAAGAGGAACTGATTTTTCTGCTGCTAATTTTCTCTCTCTTTCTCAATTCTCACTCTATTATTAGGGGGAAAAAATAACAAGCTTAGCTGAGGCCCGAGGAGCCCTTCCAGCTTCGTGCATCTCACCTCGCACGGTCCAAGTGGTCCATCTATGGGCCTCTGCTCGACACGACAAGCACCAAAGTCAAAAGTACAACGATGTTTTTCTTTACATAATTACTTGCTGATGTTGACAAACGGAGTGACAGCTGTGCCCTTTTTAGGGGAGATTTGTGCCGAAACCAAAGTCACGTCCATCCTTTCTCTGGGCGCTTTCCCGCTGCGCTCCCCCGCCCGCGGTCCCGGCACCCGGGGCACATCCCGCTGCCATCCCGCTGCCATCCTGCACCCGGGGCACATCCCGCTCCCATCCCGCTGCCATCCCGCCCCTGCGGGCACATCCCGCTGCCATCCCGCTCCCATCCCGCCCCTGGGGGCACAGCCGGCTGCCATCCCGCTCCCATCTCTCTCCCCACCGCTCCGGGCGTGGCTGGAGCCGCTCCCGCTGCACTCCGGGCTGGCTTTTCATAAACGGGGATGGGAAGAGGCAGCAGAGACCTCCACACTCCAAACGCAAGGGAGGGAGGGAGCTCAGGGCTCCCACCAGGCTGGGTCTGTGCTGGAAGGATGCCCAAGGAAGGGCAAGGGTTGGCAAGGTGCAGGGTTTGGGGTACAGCTGAGATGGCACCTCCCTGCTCCCCCTGGCCATGGCAGAGCCAGCGGTGGCTGGGGCAGAGAACACTGTCGGTGCCCCCGCTGCCCGTGCAAGGCACAGGAGAACAAAAACCCCGAGAAAATCCCCCTCTGCAGCTCAGAGCTCACAGGAGCAGGGCAGGGCTTCCAGAAGCCACGCTGTGTTTGTGGGGAGGCAGGAGGGAGCCCAGGGGAAGGTGCCCTGTCAAGGGAAGGTGCCCTGCTCAAGGTCACCACCCAATCCAGCAGTCACTGCTCATTGGCGGTTGCAACGACTCCAAATGCAAAGTGCTGGCTGTGTTTGGAGCCATTTATCGCTCCAGTTTACCCAAAGCAGCATCTCAAGTCCCCCACCCGGGCACGAGCAGTGGCTCCAGGGGCGCAGGTTGCTGCTCCTGCCCCGCGGGGCTGGGGAACGTTGGCAAAGCCCAAGGAGACCAGGAGGGCACGTCGGGCAGTGAGGGCAGAGCCAGCAGCACATGTGTGTGTGCACACACGTGTGTGAGTGTGTGTGTGTCTGTCTGTCTGTCCGTGTGTGCACACACGTGTGTGTGTGTGTGTGTGTCTGTCTGTCTGTCTGTCCGTGTGTGCACACACATGTGTGAGTGTGTGAGTGTGTCTGTCAGTCTGTCCGTGTGTGCACACACGTGTGTGAGTGTGTGTGTGAGTGTGTGTGAATGTGCACCCACCTGGGCCCTCCCCACGCCGCTCTGGGCTCGGGGCAGCACGGGCAGCTCTGTCCCGTGGCCCTGCACTGCAAACATGGAACTGTGCAGAGAACTGATGATTAGAGACCTGACCCAGCAAATAGCTGAGCGATTGCTGAAGGGCCCCGAGGTCCTGCTCCTGTGCTAATGCTCTAACTGTCTCTGTTAATCTCAATTAGGCAGAAAACTCTATACTTATTAAAATTGTCAGCTTTCTATTTTATGTGCATGAGGGCAAGAGAGAAGTCAAGTCCATGTGTGGGTGACACTGCTGAGGGAAAGCACAAAGCGCAGGGACACAGAAGCCCTTTTGTCCTTCGGTGGTCTTTTTAATTTAAAAAAATTGGGCTAGTCTGACATCGGGGCTCCTGAGCATGGGAAGAACCTGCTCCCACTGGGTGCTGTTCCAGGAGCACCAGAGACAGCAGAAGGTGCCATGGAGGTCTCACCAACCGGGCACCTGCAGGGCATCATTCCACCATTAAGCTGGAGGAGAGGGGAGAGGGCAGATGTTTCTCAGCCCAAGACAAGTGACAGCAATGGCATGTTACAGGACAGAGACACTGTGTGTGTACCTGGGGGTGTTCACATGTGCTTTGGGGCACCAGTGCAGCTACAAACGGCATTAACAGGTAGGGATTTTTTCCATCTTCTTTTCAGTATGACTTTCTTGTCCTGTTTCTGCTTCACACCTGCAGGCCTGAAAATGGTGGTTCACCAGTTCAGATCTCAACGTTAGCTCTAGAAGGTATCAGGTTTGTGCTTATATAAAGGCTGTGAAAGGCTCTTCTGTTTAAATCAAAAATAAAATCAATCCTTTCATTTCCTTTTCTTTTTTTTTCTTCAATGACAACAAAACTGTGAACACAGGTAGGAAAATAATTGATGCATTCTAAGAAACTGTCAGGTGTGAAAAATGTTGAAGGCTCAACAACCCTATTAGTGCTCTGAAAAGGTGTTAGACAGCAGATTTATGTAGCAGCACCAGCACAGCATAAGATATATACGACAGAAATTAAGACAACAAAATTCTGGGCAGCCCCTCCCCACCTTTTTCCCTCTGGAAGCAGCATGACTGAACCAGCAGCTGGGGAGGGATATGGGGCAGGGCCAGGCCCACCCAGGCAGAGCCCTCAGCAGCTTGAGTGCCCCTGGGCATTCCCACAGGGGGGTTGGGAGCACAGCTGAGGGGGCAATAAAAGGGCAGAGCTGTCTTTGCTCCCTCCCTCCACATCTCTATTGCTCCATCACTGCCCAGACACAGGTTTGAAGTGTTTCCCCTCTGAAGGAGCCTTCCCTCTCCTGCCCTTGCACCCTCTCCTGCCCAGGAGCCAGTCCAGGTGCCCACAAAGGGGCATCCAGTGCCCATCTTCCCTGGTACCAGGAGGGTTGCCCAGGTCCACACCAAAGACAGGTGGGGCCCTATAGCCAGTGTTCCTTTGGGAATCTGAGCATGAACACCCCAAA
>JAOXXN010000191.1:15225231-15239728 GCA_026770055.1 Myrmophylax atrothorax
CCCAGCCCCCCCAGCCCCCACAGCAACATCCTGCTCTTGCTTTTCAGCAGCAACTTCTGAATTCCTGAAAATAAGGAATTTTCCTGGCAGTGCTGATTCAGCCTGAACTTTGCAGCAGCAGCTCCGAGCGCATTGAAAGATGAAATAAAAGGACTTTACAAACTCCAGCTCTGTGTGCCTGCCGGTTTCCTCCAGGGAACAGCCTGGCAAGCTCCCTGACAATCCCCATCCCGAGCAGTGTTTGGTTGCCCTGTGTGCTGTGCATGCCAATGAGCTCTGCAATAAACAAGCCATGCACCAAAGGAGAGGATTATTTATGCATCACCACATCCATCTATAGAGAGAATTGGCCCCAAATTAGAAAAAGCAGGTATCAATATTGCCTACGTGCTGCCTCCCAGGGAGAGGCTTGAGGGGAGAAGGCAAAATCTCAGTAATGAGGGCTCTTCTCCTCCTCTGGCTGTAAACAAACAGCCTGTGCCTCTGGAGCTGTGTTTGTGCTGGCAAATACCCTGAGGTGTCTCACAGAAATCACTCTGCAGAGAAAAATTGCCTAAGATGATAAAAATGCAGCGAGTGCCCAGCTCAGGGCCAGGCTCTGCTGCTGTTTGGGGCTGGGGCTGGGAGGGAGAAGAGCCCTGGGCCAACCTTTTAACCTTTCAGGGTACACCTGCTGGAACCCCCTGCTCTGGGCCCTGAGTTGGTTCCATCAAATCCGAGGGCAGGAGCAGCTGCAGGAGGGAAGGGGAGTGGAACTGGCTGCCAGCTGCAGGAATGTGTGTTTAGAGCAAACTCCTGCAGCCCTGGGAGCTGGGAGGGGACCACTCCTCCAGAAACCAACTGGCTTGGCACCCCTGTGGTTCCCTCCTTTGGCTGCAGCACAGCCAGGGCAGGGCAGGGCAGGGCAGAGCAGCTTGGACTGAAGTGTCACCTCTGGCTCTGTCACCTCGAGCTCTGTGCCCTGCAGTGACTGACACAGAGGACAGAATTCCAGTGTCACTGGGAAAGCAGCAGTGAATAAAGCATCTGTGATGATGTATTTGTGGGGCTGTTCTGCATCTCACCCAGTGGGTCTGGGAAAAGCAAGTAAAGGAGTCAGGTGGCCTTAATTTTAACATGCAGAAAACCCCAAGCTTTGCTCTAATTTTCACCCCAAGCTCCTGAGCTCCAGGGACTCTGTAGCTCCCCATTGTTTTTAGCTGCCCTTTAAATTAACTTCCCTCCCTGCCCCAAAAAGACAACGAAGTCAAACCTGTACTGAGCAGAAAGGTTGGGCAATTCATTATGGTTCTGAAGGACCCTGAGATCCCCCTGAGCTGGAGCCACCCCAGGGTGCTCCTGTTTGTGCTTCATGATGCTCACTGTGCCCAAAGGGTCGTGAGACTCCAGCCCCAAATCCAACCAACCCTGGAATCTCACAGACCCCTTGGCCATTACCACCAGTGATGCCCACAACAGTCTGTGTGTGGCACAAAGCTCAGGATGGCGCTCTCTGGGTCTGGGGTCATGGAGCCTCCAGCCACTCTGAGCTACTGGAAAGAGCTGCGAGAGACCAGGGCAGTGGGAAAAGAGCTGAGAGACCAAGACTTCTCTGACCAGGGGTGATGGTGCCTCTGCAGAGCCAGCTCAGACAACTGCTGCAGGTTTGGCTTGGTCACTGAACACTCTGTAAAGCTCAGAGGGTTTCTGATCACACCCATCCTCAGCAGGTTTTCAGTTTTGACAGGACAGAAGGCAAAGCTGGTGCTGCTTCCAGAGGTGTCAAAGCCCCCTGAGAAGCCACTCCCACCACGACTCCCTCATTACCAAACCTGGTCAGAAACCAGATATATTTGGGGGTGGGCTAAGGAGAAATGATCAAAACTTTCTTTTCAAACTTCAAACTTGATTTTTATACCAGTTATGAATGAAGATTGAAGTTGGCTTTTGTTTTATTGATTGAAAAAGGGAATGATTGGTGCAGCTCATAGTGGAAAGGACGTGAGGTTTTTACAGAGGTGCTCAGATATGATTGATTCATATCACTGAGATTTAGAAGGCTAAAGAAAATCCATACAAAGGATAGGGAGGGGTTTTCAGATCTCAGACAATATCAAGGCCACAAATGAAATGCTGCTTTGTGAACATGAAAATACACCCATTGTAAGGAGCCTTTGGACTCCAGCACTGTCAGCTGAACTACACTTACAATAGATTTTAGATTTCCCCTCACAGTATCTGTCCTTTATTTCATTATCCTTTTCACTGTAACTTAAGAAAAGCAAGAAGCAGGAAATTCACAGCTCACAGTCCTGCCACTCTTTGTAACATCTTCTGAGTATATCCATTTATTTAGAAAGAAAAAGAGACTTTTGCTAGTCAGGAAACTGTAGAAAACCCAGTGCCTGCAGGTAGACAGCCCTGGTCCTTAAGCCAGGTTGGTGCCAAGGACTGTCCAGTTCCTGGCAGCCTGTCAGAAATACAAATCTCCACCAGTTCCAGCTGCTGAGCAGCTCCAGCTTGGAATGCAAACGTCCCACAGGCTGCAGAGCCCCTTTCCCTCTGCCATAGTGTGTGTTTATCCACATCTACATGAGGAGAGCAGAGGTTCCTCTGGGTGGTCCTTGCCCAGCACTGCAGACTCAGCCCACAAACCCCCCTGCAGCCCGAGCTGTGTGGGCACAGCAGCCTTTGCCCCCCTGCCTGGGTTTGCTGTGCCAGGCCTGTCCCACCTGCATCTCTGGAGAAAGTTCTGCACCCTGCCCAGTTTGGGACCAATTTGATTTTCTCCAGTTTGCTGCTTGGCCAGCCCTGCCCTCCCTGTGCCCCCTGGAGAGGTTTGTGTGCCAACACCAGGCAGCTTTGGAGCCAAGGAAAGCAGAAGTGCTTCATAATGTTCCTCTAGGACTGGATTCACAAACCAGTCACACAGTTCCTCAGCAGTTCAAGGGCTATTTATACCTATAATTAAATGCAGTAATTAACCCCAATTTACAGTGCAGTTGTAGGACAGGTGAGATGCCTCTTGCCCCAGGTGTGGGGCTGAAATGGGAGGCTCCCTAACTGAGCTGAGCAGTGGCACTTGTGTCTGTGGCACCATCTCCAGGGGTGACCCCTGAGCTCCCCTTGGCACTGCTGTGGTACCAGGGCTGCCCACAGGACGCTGCCAGTGACTCCTGCTGGTTTCTCAGGCAGGGCAGTGCCACCAGCTCAGATACCAAAGCATTTCCCTGCCCTTGCTAAGGGGCAGCAGCAGCAGAACCCCTTGGCCACCAGGCAGGGCCACAGGGATTTTCTCCTGCTTTTGGTCCTCTCTGCACAGCAACTCCCTCCCACGGTTCCAGCTTTCCTGCTGCTCCCTTTCTTTGAACTACATCCCTCAACATCAATAAAAAGTGTTGACAAAGGAGTGTGATAAAGCTGCCATGTGCAGCAAGTGCCTGAGAATATGCTGATTTCCTTCATTTCTAATAATAAACCCAAACCCCACGAGGGTTCCATCCTTTCCAGCACATTTAGACCGTATTTCTTTTCCCATTACCTTGGCTGAGATACAAGGCAGATGATGTTCAATTTGGGTGCTAAGAAAGCAGCAGGGAGTTGTTTTGCTGCTGTTGGCAGCCTGGCAATCCCTGCAGCCCCCGGGGGAGCTTTCCTCTTTCCCAAACCTCTGGGGAGGTGCCCAACCCCACAGGTGCCCTGGGGGCACAGCCCCAGCACAGGTGGGCAGCACATGCTTGAAGAGCAATGCCAGCGATCTCAAATTCTTCCAGAGGAAGATCCGAGGAGGGGCAGCACCCACTCCTGTGCCAGGGGTGTTGCACCCAGGGACACCCAGCAGCTGCCCACGAGCTGGCAGCACTTGTCAGCCTCCCCCACAGCTCAGCATCTTTCACTTCAGTACTTATTTGCACCATCTCCCAGCTCTGACTATTTAAAGCAATCAGAGATTTACATCAGGAGGCTTTAAATATAGAAGTAATTTTCTGTAAACTCTTGCCTTTATTACAGGAAGGAGAAGGGAGGGAAAAGCCTTTCTTTTTTTAGACTTGGCAGGAAACAAGCAGTTAAATGAGTGAATACTATAAAATGAAAATCTCAAAGTGATTACAAATATGAAAGGAGTGAACACCAAATGGAAAGAGCCGTTTAATCAAGATAAAGTGCAGAAATCCAGCAGCTGGCCTCTTTCCACACTCCTGTGGAGACGAGCAGAGGAGGCAGCTCCTGCAGCACCACCACTCTCAGCTCTTGGCTGCTGAGTGCCCAAAGCCAACAGCTCCCACCCTCCGCAGCTCTGCACAGGCCAAATGCCCTGCTTTATGGATCACCCTTGATATAAGTGCCTTTAATTATTCAAGAGCTCAAGTAAAGATGAAAAAGTAATTGCATTTTAATTGTTCTAATAATGGCAGGAAGCTGCACTGTGACTTAACTACTGAAAGGTGAGGATGAAGACTGTTTGTTCAAATGCCTCCCCTACAGCTCCTTGGTATTTCATGCCAGTCTTCCCTCACCCCACAAACAGTCCCAGCAGTGTGTGCCAGGTTTACTCCCAAACTCCTGAGATGTTTGCTCTGTTAGACAGTGATATCTGCAAAGTGGAGCTCTTTACCATAAGCAATTTTCAGGTTGAGGGATTCTCATGTAATGCATCAATCCCAGATTGCTCAGCCTGGGATCTTTGCCGCCCCCAGGCACGCCCAGGCTGGGCAAGCGGGGCCCTGAGGGCTGGTGGTGGCAGTGGGTGGTGCAGGGTGGTGTCACACGGTGGGGAAGTCACGTTGCCCCGTGGGCAGCTGGCAGTGCCTGGCACAGTGCAGGGCTCCGGGGCACTGCCCGGGGCAGCTCGGAGTGCTCTGCACAACCAGCACACAGAGGTGGGTTTGGGCACGAGGTTCTGGCCTGGCAGGGCAGGGCATTGCAGAGGATTTGCTTTCTCCCTGCTGTGCCTCATGTGCCCAGTATGCCAAAGGGCAGGTGGAACAAATGCCCTCAGCCAGACCCACCCACAGGACCAGCCTTGCCAGGCACTTCAGGACCTGGGCTGGACTGGCACTTTGGAAATCAGTGAAGAACTCCCTGCCTGACACCTGTGCCACCTCTGAATGGCTCAGTGGGCTCTTTTTCCTTCTGCACAAGGAAGTTTTCTGCTTTTGTTGCCATCTCTGCCAGCACAGCAGCTTTAATGCCTCCCCAGCTCCTGCCCCAAAGCAGAGCCCTGCCCTGCCTGGCACAGCTCCTGTCCCTGCACTGCTGGCAGTGTGGGCAGACAGAGCCAGAGGAGGCAGGGGAAGGTGCCAGTGGGATGCCCAGTGAGGCTGAAGGTGCCAGTGGGATGCCCAGTGAGGTTATTGCTGTGTGTGCCAGCCCTGGGCTGGGCAGAGCCACCTGTGAGCTGAGCAATAACCAACACCTGACACCTCATCACATCCCAAGGAACAGGAAGGGGAGGCCAAGCAGTTGCTTTCAGGGGCTGATTTCAGGCACTCATCAGCCTCACACAGAGAGAATGGCACACAGAAATACCCAGCCAAGACTACTGGGAGCAGAAAAAGGCCATCAGAACAATTTTTAAGAAACAATGCAATGAGTGGATGAAAGTGAATGTCACTCTCTCTCCCTCTTTCCATTCCTCCCTTTTTTCAGTGGTTATGATGCTCAGCACGAGTTCAGGGCTCCTGCAGGTTATGCAGCATTTTCAGCAGCAGCCCAAGGAGAAGTCCTGAGGTTATGAAAGTGTCATTATAGGGGGAGTTTATTTATGCTGGAAAAATCAGTAATTCAAATTACAAATCCAAATGGAAGCAAATATATCCATTTATGAATTAACTAATTGTTAATTTAAATCCAAGTGAAAATAAGCCAGATTTTGGCTGTGCCTCAGCAGCCCCCTGAGCTGCTGCAGGTGGGACAGACCCAGTTCCACCAGGAACAGAGACAGGAACTGTAACTCCCCACGTGGAGCCCTCAGGGGTCTGGGAGTGTTCCAGCCCTGGGGGTGCCTTACCCTGGGGGGCTGAGCCGCCTGGGTGCAAAACTGAGGGGGGGTGAGATGAAGCTCATTGAGAAAAGATTTTACTGAGTCAAAAGCATTAAAGACACTCTTCAGTCCTGTGCAATGGGAATACCACCATACTTAAGGCTGAATTGCAATTTGCATTCAAAAGCAGAAAGAAATTACTGCAGTTCACATTTCAGTGAACGAAATTCATCCAATGAATTAGCATGTGTTGTGTGAGACAATTTCCCATTTCAGAGGAAGCCAAATTTTGTGCACAAGGCTTTAAAAATAAAATGTTTTCCTTTTTTTGCAGAAATATTCTCCAATGTTCCTTCCTAAAAGTGTTGTCTGTCTTCCCTGCAGCCACTGGGGAGTCCTGCCCAGGGGAACCCCCAGTTCCTGGTGCAATAGGGAGATGTTTCCAGCCTCCCACCTCCTTGCTGAGCAGGGGAAAGGCTGAGGAAGCCCTTTGTGGGCATGTGAGCAGGGAGGAAAGGGCTGGTGTGGGGCCAGGCCAGGGGGAGAAGGGGCACAGCCCTGCAGGGAGAGCTGGAGCCCCCCACGAGCAGAGGGGCAGAGCAGCACGTCCAGAAATGCCACCACGCTGCTCCTCCCGGGCTCCCTGCAAGGCAGGAAGGGTCCCAGGGGAGATCCAGCACTGGCTGCAGCCCCAAACTGCTCAGCCAGGAGCAGCAGGAGGTGCCCTCTGGTGCCCTCCCTCCTGCCCCTTGGCAGCCTCATGCTCTGCTCCTCCAGGTAATTCTGGGACAGCAGGACACAGCAGACCTGACAGCACATCAGCATCCCATGACCACAGGGAAGCCAAGCTGAGCAGAGGGATGGAGCTCCTCTCCCACCAGGAAAGGCTGAGAGGGTCGGGATTGGTCAGCCTGGAAAAGAGATGGGTGTGGGGTGACCTAATTGTGGCCTCCTGGTATCTGAGGGGACCCCACAGGAACGATGGAGAGGGATATTTCCAAGGGCCTGGAGTGACAGGGCAAGGGGGAATGGCTTCAGACTGAAAGAGGGTGGGTTTAGATTGGATATTAGGAAGAAATTCCTCCCTATGAGGGATGTGAGGCCCTGGCACAGGTTGCCCAGAGGTGGCTGCCCCATCCCTGGAAGTGTCCAAGGCCAGGTTGGACAGGGCTTGGAGCAACAGGTTCTAGTGGAAAGTGTCCCAGCCCATGGCAGGGGGTGGCACTGGATGATCTTCATGGTCCCTTCCAACCCAAAGCATTCCATGATTCGATGGTTCTGTGAAATAGGGGAGGGTTTGCCAATGGCCACATGATCCTGAAACCCTACCCTGTGCCTGTCCTCCTACATCAGCCTTCCAACACCCCCAGGAAATATCTCTGCACTGATTCCAGGCTGCTTCGAGCACAGGCAGCGTTTGCTCCCCCTGTGCAGCCTCCCTGGGGCTGCCCAGGGAAAGGTAAACCCTCTCACTGCTGTGAGAGCCCCTGGAGCATCTTTCAGAATATCCTTAAGTGGCAAATGACCTGCAGGAATTGCAACATTTTCACCTCAAAAAAGGCTGCTGGCATGACCCAGCAGAGCTGCAGAACCACACTTAGTCTCACAGAAAAGAGCTTTCTCACGAGGTGTTTGTGCCTCCTGCTCCTTCTTCAAATGCAAGTAAAGCAAATACCTGATTGTTACCATTAAAAATTCAGCACCTCTATTGTTTAAGCCATCAAAGCCATTATGAACCAAGTGCTAACATATTTTAAGGCAATGAAGCAAGCACAAGATCCAAGTGAGCCCAGTGCATTGGGTTTGGCAAGTGCAGGAGAAGGATGAAATTACATTTGTGACAAGGGAAATCACTGGATTTGAATATCAGCTCTATTAAACAGGCAATAGTGACTGCAACAGCTCTGCAACACCTCTGATGGCAGCTGGGGAAACTGTTTGGTAGGGTCAGTAGTTAAAAACAGAGCAGAGTAATTCTCTCATTGCTGCCTTCACAGAAAGCTCCAGAAGCAATACACATTTAGGAGGAAATTTTACTGAGTCTATGGAAATTTATTCCAGGAGAATGTTCCTTTCTTCCATGGTAGTTGTTTGGGTTTTCTTTTTGGTTTCAGATTATGAAAATGATTATTCAGAGGGGGAAATAGTATCATACAGATGCCACTGTGCAAGCAGTAATTTTGGGAGCAGTAAAACCATCATCAGAGAACGTGGCAATTTGATTCACAAGTGAACAGACAGGGGAATGTGACAGCAGGAGAATGAGGATGAGCTGTGCTGGGGTGAACCCACCTGTGGCACTGAGGGGGCTGATGGGCAGAGCTCCTGCTGTGCCCACAGTCCCTGCACAGGCTCCTGCAGAGCACACTGAGCTCTGGGGCAGGTTGGCCATGGCAGGCAGGGCACTGGCCCCAGTTTCCCCTCGGCTAAAGGCAGCTCCCTTGGGGCTGGAAAGCCTCCACTAAGGGATAGTTCAGAGGGCTGTGTGTTACACCAGTACTCCCTAATTCAGCTCAATCACCTGAAGAGAAGTTTCAGCCTGTTTCTAGAGCCTTCTTCACCTCACCAGTTTCCATTTCTAGGGCAGAGACCCTCCAAAGCCTGTTCCAGCCTCAGCCCAGCCTGGTGGCCCTGCCCTGCAGCTCCCACACCTCCTGACAGCCCCTGCACAGACAGTTCAGTGCAGGCCCAGGGGGAACACTCAGAAAGCATCCCCAGCCTGTCAGTGGCCTCATTAAGCAGAGGGCACCTCATTCCCCCGAGGCACAGGGAGCAGCTCACGGGCCATTAGCAAAGCCAGGGTTGCCAGGGCAGGATTTGGGCAGGGTGAGCCCACTGCCCTGGCAAGGGAACAGCAGAGACCAAGGAGGTTAATTAGTTCGTACTTTAATTAATTTGCCGTTCCTAATAGATGTTCCAGATACAGTCCTGAAGTCTTACTTATCTGACAGGGTAAATTTATCACACGTCAAATGGGCAGCATATGCCTTCCCAGCCAGCTGTGCCCACATGTGCACAGACAGAGCTCCTGAACTGAGCCCAGCTGGGAGGAGGCATTTGGTGCCCAGGGCTGGTCCTCCCCTGCTCAGCCTGCCCATTAATCCAGAGTCAGATGGGCACCCCTGCATGAGGCTGTGCCCTGCTCTGGGTGGGCTGCTCTGCCTGGGTGGGCACACTGCTGGGCTCCTTGGTACTGCTGGAAACAGCCATGTCTGAGGCTGCCACCTCCCCTTCTCTGCCCGCTGCTCCCTCTTTTCACCAGAGGGAAGGATTGTTCCCTACCCGGGGCGGGCACTGCCCTCGGGCAGAGCTGCTGAGCCTGAGCTGCTCCCGATCCTGCCAGCATCCTGCCCACTCTGGGCTGGCACACAGGTGCTGCTGCTGCCACAGCCAGAGCACAGCCCACTGTCCTGCCCCACTGCCCTGGCCCACTGCCACCCTCCCGGAGCTCAGCCCACTGTCCTGCCCCACTGCCCTGCCCCACTGCCACCCTCCCAGAGCTCAGGCACACCCTTCATTTAAAGCTTCATTTCGCTGAACACAAAGAGATGCACATGGGTTTAAAATGACTCCCTTGGACAAACTCCTGCAGGAGCAGCCTGAGGAGACAGCACAGCCTGAGGAGGCAGCACAGTCTGTGGAGGCAGCACAGCCTGAGGAGGCAGCACAGCCTGAGGAGGCAGCACAGTCTGTGGAGGCAGCACAGCCTGAGGAGGCAGCACAGTCTGTGGAGGCAGCACAGTCTGTGGAGGCAGCACAGCCTGAGGAGGCAGCACAGCCTGTGGAGGCAGCACAGCCTGAGGAGGCAGACTCTGAGCCCCCTGAGATGCCACATGCCCTGTAAGATAAGAGCTGTACTCCAAAGGGAAGAGTTTAGCCCCAGGAATCAGCAGCTCAGGATGCTGAGTGTGCCACTGCCCAGGGCTGAGGGATTGTTGCAGCTCACAGGGAAGTCAGTGGGGCCCTGGGGCTGTGTTTGGCACCAGGCAGCTGCCCCTGCCCATCACAGACAGGCTGGGAATCCAGAGTCAAGAGCAGAATAGGGGCACAAAGGGGCGAGGGAATCAGACCTGAATGCTCCTAACAGTTCAAACAGCAGAGCTGGGCAGCACACAGGGCTCCGTGGCATCCACGCAGAGGGGCTTGTTGGAGCCAGAAAGTTGCCCTGTGAGGCTGTTGAGCCAGCTGGGAATATGGATGTGATTAACAATGATTTGATTTGGAAATCAATGCAAAGGAGATTGTTTGCTTGGTCCAATTTAGTCCCTGAAATCCCGGGTGGAACACAGGGAGAAATTCAGCCGAGGCAGGAAGGGGTTTGAGGAGGGGTGGGGTGTTTGTTATTTTAGCAGACATCCGTCTGGGTTCTGGCTGGGCAGAACTCGAGCATTCAGTCAAATGGTTTCTGTGTGTCTATAATAATCCACACAAAGGAACAGCTGACAGCTCATGAGCATTTAAAGATAGAGCAATTCCTACTTAGCAATCTTGTGATTGCATTTTCTGTATCGACGTGCGAGGCTTCCTAATTGTTCTGTGGCTTTTGTTGCAGTTTGGCTGCAAATGAAACACTATGAGTTTACAGGAAAGCCACACAAACACTAAGTCTTTAAGAGGAATATTAAGAAGCCATTCTCCTGGGTCACAGCAAAGAGGCTGCACATGCACAGCCATTAAGTGTTGCCAGGTATAAGTTGTTGGGCTTATATTCTAACCCTAGGAGGAGGGATAATTCACCACAGATAATTTGAATTGAAAAGGAGAGAAGCACTTTTTAAACTTCAGTCACGTTAAATAGTCTCTTCCACTTTAGCTCCAAGGAGCTGCTTCTGCCAATAACTCCTGGGAGCACTGCAAGAACCCCTGGGTAAAATTTTATGGTGCAGGCTGGAAAGCAAACTAGTAAGCAATTGATAAATGATCTCTCCTGACATTAATATGTTTTTTGAAATACTTGAAAAGCTCAGTGATGAAATCCCAGATTCCCTGTAATCCCAGATTCCACACATTAATTTTGCTGAGTAGCCACTTGCTCCACAGAAACCACCATAAAATCTCAACACAAGGCAGAGCAGTAAATGGCACAGCAGAGCAGAAAGCTTGTCATCTTAGTGATGCCCCTGGGAAATCCAACCTCCTTAAAATCAGCAGCTTTGGCAGTTGGCATGTAATTATTTCATTACTCACTGTGGGAAATCGAAGCTGTTCCCACCCAACAGGTTACTCAGATCCCAATGAAACACTTGGTGTCTCCATGTGGAGCTGCCAGACCCTCCCTGGCTTGAGCCAGGATTACAAGGCTAAGCTGAGTCTGTTCTGAGCAGGGAAGTTGGTGGAACACGCTGAGTGAGGGACAGCCCTGGCTCTGGGTGGGTCCTTCCCAGCACACCCTGCCGGGGCTGCAGGGCACGGGCTGAACCAGGAGCTGTGCCCACAGCAGAGAGGTGGCTGCTGGTGCCCATCCTCGCACCTCCTGAGGCAGCAGCTGCCTTTGGGCACGGATGGAGGTGCTGGAGGCTGTGGGAGCTCTGCTGGGCAGAGGGCTCACAGCTGGCTTTACCCAAGCACAGAGAGGAGCAGGACTGCCCAGGGCTTGTTGGAGTCACTGACTCCAATGGACACTCTGCTGAGACTGTGCCCACACATCCCCCTGCCATCCTCAGGACCAGCTTCTCCATACTTAGTGTTCTCCTCAAAGACTAAAACTTCTACCTCCTCTGAAACTGTCACCTTTCTGATCCAGTTACTGACCTGAGAAGAACAAACTACCTCCTTCTGAGACAGGAGATCACACCTGCAAGGTCCCCACCACAGTTCTGGTATATCCATGTAGGCCTGGACTGCTCTGACAGAAGAGTTTCCCCAGCTGGAGATACCTCAGCACCCTCAGGCAGTGGGACCACTGTGGCTCTGCTTTCTGTGCCAGGACAAGTTTCCCCTTCAAACTACTCGGGAAAGTTGAAATAGCTACAGACCAGAAGAGGTGCCAAAATATCAGCTTACAGAAGATGCTCTGCTGCTTAGAACAGATTAACACATTTTGCATACAAAAAGCACTGGATGGAAACATTGAGATACTCTGTATTTGGCCACTGGGCAATACCAACATAATCTAAAGGAAAGCAGAACAATCCTGCAGTGGAAAACGTCACCAGCAGTGAGGCTGAGCCCAGGCTGCAGCAGTCCCAGTTAAAATGATCACAGCACTCTAGGCTGTGATTGCCTCACACCTTAGAGGCTTTTCACCAACCTTTTTTCTGCAACTGAATTCTTCACAGTAGACAATTTGAGGAGTGATTCAGTTCACTGCAGTCTCCTCCTGAGTCATTACTGAAGCAACCCTTATACAAAGGTTAAGCATTTTAAACAAATGGCCCTGCCTTTTGAAATGGGATGCAAACCCCAGTTGGTCACAACTAGACATTCAGACAAAAGGAACTTCAACTCTTACAGGTGAGATCCATCTACATCCACTGATTTTTATTTCAGCAACTCAGTGCTATCTTTCAGCCTCTTTGTGCAACTCTTTGGTGAGGCTTTATATCTCTTTGTCATCTATTTGTACTGTTTACTCACATAAATAAGACCCAGGTGACTTGGACAGCAGCCAAAAACCACTCCTACCATTAAAATTATTAGCTAATTTGAGCAGTTCTTCAGCACTGGCAGCAGAGGAGACTCCTCTCTCTCCTGTGTGTGGAGAAGGAGCATTTTTGATGCCTCTGTGCATTGTGGAAAGGCAGCTCTACCCACAGGAGGGCAGTGCCAGGTCAATTGTTTCTATTTCTGTAATGTGCTCTCCTAGCACAGCACCTGAAGAGCTGCCTCTTCCTCTTTGGTTCCATCAGTGAGGATGGAGAGTGGCAGACACACAGTGCCAGCCCTCCCAGGCTCCACGGGCACAGGGCCCTCAGGCTGGGTCCAGTCTGAGCCACAGAAATGCAGAAAGGCTTCCCTGCCCTGCAGTGTCACCCCAAGCTCTGCCCCGGGTCAGGGTCACCCCCAACCCAGGGACAGCTCAGGCTTCAGCTCAGCACTGTCCAGGCTCCTGCAGCCCTTAATTCCAGCTCCATTTCAGACTAATCCCAGCCCTGCCTGCAAAGCACCAACTGAGCCATATCCCAGCTCTGTGAGTGTGGCAGATAAACAGCCCAGGCTCCTGTTTGCCCTGCTGTTCCCCCGACAGCAGCACTGCTGACACAAAGCAATGCATTTTAATAAACCTGGAGAGCTGTGTTTGGCTTCCCAAGCAGCTCTGCAGGCGGCTCCCAAAGGGCCCTGACGCTGCTGCAGGGAAGGGAAGGGGAAGGGAGGAAGGGATGGATGAAGGGATGAAGGCATGGATGAAGGCATGGATGAAGGCATGGATGAAGGCATGAAGGGATGGATGAAGGGAGAGTTCCTGGGGTCCAGAGCTGCACAACCTGCTGAGCAAACCCCAGCCCTGCAGCAGAGCCAACCACACCCTGCTGGGATGAAACAGCCCTGGGATCACTGCATTGCTCTTCCTGTTAAGTCCAGGAAAGGACTGGGATAACTTCCCAGTGCCAGTCAGGGGAAGTAATGGTTCTGAGAACATCCCCTTATTGGCTTTACACTTTGTTCCAGTGGCACCTGCAAATTCTTTGCTAAAATTAATATTTTTAAAACAAAATCCTAAAAATATAGAATGGTTTGGGTTGGACAAGACCTTGAAGGTCACCCAGTTCCACCCCCTGCCGTGGGCAGGGACACCTTCCACTGTCCCAGGCTACTCCAAGCCCCATCCAACCTGGCCTGGGACACTTCCAGGGATGGGACAGCCACAGCTTCCCTGGGCAACCTGTGCCAGGGCCTGCCCACCCTCACAGGGAGGAATTTCTTCCTAATACCCAATCCAAACCCACACTCTTGCAGTTGAAAGCAAAGATTCAGTCCCTGTTTTCCCCACTAAAATGCTCGGCAGACCCTTAACCACCCATTCCACCAGGTACCCACCCTGCTGCTGGCACCCCTTTGCCTTACCCTGTTGAGACCAAGAGCCTGTTTTTCTGGAAAAACAGGAGCTCATTCCCACTGATCCCATTCCCTCCAATCCAAATCCTGCTGATCCCATTCCCTGAAATCCCATTCCCTCTGATCCCATTCCCTCCCATTCCATTCCCTCCCATCCCATTGTCTCCCATTCCATCCGCAGGGAACCCATTCCCTCCCAACCCAACCTATTTCCTCCCATCTCATCCCCAGGGATCCCATTCCCTCCATCCCATTCCCAGGGATTACATCCCCTCCCATCCCATCCGCAGGGATCCCATTCCCCCCCCACCATTCCATTCCGAGGGATCCCATTCCCTCCATCCCATTCCCTCCATCCCATTCCCAGGGATCCCATTCCCAAGGATTCCATCCCCTCCCATCCCGCTCTTTCCCGTTACGCTCCTGCCCCCTGGTGGGCAGAACCAGCGCTGCAGTTCGAGGCGCTCCGGCATCCAGAGCGAACTCCCGGGACACGCGGAGCCCGCGGCGCGTTCCCGTTCCCGTTCCCGTCCCTGTCCA
>JAOXXN010000191.1:15245659-15260179 GCA_026770055.1 Myrmophylax atrothorax
ACACTGGGGATGGGGGGACATTGGGGACAGTGGCCCCGGGGGGTCTCAGGTGCCGCTGTCCCCGTGCCAGGTGTGGGTGCTGTTCGGGGACGGCTCCGTCGGGTTCAGCCTCCTCGAGTTCGACACCTTCGTGCGCCACAAGGTCACCTGGCCTGGCCCTGTCACTGTCCCCAACCCGGGGTCACTGGCCCTGTCACTGTCCCCAACCCGGGGTCACTGGCCCTGTCACTGTCCCCAACCTGGGGTCACTGGCCCTGGCCCTGGCCCTGTCCCTGTCCCCAGCCCAGGGTCACCTCCCCCTCTCCCTGTCCCTGTCCCCAGCCCGGGGTCACCTCCCCCTCTCCCTGTCCCCAGCCCAGGGTCCCTGTCCCTGTCCCTGTCCCTGTCCCCAGCCCGAGGGTCACCTCCCCCTCTCCCTGTCCCCAGCCCGGGGTGTCCCTGTCCCCCTCTCATCATGTCCCTGTCCCTCTCCCCATCCCTGGCCCTGTCCCCAACCCGGGGTCCTTGTCCCTGTCCCTGTCCCCAACCCGGGGTCCTTGTCCCTGTCCCCAACCCAGGGTCTCTGTCCCTGTCCCCATCCCTGTCCCCGTCCCTGTCCCTGCCACCCTGTCCCCATCCCTGCCAGCCTGTCCTTGTCCCCATCCCAGTCCCTGAGCCTCTCCCTGTCCCCGTTCCCATCCCCACAGCCCGAGGGCAGGGCCAGCCTTCCCGGGGCTCCTGGCAGGATTTGTTCTGCCCAGGCAAACAGCCACGTTTGCGGCCTCTCAGCCGATTTTGAGGAGTTGGCAATTATTTCTCAAAGGGGATTTAGAGGAGCCGGTTTTCTCTAGCACAAGTTCTGAGCATTTGAGCGAGATTTTTCTTTTTCATTTTCCCCGAGGATGTGAGCTGAAAGATTAGCAGAAAAATCGCAGAAGGAAAGTAAAACCAAACAGCAGAAAGGCCAGAGCTTGTCACGTGTCTAACCAGGACAGAGCAATGAAATTTGAAACACTAAGAAAATTACAGAGACCAATTTCAAAGGTACCAACCCACCAAATTTAGCTGGAGAGCCCCTGTGAAAAGATGGAGAGTAGTGGGGCTTCAAACTCCTAATGTAATTAAATTAGAGAAGGACTAGATCTGATGGAAACGTGATGCTGTACCTGATTGCACAAAGGCAGCCAGATGGGGGGACAAGCAGGTTTTCAAAGGCTTGAGGAATGGGAGGGCTGGAGGGGGCTGGATATTCCACATCCTTTGCGTGTTTTCTCTTAGGTGAAGTGTGATCAGTTCAACTCTTTTTCTACAGGTAGAATAAAGAAATACAAAAATCCTCTTTGAATACCTCAATAACACCTCCTCAGCTGGGTCATTATAACCTACTGTGAGGCATTTCCAAAAATTAACATTTCACTGTGTGGGTCAGGAATAATGAGGGTACTGACAAAAGGTGCCAGTGCTCAGTTATACAAACCTGTGCCAGCTGAGCAATGTGCCTGTCCACATCCCAAGCATATCTTCTACAAACCAGTGGCTTCAAACCCGCCCAGGAAAAAGAAAAAACCAAGCAACCCCCCCCGAGTGATGGGGCAGGCACCCCCCTCCAGCCCCAGATCCCCAGCCCTGGGAGCAGTTCCTGCTGCAGCACCAGGAGCTGCCTGGCAAAAAGCCCTTGCTGGTACAGCTCTAACTATAGAAATCCCTTCAATGTGTTTGTGTCAAAGCCATTGATCAGGAAACAGCATTAATTAGACCTAATCCACCCCTCGGAGGCACCAGAACGTTCCATCACGGCTCGAGGGGTTTAGGGCAGCAGAGTGTGTGTCTCTGCAAGGCTTCCTCATTTTATCCTCATGTTTTGGAGGTGTGAAAGCACAGAGGAAAGAAGAGGGAAGCAAACAAAAGCAGCAGCTTTGCAGATTTACCCTTCCCAGGTGAGTCGGCTGTGAGGTTAAACCCTCCTGGGACTGTGCCTGGACAAACTGAGCACACCCCGAAGGTTTGGGCCTTTCAGAGAGACACTGAAATATCAGGGAGCTACTAAATACCATCTCTGCAGTGACTGAATAACTCACCTCTATTTGTTTCTCTCAGAGCAGGCAAACACCAAGCAACTGCATGGAGAAAGGGCTGAATAAACCCCCTGGGGTACTGACTGCCTGGCAGTGCTCCAGCCTCCTGCCAACACAACTGGGTGCCCTGTGCCCCCATGGCCACCTCAACCCCAGCACCTGCCACATAGAGTGGGAGGCAGCCCCGGGCAGGAGGGGGGGGCTGGCACTTGGAAAGTGCCCCAGGGCTGAGGCTCTGAAGAGTTAAAGCAACCAGAGGAATCTTAACCAAAACCAAAAACATTAGATTAAAAAAAAATAAAGAATAAAATAAAATAAAAACCAACAACACCAATCAAAAAACCCACAACAAAAAAACCTCAAGAAAGCCAAGCAGCAGCTCTCACAACAGAAAATTAATGAGATTTTGGTAACCCCCTGTTTAAAACGGAATGTTTCCATTTCAAAATGCACAGACTAAAATCTTCATAAATATCCTCCCAAGAAACTTCTGCTGCTGTTTCCGAGTTTCGGTGGAAATGCAGTGCCTGAGGGTTGCCATGGCTACAGGCAAATGTGGGACTGGTTTTGAGCAGAGCAGTTGCAGCATCAGGCAGGACCGAGGGGAAGGGGAAGAGTCAGGGCAGCTTTGAGCTCCTGATCAAGTCACTCTGAGATTTCCACAGCTTAGAAACTTTTAATACACTTTCTGCTTTTTAAAGAAAATACTGCCCTTGGCAGCACCCCAGCAAATGGTGCCAGCACTGCTTGAGATCCCTGTCAAGAGAAGGGCTTTGGTTTCAAGCTGGAAAACACAAAAATTCCCACTCTAAGGCCCTGCCTGGTGCAAGTGCCCAGGCACTGAGGGGTGTGCCGTGACCTGGCGTACCTCTGAGGGGCAGGAACTGGCACCAATGGCCTAAAAATGCCCCAAGAGCCACAGATTCCTGTACCCAGGAAAAACTGCCTTGCCTGAGCTTGCACAGGAAAACACACAGAGGGGAAATGTGGAAAACAAGTGATGCTCCAACACCCTGGCAGGAGGCTTTGGAAACAGGGCTGTGAAATTCAGGTGCTCCTTTGTTGCCTAAAATCAAAGGAAAATTCTTTGGACAATTGTAGTATAGTTAAGGTCGAGAGCAGCTCTTTAACTGAAGGGCTTTAAGGTGCACAAAATACATGAGCACACACACAGAATAGCTTTGCTAATTTGATAATTCGGGCTAATTATCACAGCTAATGGGACACTCCCATCCCAGAATTTGTCCATCCCCAGACACTCCCTCAGGACCACCCTTTGACCCCCTCCCCAAGCTGGGTGGGCAGTTCCACCACCCTCTCCTCCTCCTGCTCTTTCTCTTCCTCCGGCCTGTCCTGCTGGGAGCAGATTCCAGGATCCTGGACCTGATGAGCAGCTTTGACTGAAGCTATTTCAAGCAATGCTGGATATATCTTGTTCCAACACACTCTCTTCAGACTAGATGTCTCTTGGCTTGCTAAAAAGTCTCCATCTACTGACAAGAAACATAAGCAACATTTTGGAATTTGGTACAGAAGTATTTAGTTAAAAGCTCTATCCTAAAATTACCCCAGAAAAGGGCTAAAAGCTGCATTAAAATCTATATCCTTGTGAACCTTAAGGCCCCCCCCTGCCTCTGGTGGTGGTTGCTGGGCATCAGGAGGCATTTTGCTGCTCTGTAGGAACTGGAACAGGCAGAGCAACCACCTGAGCAACAGTGCAGGCAGCACATGGACCTTCCTGCACTGTGGCACCCGTTCAGAGCAGGGCTGAGCCACAACAACACCAACAGCCTCCTCTGAACCAGTAATGTCAGCTGTGGCAAAATTCCTGGAGAACTTCAAACAGATTCATTCTGTGTCCCTGTGTCCCAATCTGCAAAACAACAATAAATAAAGAATAAAATCTCTCACTGGAATACCAAGAGCTTTAACTCCACCACAAGAATAATTGAATTGCTATCTATAGACAGTGGAAATGCTTGGCTGGGTTGGGTTATTTTTCTAAACAACAAATTAATGATCATTATTTAATACACTATTATGAATCTGAAAGAATCATCCCAGTGAAGATTATTTCTATACAAATGGGTTCATTTATCTGTGAGCTGCTGCTCAGAGGCCCCTCCCAGCACAGGGGGTGCTGCCTGGACCAGGGCAGGGATGCACAGAGGCTTGGGCTGCTCTGCCACCACCTGCCCAGCACTTTACAGGCACAAAACAGACACTAATCCACTCTGCTGAGCAAGGTAATTTTAGTTCAAATCTGAGTTTAAAATTTCCTTCACATCTTGAAGTGAAGCAGCTTCTGTCCCGATGACTGTATGTTCGTCTGTTCCAAAATTCTTTGTGGGGTAAAATAAAGAAAAACAAAGGGAAGAAATGTCAGAAAAAAACTTTAAAAAATTAAGGGGAAAACCCCCATCATGACAGATTCTTCTAACAAATTACAGCCTTTGTCTAATTCCAAGTACTCAAGAAAGTGTTCAAGGCCAGGTTGGATGGGGATTGGAGCAACCTGGGCTAGTGAAAGGTGTTCCTGCCCATGGCAGGGGGTGGCACTGGGTGATTTTTCAGGTCCCTTCCAACCCAAGCCATTCTATGATCCTGTAATTCACAGGTGTTGAGGCAAAGTAAATACATTTTAACACAAAATGGAGGGCGGTGGGGGGGAAGTGGAAAAGCCCCTCATTTTAGGAACTAGATACTTACTGGCAGGCAGAAAGCCCTCAGTGCCTCAGTGGGCTCCTGGCACAGCCTGCTCAGCTGCCTTTGCCCAGTGCCCCTCCCCAGGCTGGCAGCAAGGGATTAAGTGATGAGAAAATGGAAAACAAGTTTGAGTACCAGAAAGACAACCTAGCAAATATCTTTCAGAATGTAAATTTTAGAAGTGTCTCTTTGTCAGTGTGAAAGCAGGCCAGTACAGCAGAGGGAGGGAGGGGTGCCAGGGAATTCTGTACTTGAGTCCATGTATCCTGTCAGAGGGACAGACTCTCCAGGATATCTTTAGGCATTAACTTTTCTGATGTAGAGTTTTTTTAAGGGAAAGAAACAGAAGATATAAAAAGCACAACCTGCTGCATGATTGAGCTGCCAGAAAAACAGATGGTGAGTCACTGCAAAGCAGTGACCTTAGTCAGCACAGAGCAGCTCCCCAGCTTTCAAGCCCTGCTGTTCCTTTTCCAAGGCAGAGGAGAGGCTTGTCAGGGCTGTGGTTTCCATATATACACAGGCACACTCACGCTCCCATTAAAGTGCTCTTTCTCTTGGCTGTGCAGACATCAGGACTGCTGAACCTGACAGAAACTCATCACTCTCCTGGAAGCTGAAAGGGCTGCCAGCCAAAAAGCCGAGCCACACTCAGCAACAGCTCTCTTGCCTCGGAGCACCCAAGGGCAGCGGTGCAGAGCCACCTCCAGGAGTGTGCCAGGCACAGCCTCTCCCTGCAACCCTGGGATGCTGTGCTGGGAATCAGCTCCTGCTGCAGCCTGCCCTGGCTCCCCTCAGCAGCACTGCCTGGACACCACACACGGGACAGAGGGAGGCAGAGGCTTAGGGAGAAGGTGCTGGGAGGCAGCCAAAGGGACCAGAGCTCAGTGCCACAGGGCACCTTTCCCAGCTCACCTGAATCCTGCCAACCCTTTGGACCCCTTGGACCTGCTCCCCTGCAGCAGCTCCTCTCTCGCTGCTGCTCCAACCTTTGCTTCCACTCTGCTTTGGAAGCAGCACACAAACCCCCCAGCACACTTGGAGCTTGGGCTTTTCACCACAGTCAAGTGTTATCTTGGAGCAGCAGAACAGAATCAAAACCAAATTATGGCAGTGCTCACAAATACAGCCAAATTCACCTAAATGCTTTTTCAAGAGGAAGAAAAGTTCAATGAAAAAATCAGAATTTCACTCTGAAAGGAAACATTCGGAGGAACAGATAAACCCTTCAGAAGAGATGCAGTCATCAGAGTTGTGATGCTTCAGGTTCTGCTGCTGTGGCCCAGAGCTGGAGGATTCAGTAAGGACTTGGATCAATTAGTACACGTGACACACACATCTCCCAGAGCACCAGATGAGCCACTGAGTCACTTCACCTTCAGCACCCTGTGCAGGATGGGGGGTGAGAGCTGCAGCTGGGGCACCCTGGGCATGGCCCTGGCTGTGGGGAAGCAGAACAAACTGCTGTATGGCCAGGCAGCAAAACAAGGCAGGCACGAGGTACACGGGTTTGAAAGCACATGCTAAAAATACTTCCCATTCTGCTGGAAGGGCACAGCACTGTCAGTAGGAGAGTCTGGGACTTGCAAACTTACCCAGTTTAAAGATGCCAAGAATGTCCCAGAATCAGATGCCTTGTCATGCAGGGCCAGCAAGGTTCAAAGGGAAGCTGTGGCTGAGGAAGGACTCCCTGAATGGCAGGGTCTGCGGGGCAGAAGGGCAGCCTTGCTTCTGCTTTCAGAATAGCTCTGTACCTACTCTTTTTGATCTGTGCTCTCACCCACCAGCAGCTGGAGAGCTCAGAAACATCCAGGCAGCTGGGAGAGAAAAAAGGCTTGAGAATAATGAACTGTGGGAGCAGCTTTTTCCTTCACCATTTTCCACACAAACAGCTGTGATCAGAACTTGCTCAGGACACAAATGCCAACTCCTTTTTCATTACACACAGGCTCTGACTGCTTTCCTACCTGCAAGGCCGTACTCATGGAGAGCTGGAGCTCAAGGCTAGACAGAAGCTTCCTGACTTTTACCTGGACACAGGAATTCATGGCACTGGGGAGGTTCAGCCACACAGAGGTGGCTGCCAACTTTTGGTGGTGATGCCCCACTGGCAGCTCACCAAAAGTGTGCCACGCTGTGTGTGAGTAGGGAGGGAGGGAGGAACCACACTCAGGGGGCACACACAGCCCTGGCCCTCCAGGAGCCCCCTCAGCCCCCTGTGCCATCACAGGCACGAGCCCTTGCCAGGGTGCCAGCCCTGTATCTGCTCCCTGCCCACACCACAGGGACCTGTTCACCCTCTGTGGTTTAACCACTTCAGCTCAGTCTGAGCAACACCAACAGTGCTGTTATTAGTTCATGACTTACTGTGGGCTTTCGAGAAAACAAAAACAGGCATTACTTACACCCCATTTCTGTTCCCTCACAGAGCTGGGACTGCAAAGGCTCTGGTACCAAAGACCATCTTGATTCCCTCCATGGCCTTGTGTGGTTCCACCACCATCTTCTCTGCTGCATCACTGCCCACAGCCTGGGCTCCCCAGGGAAGGAGCTGCACGAGGTGTTGCACCTTCAGCCACCTCCTACCCACCACTCCACCTGCACATTGTAAAAAGCTCCATCTCTCTCTCTTCTTGTGCGGATTTTGCTAATTCTGACCTCAAATTTCATTTCCTCCTTCTGACAGGGATGATAGAGGAAGATAAAAAATAAAATTTCAATAATCATCCTCTGCTTTGGGTGTTCCTCCATCTTGTTTAATGGATATTCCCCCAGCAGGAGCTGCTGGAACTGGTGAGCTCCTCCAAGAACTGTAATTTCTAGACTGGTGGGCACAATATATCTCAGACAGCCACAAAGAAACTCTTTCACTCTTAGAATATAAATTTATATGAAAAGTACATCAGTATGAAGGTACAACTGTATCCACAGGCAACAGTGATTAGAGCTGATTATTTTTAGTGTAAATACATATTCAGAGTGAAAGGCAGGTGACAGTTCTAAGGTACTTGGCTGAGCACACTGTTCCTGCACCTGTGGGATCTCAGCATTTCTATGCTTTTAAGAGCATTGTACCACAGAGATAAGATCAGTGCATTATCCACTTTACTGAGTCGGAAAAATGTAATTTAGGAAGGTGTTATTATTGCAGGAAAGCAGTGGACAGCTCATTGGTAATCATAACTCTTTACATGCTTGAAGACCACAATTATTTTCCTGATCCCTGGCTGAAAAATTTTAGCAAAAGTTCTCCAAGAAGAAAAACATCAACCTGTGACCTGAATGAATGTCCCCCTAAGGGGATGTTTGTGCTACTGAGCCTTCAAACAGGACATGCTGCCATCCCTGATCAGACTGCAAGCTCCCTAAGCCAAACTCTTTGGGAGCACATCACTGAAGTAAATCTGTGTTTGTGTAAGGGGCCTGCTGCTTGGTGCAAATGCACACTCTTTACAGCCACAACTTGCATTGAAAATGGGTATTTGGTATAAGACAAACCCAAAGATGCCCTGGCTGCACAGAGGGCAGCATTCCATTCAGGATATCTCCAGGATTTCTATGTAACCTGATAACAATGAGAGGAAAGAACAGAGCTAATCCAACAGTGAGAGGCAACACAGAGCCCATCAGCTCAGCAGATTCAATCACTGTAGAGCTCTTTACCATGGGAGAGCCAGGCCTTTCAATGAGCCCTCCCTGCTCACATCACTCACATCAGTTACTCTTTCTCTCCTCCTTGCAGCTCTCACCACCCAGAAGAGTCAGCAAATGCTCAGGTGCTTCTTTGATCTCCTGTGTGTGTGAAGACAGAAACATCCAAGCTGAAGAACTGAGCCCCATGGGTCTGACAGCAGATCCAGGTACAACCCATGGAATTCAGTTCTCAAAGCTGAGAATCGATGCCACTCCTCTCAGGGTTGTCCTGATGCACCTACCCCCAGCCCTGCCCTTCCTCCAGGGGCTGTGCCACCTTCCCCCAGCCCTGCCCTTCCTCCAGGGGCTGTGCCACCTTCCCCCAGCCGCTCCAGAACATACATTTCAGAAAATAGGCTATTTTATATTTTCTTTTGACATCAGAAGTGTTCACACACATAGACAGAATGTGCCCTGACACAGAGCAGAATCCTAGTAACAAAAGCAGAAATTTATAGCCAAGAGGTATAACAGCATCAAGTTTTGCTCTTTTCTGGAAGCCTCCAAGAATTTAGGAGATAAGTTATAAATTTCCTTCCTTTTTATTTTTAAATACACCACCACAGACACAGAGGTAAAATCCTCCAGAGTCACACAGCAACCTTGTTAACAAAATAATCCAACCAGAGGCTCCGAAGAAGGAAAGCTGGTGCATCCCCCCGAGCCATCAGTGTGGGTGGCAGAAGGGCAGGAAGCCTCCAGCATCGGAGCTGCCCAGCTGTGCCCTGACTCAGCTCTGTGGGCTGTGACAACCTCACCCAAAGGTAGGAGCTTTGGGCCATGGCTGAGGATTGCTCTGACACACTGGAGATGCAGCCTGACAGCTCAGACTGCAGGCACCTCGGCACTTCTCACAAACCTAAGAGAAGTCACAAGTTTTGTTAAACTTCATCCCCCAAACATGGACATTTGAGGGAAAGTAGGTGGAATAAGCTGTTTGATGGTGCATTCCCCTGTCAATGAGATGTTAGGTCTCTATAGCACCATGCAGAAACAGTGTTGGGTAAGTTCCAAAACAAATCTTTTTTCAGAATTATTTGGAACATTTTAAACTTATTTCTTTGTGTTCCAGTGAGATGAGATATCTAAAAGAAAAATCTCTTTGGGGTAAATGAAAAAAAAAATTGGTCTGTGCAGGCTGCAAAATATACCTGCAGGTGAGCAGAGAGCTCAGCCATGGACTTCCAAGTCTTAAAGGAGGCTTATTTTGGGAGCACTACATACCCAAGAACTCCCAGCTGGGGGCAGAAACAACACACACCCCAGGGCTCCTTGAGCAGCCACATCCCAGGGCCAGGCCTGCCCACGCTGCCTCCGAGCTGCTCCTGCCCTTCTGCCCTGCCCTCTGTGGGAGAGGAAGGCTCCTCTGCCCTTGCAAACACCTTCTCAGATGAGGGTTGCCTGTTTTGTCTGTCTTGGCAAGGAAACAGCTCTGAGGGAAACACAAAGTGGGTGTTCTCACACATTCTCTCCAACTTATATTTTTTTAGCCACCACGGGTTTCTTGAGCAAAGAGAATTCTCCAAACCAGTTCATGTCCTCACCCATTTCTTGTGTAGGGTCCCCCTCAACCCCACAGTCTGTAATAACATGTTCAGAGGTCAAGGGGATTTCAGATTAAATCTTTTAGCTTAAAAACTGATTTTAAGGAAATTTACCTAAAACAATGGTTCAAACAGACTGAATTACTTTGGTTTAGCACTGATTTTCTTAGATGATAAATAAGGCTCTATAGGTTTTTTAACAAAGTAGGAGAAAAGGTCACATTCACTCTCAATTTGTCTGCTGAGTTTAATACCATTGCAGTGTGTTAGTTCTCTCTCATCTTAAAAACACAGTGCCAGCTTCAGCCCCGTTCTGCTCTGACCCTTCATCAGCTGCACATGTGACATTCTCCATCCTTTCAGTGTCATTCCAGGAGTAATTCTCTCCCTCTGAGAACTCATTTACTCAAGGATTAAAGTGGTGCATTTGCAAACAAGAAGGCAGCCCATAAAATTATATTGTTCTGCCTTTGCAGGAGCAGTCAGGAGGTAAGTCTTTTCAAGAGGCCATAAATCTACTTCTCAAAAAAACATTATTTTTTTCCTATTTCAGCAAGGTCCCTCAGCACCTCATGGCCTGGAGATCTTAGTGCACCAGAATTAACTATTCCTACAAGACAGACACTTAATAGACAATCACCATATGAAGTTTTACTGCTCCACCAAAGGCAAAGCTTTTCAGAGTGATTAGGTGATGTTAACTGCCTGAAGACTGCTCTTCCAGAAGTTTTCTTTTGAATTAAATATGTTTTAACAGGAAAAGATCCTAAAGCTATCAAGTTAATGCAATGTGTAAATTCTCTGCATTTTCCTTATCATCCCCTACTTTATTCTCTATTTGCCATTACAAACTTCCTTTTTAATACAACATCTACATTTGTCTGCACATATAACCAAAGGGTGAAATTTCAGTGCTTTTTAACCAGTCAGTGATCAACTACAGCTTCACATGGAATCCAGATACTATCCAAATGAGCTCATTATGGGTGGTAATTAATTAACACCATTGGGGAACTTGAAATAAAATATGACTATGGTCACAATTCATTAGGAGCATAAAGCATCTTCTTCACCCTTGTTTAGTTAAATACCCTTTCCCCACAGCTCGTGGAAAAAAGCCAACCCCACAGCTACCCTGACACCTGGGTAGGTCAAACATGAGGGCAAAGTGGAAGATGAAGTTATTCGGGAGATTTTGAGACTTTAAAAAAAGAGGAAAACTCCCAGCCAGAAAGGACCAGGGTGAGACCAGAGGCAGCCAAGCTCTCCAAGGCAGCAGGAGCTTTCAGGTCGGAGCAGGCAGGGGCTGAGGGTTTGAGGTGTGGGCTGTGGGCTCTGCAGGCAGAGGGTGTCCTGCTGGCTGGGCACACCATGGCCCATGCCCTGTGCCAGCACTGCCAGCCCAGCCTCCCAGCCCAGCCTGGGCACTGGCCAGAGAGGAACCTCTGCTCAGCCTGGGGAGCCCAGAGTTCAACTTTAAATCCCAGGCCGACCACCTTTAAAACCCTTACTTGACCTTTCTGGTCCGTTTCTTTACTTTCGTCTCTCCCACATTCCATGAACACCCTCACATGGGAGTGTCCCCATGTCCCCAGAGGGGCTGGTGGCTCTCCCTGGCCTGTCCCTTGCTCTCCACAACAATTCCAGTTCCTACAGGAGCTGCAGGGCATGCTGGGCTTTGGGAGCCAGCCCTGTCCTCAGGTAGGGTCACCTCCCACCAAACGCAACCACACTCCCTACACTGCCCAGGTCTCCCTCCATCACTCCCAGCTGCCACAGAACAGGGACCCACAGGAAAGTCTTGGCTCTGTTGCTCAGGTAGCAACACTGCCCATATTTCCTCCCCAGGTATTTGAATCCCTCTCAGTAGAGCCAACACCCAGGTGTGCAGGCAGAGGGCTCTCACACACACAGCCCATTAATGCCTCTCTGCTCTGTACAGAGTTCCTCTTCACCCTGGAAAACCCAAGGGCAAAGGTTCAGTGCAGGCTTAAAGAAAAATCCCACCTAAGCTTTGCTCCTGAGCTGAGCCCTGCCACTGCCCCTCAGCTCCCAACCTGTGTGCCAACCACCCCCTGCTCCAGCATTCCATCCCAGGTGCCAACCACCCCCTGCTCCAGCATTCCATCCCAGGTGCCAACCACACCAGTGGGGACCATTGGCAATGCCAAGTGCCTGCAGATATTCCTCCTCCTGAGCCCCCCAGGATGACAAAAGCATCAGGTCCACAAACCCTTCAGCCCTGCAACTACACAGACACTTCCATTGGCCCCACACCAGGAAAAAAATCTGGAATGGTTGATTTGTATATGAAAAAACGCCCATCTCCTGATGAATGAGATCAGCCCAAGCACATATTTTGTCACAGGCAAGTGCATTTGTCCTCAGAATGCTCTCTGAAACTCCCAGTTATTTTCTGGCTGCATTTTTAATTTCAAGCCACAGTTACATTTCTGGTGCCAATGTCTATGTCACGAATAACAAACATTCAATTTTCTCTGCTTATCCTGAGGTTCAGTTCTCGTCTCCATTTTAATCACATTTTCCAACACAGTACTTTGTGCAACCGACCATTTTCCTTCATGAAAGATAAAAATGATTGCATATTCCATTTCATTTTTTGACCTAAAACTTACTGATTATTTCTGCATTTCTTCACTAAATTGAAGAAAGAATACATGTCAAACTACATACCAGGCATAAATCATTAAGAAAAGCAACATTTACACCATCAGCCATCTATATACATTGCAGCTAGTTTAAACACTAATATTGAAATAATGAAAAGTTATTTCACATTTCTAAAAGGTTCTGGCCCTCAGCAATAATAATAAAGACCTCTAATACTAAGTATTACTTTTAGCAACCACTATAGCACACATTTACAGTGTAGTAACAATGCAGTTTCATTTACACTCAGCCAGAGCAGGTCACAGCCCTGGAGGCAATTTCAGCAAGTTTTATGTATGGAAAACTACAAACTTTTATGGGCTCCATCTTTTTTTTTACACTGTATTTTCAGACGACAGGATGAAACAGTGTAGAAAAATGCAGGCAGCTAAAACATGTGTTTTGTACCTTGCCATAACTGCAGGAACAGCTGTATCAACAGGGTATCTCATCCCCCTGCCCATGGCAGTGCTGGGGCTTATCCTGCAGACTCCAGAACCCTCCTCTGCACCTTTTTAACCCAACAGGGAATTTTTGTTGGAAATTCCACCATAGGAGGTTCCTCCATGCCTTTTTTTCATGCTGTAAACCAAATTTTTGGATGCTTAGATAAGCTTGGAGCACACAGAAGAAAAGAAACAGATAAATCATCCTCAAAAAAGCAAAGGATTGATGTGAAAGAACAGCAGGTACAGCCAGTCAAACCCCAGGCTGCAGTCAGACAGGGGACTGCCAAAATCAGTGACATTGGGCGGAAAGAGAAAAATACATACATCAATGAACTCACATCCTCTCCCTGTTTAAATAGTTATTAAGTGGGTTAAGATACAAAGTTAAAAATAAAAATGAACATACATAAATCATAATGCAAGGAAAATATTAATGCATTTAATGCTACCACTACCCCTTCTTTCTGAATTCCATTGGGTTTGGAATAAGGTCACAACAGCGCTGGAAGGACAGGAGAAAAACTCCTGCCTGGTGAAGAGAAGCAGTAGAAAACGTGCAGATTCACTGACACAGCTGCATTGAAAAGGAGTCCTACATTTCTCATCTCTTTACCATAAATATCACTCAAAATTGCCTCAAACACGATCTTGATTCTGTTGCTGTTTACAAAACGTAAATCCAGCAAATCTGACAGAATTACTTTGGTTCAAAACGGGAGGAACTGAGGCAGAATTTGGCACTTTGAGTCAATCTTTAGTGCCCAATTTACCTTTCACGCACACAAAGCGTGGTGGTTCTCAGGCAGAAGAGAAGCAGAATAAATCAGAGTACAGGTTTGCAGCTCTTACTCACAGTGGAAGCCCCAAAATTCATTTTATTTTATCTTTTTCCCATTCTTCAGTTTTTTCGTTTTCCTTCCTCCTCTTCAATCACCACAGGTTTGTACATCTCATTTTCTATTTTACACCCCTGGGCTTTGTTCTCTGCGATGGACGGACAGACAGACAGAGAGACAGACAGAGAGACAGAGAGACAGACAGAGACCCAGGGCCAGGCCAAGGGAAACATCTCGGACACCCACACTGGGAGGATCTGATTGTGTCTCAAAACCAGTTTAACTTTATAAAGGGAAGGGAATCAGCGTCATTTGCATACGGTTCATTCCCCCTCTCGGCTCACATGGGACAGCTCTGGAAAGCCCCTCCTGATTGCCGGGCTGATAAAGGAGGGGGAGCTCAGTGGGGAGAGCCGAGGGCTCTGCTGCTGACCTGGCAAGTGCAGCTGCACCAGACCGCAGCTGGGACCTTTGGGTGCTCACTGCCCTTTGGGTGCCAGGCTGAGCCCATGCCCAGAGAGCGGGGAGGGCTCCAGGGCAGAGCCCCCAGCGCTGGCAGGAGCAAGGG
>JAOXXN010000191.1:15267204-15281591 GCA_026770055.1 Myrmophylax atrothorax
TTAGTAATGCTAGGGAATTGAAACATTGGAATTAAGATATTTTCTTAATCTGAAACCAACTTGTTGCTTCTTCAGTCATTGCTGTGATTGTTTGCAGTGTCTCTGCTTCTTTAAGGCTGAGCAAATGTATTTCCCTCTGGCTGACAACTGCAGAGTTTGCATCTTCCACAAACTCCTCTGAGATCATAGATAATGCTTTTGATACTGTTTGATATAAAATTCTCATTTCAAAAGGCATTTCTGATTATATTCTAAATTTATAAAAAGAGAAAAAATAGAGACCACTGCTGATCAGAAGTAGGTTTTTTAGTCAACATTTTAAGAGGGAAAGCACCAAGCAGGAGCCTCCCCCCAGCTGTCCCTCCATTCCATCAGCTGTGCTGTGCCCTGGCAGGCTGGCACCAGGTGGCACAGTGAGCTCACCCTCACCCAGCCCAACTGCAGCACTTGGACCCTCGGAGAGAACTCAGAGATTCTTTCTCTTTTCATGGCTCTTTTCACCACATGGCAAACTTTGTTGGCTTCCATACATTTATTCCTTATAAAATGAAGCTGTGAGAAGATAAGTTTGTTTGAAACTTGAGAAGTGTCTCTGATGGAGGGGACTGAGGCTGGTTTGCACAGTCAGTGCTGGCCAGTTTGCTGGTCCCTGTTCCAGGGCTCACAGTTGTTTCCATCTTTACCCCTGCAAGTATTTTCAATTTAGAGGCTAAACAGGTTAAAAAGATAGTCAGGCTATGTTTGTCCAGCTTAAATTATGCCTTCTGGTTCATGCTTTTAGTACTCCTGTAAATCCTAACTAAATCCTTCAATACATATCCTCTTGATTATTTTTTAAGCTTTCAGAGTTGCAACTCTGTTACATTTGCATGATATGAAATATTCTGGTCTAAACCATCAGTGTCCAAAGGCACAGCAAGCTCTGAGCAACAGCAGCAGTTCCAGAAATTGCTGTTCTTGCAAAGAATTGGACATTAGTTGGGGATGCAGTGAAAAGGCCTCCAACATTTGTGTGTCACGGAGACAGTAAGAGCTCTGCCCTAGAACATCATGTCTTTCTGCATTTTGTGCCTCTGGGAAACCATTTTGCATCCAGCATCGAGCTCTGCCTTTATTGCCCTTTGTGTCCCTGCCATCCTTCCTCTCTCACTCTCCTGTCTTTGCTGACTTGCTCTTTGTTTGCTGCAGAACTCCCCAAGACACCAGTGGGGAGAAGAGGAGCCCAATTCACAGACAGTAAGATGATCTCCCCCTGCATCACCCCATGGGCAGAAGGAAGGACCTGTAGTTAGTGAGCAGTGAAATGAGGGTGGCAGAAGGGTTTGGATGGTGTGTCCATGCCTGTTCCTGCAGGCAGGGCTTTCTGGATTTCATGGAGGGGGGTTTGTTTCCATTCCTGTGTCTTGTCAAACCTTTAGAGGTACAAACACAGAACTAGTTTTTAATGTGGTACATTTTGCCCAAGATAACTGTTTTCTTAATATCATCACAGTTACGTTTTGGTAACTGTTTGCATGTGAAGAAGTGGGAATGCTTTAACAGGAGTGTTTCTGAGGAGTGCTGGGTGTTGGTTGGTCTGAGCACAGGTGAGCCCAGGGAAGCTGTGCTGGCTGGGGACTGCAGGAGTGCAGAATTGCAATGAAACCACCAGAACCAGATTCTCAGACCTGTCTCTAGACTGAATGGCTTAGAAGTTTCCCATCTCTCCTCAGGAAAGAGATCATAACAGTGAAGATGAGGATGAAGATAAATATGCAGATGACATCGATATGCCAGGGCAGAACTTTGACTCCAAGAGACGTATCACGGTTCGGAATCTGCGGATTCGGGAAGATATTGCCAAAGTGAGTAAAGAATTCCTAACCGATGTTCATTTGTATCCATAAGAGTTAATTTCAACCAGTTGTACACTCTTATTAGTGACTTTGTGTGTGTGTTTGTCTTGGGATTAAGGTCTGTTTTCAGTTCTGTTCCTGTTCATGTTGTGACTTGATTAAGGTCATAATTTTAAATGGACAGAACTTTTAAAATGTCTAGGCTGGGGGATAAAGGATATCATTTAAAATCATAAATGCTAAATATCTTGTGTGCTGTTTCTTTCTCCAGTACTTGAGGAATCTGGATCCAAACTCTGCTTATTATGATCCCAAAACCAGAGCGATGAGGGAGAACCCATATGCCAACACAGGCAAGAACCCAGATGAGTAAGTTCAAACAGGGTCATTCTTGTGTATCCAGCAAGACTCTTCAAAATTAGATTAATGGTTCTGTATTGATTTTACCTGTATATCCTTTTACTAATTAATCTCTAGTCAGTTATGTATTGAAGTTGTAGTAAACATGGGAAAACCCTGTTTTATTTAGGAGCACCTTTTGGTTTAGTATAGAAAAGTGGTATTTTTGTGCCTGACCCTTAATCTTCAGGGCCCACTACTCAGTGTAGGGATCTGTACAAGGACCAGAACACTGCTGTGTCCAGAAGTGATGCCTGTGAACAGTAGTGATGTTTATGTAAAGTATTTCAGTAACTAAAGCTTAAGCTTTATCCCTTGGGGACTGGAGGCAAGCATGGAGTGGCTGTGGTACCTGATGAAATGTTTGAATTAGGAGCAAGATCTCCTCCTGTGTTAATGAATTCTGCATAGAAAGGTCTGAAGGCTTTGGCATTGTCTGTTTAATTGAAGCTGCCCTGGGCTGCTCTTGGCTGCACTCAGGGCTGTCTCGCTTTAAACCCCAGTCGGGCACTTGGCCTGTGTTGTGCTGAGACCCTGCAGGGCAGACAGGCTGGGAGTAAAACATGCACTCAGAGCACAGGATAATTGGATTAGCTCACTGCCTGGAGTGGAGTGGCAGTGCCTAAATGACAGCAAATAATGCTCTTGCCACCTCTGTTTGCCCCCAGCTAGAATAGTGCCAGTCAGTTCTGGGTTTTTTGATACAGATGCTTTCACTTCTCTCTCAAGTCATAATTTGACCTTTATTGAATCTGTGATTCTGTTTCTGCCACAGCTTTGTAAATTTTTCTGAGTGGTTTTGGGGAGATGAAAGAGTGGGGAATTGGCTTGTTAACATGAGGTGATCTTCAGCCTGTGTTTCATGTGCACATCGTGCATCTCTCCAGGGGTGTGCAGAAGTGTCTCAGCTTCACAGACAGCAATAAAGTTGTTCCCAGGCTTTGACTCAGCCAAACACACGGGCTGGGCTGGAGGAGAGTCACAGATCAGGAGCTGAGAATCATTGAGCAAGGACATCACCCAGCTTTATGCATATTTGTTGTGCAGTTAGCCCCAGGTTTGACTGGTGGGGCTTGGCATCCCAGAGGAGCTGCAGGGCTGTGGTGTTTCCCTGTGAACACACACTGGGTGTTCCAGGTGGCTCTCTGACATTCCATGGCTCCACGGGGAGCTGGGTGTTTGTTACAGGGACAAGCTGAATTCACCTTCTCCCTCCATTCTTAACTCTTGGGGCACAAGGACACTTTTCCTTTGCTGTTGAAGTCCTGTGAGTGTAAGAGGGAAGCACGTGGCAGGTGCTCAGCCCCTGTTGTTCCTCCTTGCAGAGTTGGCTACGCCGGTGACAACTTCGTGCGCTACACGGGAGACACCATTTCTATGGCACAGACTCAGCGTGAGTGGGCTCTGCTTTCTGGGGCTTCTGTATGGAAATGGGCTTAAAATGCTGGAAAATGCTGCTTTCTGGCAAAAGAAAAGGCTTTTTAGATTGAGATCTTTTGCATTGCTTCAGAACTGAAGAATGTAATTTGAATGTGTCAGTTTGAGAGTAAATGCTGAGTGAAACCTCTTGTGTCCTCAGTGTTTGCTTGGGAGGCTTATGACAAGGGCTCTGAAGTTCATCTGCAAGCAGACCCTACAAAATTAGAGCTCCTTTATAAGTCCTTCAAAGTGAAAAAAGAAGATTTCAAGGCACAGCAGAAAGAAAGCATCCTAGAGAAGGTAAGAGACATTTGGTTTTATTTAATGAGAATTCTCTTGAGTTTGGTGTCTGGGTCTTGGGGAACAAATAAAATTACTAATCCTGTGTGAAGGGGTATCAGCTGTTCTCAGCAGCTTAGACTTACAAAAATATTTTTATATTTATACACACTGTCTCATCAGTTAGATTAATGTTATTAATTAGTATAGAAACCTTTGAAGATCTGCTGGTATTTCTTTGTATTTTTCGGAGCTCTTCCCTTACCTGTCAGAATTTCTCCATTGAAGAAATCTGAATTTCTTTCCAACTGAAGTTTTGGGTGCAGTCCTGTAGATAAATATTTGTTGTATATTTTACAACTTGTTTCTTGGACAACTGAAAAAGACCCAAATAATCCATTTAGATTCTAACCTTGTCAGCATTCCAGTTTGGAGGGGAACAGGAGTTGCTGCTCTGGTTCTACCATAGCCTTTCGGATTGGCCTGAAGATTTTCCTGCTTTGAGTGAGGAATATCACTGTTGTCATTCTCTGGGCATAAAACAACCCCAAAAAAACAACCACACAAACCTAAACACCAAGAGACACCACAGTGGCCACAGGAGATGATGTAGTTCTGTCTTAACTATTCACTAACGATCAAACTGTCTCCATCCCCTTCCATGCCTTCTTCACAAGGTACTGAAAGTGCCATTTTTGAAATGTTTGCTTAACTACATGAAGGGTGGGGGTTTTAAACCTTATTCTGTGTCATTTCTCTTTGCATTTAGTATGGAGGACAAGAGCACCTGGATGCCCCACCAGCTGAGCTGCTGCTGGCTCAGACAGAGGATTACGTGGAGTACTCCAGGCATGGAACAGTCATCAAAGGACAGGAGAAAGCCATTGCTTGCTCTAAGTATGAAGAGGATGTGAAGATCAACAACCACACAGTAAGCCCTGGGTTATGTTCAATTATAGAAGAATCAAATACCTTCCCATTGAGGTATAGCAGGATATGGTACAATATAACTAATACAGCAAATAAATTGCTCCTGTCTCAAATGTGATGCTCTCCCTTTTCTGCTGAGGAGGAATTGCAAATTGTCATGGTTGTGATGTGAATTTGAGGAGCTGCCATGGCAATCTTAAACTAAAGGGGAAGTTGCTCTGTTTCCCTTCCACTTTGAATATGAGTTGAGCACATCCTGGTGCTTTTCCCTTTCTGGCAGGGTACCTGTAAGGCTAATGCAGAATGGCAGAAGCATTTCTTGCAGCTTCCTTCTGGACTGTTAAATAATTCACATACCAGGATATAAGCTCAGCAATGAATTGTAGCCTCTCCCAGGAGGATCAGCATGGACTGACTGCTGTGGGTGTTCCCTTGCAGTGCATTTGGGGTTCATACTGGAAAGAAGGCAAGTGGGGTTACAAGTGCTGCCACTCCTTTGTCAAGTACTCCTACTGCACAGGAGAAGCTGGGAAAGAAATTGCAGTAAGTATTGTCTTTCTGAGTCACTTGGAAGGAGCTAAAAAGCATTCATCTTCCTTGTTTGAAGTTTAGACTGTTGCTTTTTTGGGAGGGTCGGGTTTTTGGGAGGTTGTGGGATTTTTGTTGTCCTTCCCCTTTCAAATGGGCTTATTAACTGGGCATCCTTGCTCTTGTGTGTTGTGCAGAATGCAGAGACAGGTTTGCTGGAAGAACAGCCTGGGGAGGAAGAACACATGGCCAAGCCCAAAACACTGATGGAGGTAGGAGGCTTCCCATTCCCAGAGTACACATCTTCTTCCTCAGCATTGTAAGAAATTAAAAGATATGCATAACTACAAAATTATGTGGAGCCATAATGAGCCTGAAAATGACTAGACTGCATAATTAGATCATTAACATCTCTATGGAAAACTAAGCCCTAAAATAGCATTGATAGAAGTTTGGATTTAGTGGCTTGGACATTATTAATGTTGCAAGTTGAATCTTAACAGTACTTGTTTCCCACCTTACAGATCCACCAAGAGAAACAGAAAGAGAAGAAAAAGAAGAAGCACAAGAAGAGCTCAAATTCAGACAGTGAGGGTGAAGAGAAAAAGAAGCAAGAAAAGCTTAAAAAGGTGCACTGTATTTTTTGGTGTCTTTGTGGGAAAAAGAACTTGAGATATATTTTACAGCATCAGTTTTATGAAGCCTATAATGTAGTTCTCTGTGCTCTAACATGGGATGTTCTGGGATGCTAATTTTGAGCTAAAGCACATTTAAAATGCTGTTAGATGTTCTGAAGTACCTTCCCTGTTTCTCAGGCAAACATTCAATAAATATTTAGTTTTGGAAGACGTAGATTAGATGACATAGAACAGTTCATGTCTAGGTACTTGTTACAGCTGTAGATCTATAAAAGACATTGCAAAACAGTGATTTGTGTATTGAAGAGAGCTGGAGAGATCAAAGGCACTGTCAAGGCTTAACTTAGCCCTCTTTTCCCAGGATTGGGCCCAGTCTCACAGCTGGAGCAGTAATTCCATGCCCCAAAGTGGGAATCCACTGCTGAGCTGCCCCCAGGGGATCCTGCCTTGGGGGGTGCAGAGGGGAGACCAATTAAAACTGGGGGTAATCAAAGCACTGCACAAATGCCCTTCTCTCAGTGGCAAGGATCAACAGGAGTAGTTTGAGGAATAGCACAAAGGATTTAAAAATCAAACCCCCAAACATACACCAGAAAACAAACAAACCATCCAGCCCCCTAAGATCCTGTGCTTGCTTTTCTGCTTTTGTACTTGCTGGATCATGGTTTCATTTTAGGTAAATCCAAGGAGCTTTTTACTTGATTTTGACAATTGGGAAGAGATTAAAGGTCTTGTTTGCTAAGCAGCATTTTACTGTCAGTTTATGTTAAACTCTGTGAAATGAGCATGAAGTGAAATGTGGGCCAGACAGATGTGCATTGCTCCTTCCACCCTTCTGCCTGCTGGGTGGCCATCAGAGGAGCTCAGGCAAACCTTCCCGGGGTTTTTTGTGCTCAGCTCTCACTATGGAATCGTGTCCTTTGCTGCCCTTTCAGGCCCTGAATGCAGAGGAGGCTCGACTGCAGCAGGTGAAGGAGCTGCTGCAGCTGGACGAGAGGAAGAGGCCCTACAACAGCCAGCTGGAGGCCAGGGAGCCCACGGAGGAGGAGATGGAGGCCTACAGGATGAAGAGGCAGAGGCCTGATGACCCCATGGCCTCCTTCCTGGGCCAGTAGTCCCAGGGCACAGCAGGGCAGCCCACAAGGCTTTTCCATTCCTGTTTGCACCTCTCTGGCCATTTCCTTCCCTCCCACGTGTCTGCACTGCCAGAAATGGCAGAAACCTTTGCTTGCAGCACAGGAGTTTGTGCAAACTTCTTTCAGCAGACATGAGGACTCCAGTACTTAGAGCAGTTTTATAAATGTGTGTGTGTGAACACACACGCAGATAAAATACCTGCACCTGCTCTGGAACTTCCTGAAGGAGAAAAGATGTGATGCTGACTGAAATTCTGGGTTGGTTTGGCCAACTAACACACATGGATAAAGTCATGAGACAGTAAAACTGAGTACCCAAAAGAAATGGCCAGCAGGTGTCACTTAGTAGGGAGCAAAACTTTATTGACAAAAAATTGATACAACTGCTAAGCTGCTTATTTGTAAAGGGAGTTGCCTGTCTCGTGGCTTTAAAAGAATAAATAGTTTCTTCCTTGATCACTTTGTAGTAAGTATTTTGGAAGTGTAAAAATTGATTGCTTTCTACAGCTTTGCTTAACTTAATATAAAAGTTTTAAGTGCTGTCCAGCCTTTCAATGAAGAGGTGTTTGCAGGGTTAGTCCTTCCACTGGGAGGTTTTAACTATTAAAAGTTGAACTGGGTTAAAAACTGCACAGCTTGACTTTAGATTTGGAAGGCTTGGGAATTATTTCTGTTGTGGCCTAAACTGTGTTACTAAACATGGCTTTTATAATCACATTTAATGTGTTTATATTAATAGTAAGACAAGTAAGACTAATCTTGGCTTTTCTTAAAATTAAGAACCTGATTACAGTTTCCACTTTGTAAATAACGAAGGAAGTTGAACTTACTGGAAGAACATGAAACAGCATGTTGTACCTGTAACATCTTGTACCTGTCATTTCCACCTGTAAAGCTGGTTTCCTTTTTTTACTGGGTTTTTTGCAAACTTGTTTCTGCTTCCCTTTTATTCTTGTTACAGAAATACTATTTCTGAACACAGATGGATTTCTAAGACTTACATATCTGACTGGACTTCTGTTGTATAAGTGCAGTTTTAAAATCCTCCTGGAGGAGAAGGGTTCCTTGAGCTATTTACATACTTTCTAAAAGTTACAGTTAAGTCTAAAAATATTAAATCTAAAAAGACTTTATAAAGGAGGCAATTCAGAAATAACAGGGGCAGTAACCCCAGGGAGATGTCGAGCCTGGCCTTGGAAGCTGTGGGTGAATGGAAACTTTAATCCATCAACTCTACTGAATTTGTGCAAAGTGATTGTTCAGGGATTTGAATTGTCCTAAATTTAGAATACTGGGATTTCACCAATGAATCCAAGCCAAGCACTTGGGGCCATAAAGATCCTTGCCAGATCTTTAGTCTGAGCTCTAAAGGATGAGAGCTCCTGTTTGTAAAGGATTGTCAGATTATTTTTTTAACCTTGACAAGACAGTGTGTTATCCTGAGCCTTGTTCTCAGACAGCTGGAACATTATTCATGTTTCTTTCTAAAATCATCAAATTATATCTCGAGTTGGCAAATGGATGAACATTTGTTGGACTAAGCAGCAGGAAATGTGAGGGGATGCTGATTCATGTCAGAGCTTTCAGGAACACAAACCTGTGTGCCTTTCACCCTGAATATGAAGTGACATCTCTCCTCTTTGGGAGTTTGTTCTTGGGGCAGCATTCCATGCATGGAACTGTGTAAGATTATTCTGGGATCATGAACTTTTCTGCACCTGCCCCTGCTCATACACAGGCTACTTCAAGACCAGGAAAGGAGCAGGATCAGAATTTGAAACCTCCCTCCTGTTCCTTCACCTGTCCCTGCTGCTCGAGACCATTTGTAGAAGCTCCAAGACAGTTTCATTGTTAAGACTGGGGGGGCAAAAGTTCTGTCCTCCCAGTGTCTGCTGCTTTAGCTGCCTCCAGCACAGCTGGGAGACCTTAGCAGGAGTTCCCACCCAAAACCAGGCCCCACCTGGAGGTGTGTGCCACCTCACCAGCTGTTGGTTACAGTGCTGCCCATGTCACTGTTTGGTCATTCTTTGATTGTTTTGCATGTCCTGAATACCTTGAAATAAAAGGTTTGATTTGGAGTGGAATTGGAATGTTTTATGTGGCACAAAACAAAACCTTGGACTTTCAAGCTTTTTGTAGATAAGCTGAAAAAGTGATTTCTGGGATGAACTGAAGCAGTTCTTGCTTAACCAATTCATCTGTCAGACTGAAGGTGTCTGTGATGGGCCAATGCCAGGAAGCAGCTCCTGGCAGATCTTGGCTGGCAAAATTCACCTCTCTGCTGCTTCCACTGGTGTGAAATTTGAAGCTTCCAGTTCCAGTTTGGAGAATTCCCTGCAAACTCTTGGCTGAAATAAGTTGATTAACTGGAGCCTGCCTTTCTCTGTGAGCAGCATCTGTTCCTTTAGCTCAGCTAACGTTTCCTCCATGTGGTTTCCCAGCAAGGGCTGAGCAGCCCCAGGTCTGTGACAGATGCAGAGCCAAAGCCAGGCTGGGGAGTGCATGGCTGGAGCCACTCGGGGACGTGCCAGCCCCCCCTGCCCCTCTGCCACCAGCTGCTCTCCTTTCCCCAGGGCACATCTCAGGCACCAGAGGAGACCCTTCAACCCCCATCCAGGTCTGTGAAAGCAGCAAGGTTGGTACAATCGCTGGGGTGGCATTTCCAAGGTGTCCTGGGGGTGTTTGGGAGGGTCAGCAGAACCTCTTTGCTCACGAATGGAGTCTGAGGTTGCTCATGTGCTGCTCTTGGGGCTGCTGGGCTTTTATCTGCAACCACAACCTGAGGTGACCCCTGGCAATGCCCCCCCAAAGTGCCTGTTGCACAGTTATCTATCAGGGGAAGCTGCTCTGGTCAATGGGGCAGGGAACTGGAAATAAAGAGCTGTGCTCTTTCCACTTCTGCCATTAATTTACTGTGTGGCTGAACAGCCCCAGATCTGCCCATGGAGGGGCTTTCCTCAGCTCTGTGTCTGAGAAGTGCTCAGTTCAAAGCACTTTTATAGATATTTCTTATATGTCTTTATTGTATATATACATTTATTATATATATTACTGCAAGTAATTTTGCTGAAATTATATAAAACAGACTGATAAACCAAGAAGGATTTGCTCCTATTAAATAAAACAGAAACCCTTTCCAAATTTGTTAGTGGATTGTCATCATTAGATGACACTAACAAAATTTCACATTGTGTATCAAGGAAAATTGCTTCTTTAAATATATGAAATTAAATTTTAAAAGCAGAGAACAATTGCAGCATCTTGTATATTCACTGGTTTCAGAACTGACACCTTCTGTGCTTTCTCTTTTCTGTTAATAACTTCTTACAACTTTACCACATGAAAAGCATCTTGAAATTCGTTCCTGAGTTTTTTCCATAGTGAAAACTTGCAAAAGCTGTTGGGAAATTTCCACTGTGCATGGCTTGCAGAATAAGGTCCTTATTAGCAGGAATAGCTCATATAAAGAAAATGTATCCTTCCTAAAATATTAATTGTAAAATGGCTTTGATATTATTCTGTCATCCCAATGCCTTCTGAAGTTCAGGGAAACTCCAAACCTTAAATGATTAACTGCATTTCCAGACTCTTGGCCAAACTAACACTTACCATATGTGAAGTTCTGTGATTAATGAGCCAAGTTTGCTTGGAGCCTTCTGAGGCCCTTTTTAGTGCTTGATTATTAGAATAATATTGCTTTTACTTATGAAAATATGTGCTCAAGTTGTGTTGGGAGACAGCCTGATTTTTTTTTTTTCAAAAGCTGCATTCATAGACTGGCAGAATGGGTTGGGTTTGAAGGGACCTTAAAGACACCTGGTTCAATCCACTGCTCTGTGTCTGCAGCTTCAGCGTGGGATGCTCCTGCTCCTCGTGGGCTCTGATGGCCACAGGATTTATTCAGCTGCCTGGAACAGAGCCCTTTGTCCTGTGGGGGAAAGCAGAGCCTGCTCTGGAACTGGGGGGAAAGCAGAGCCCAGTGTGGAACTGGGGGGGAAAGCAGAGCCTGCTGTGGAACTGGGGGGAAAGCAGAGCCTGCTGTGGAACTGGGGGGGAAAGCAGAGCCTGCTGTGGAACTGGGGGGAAAGCAGAGCCTGCTGTGGAACTGGAGCACAGCCCACCAGACGCCCCCCTTGGAGTTTGTTTTCCGAGGGCAGGAGAGGAGCACACACCTGCTGGCAAAGGCAGCAGCTGGCACTGCTGCTCCCGGGCTGCCCCTGTCCCAGGGGACCCACAGTGCCCCTCTCTGCTTTCTTCTGTGGTGTTTTACAGCCCTAAACCCAACAGAGATCCCCTCCTGTGGCAGCTGTTTGTCTGCACTCTGCCTCCTTCACTGCTTGGCTGCAAGTGGCACCCCTGAACATTCTTGTTAAATGTAGTGCCCAGTTGTGTTTGAACTCTGGTTGTGTAAATCCCTGTGGGCAAATGGAAGTGTGCAGCCTCTGTGCCACATTCCCCAAAATGCCCCACTGCTGTCTTGAATGCTCTTCCATGTAGCCAATATAAACAAGGCGTTTTGCTGTAGATTTGAGTGGAATTAGTAGGAGTCAAAGCAGGTTTCTGGTGAATCTCTGCTGGGTGGCAGAGTGCTGGGTACACATCCTGCCCCAGGACACACCCCTGCAATGAGTTCAGGTGATCCCACGTTGGAGGGACAGGTTCTAATGCTTTTTGTTTCATGCCCACACTCCTTTTTATGCTGAAGGAGGGTTGGCAGATTTCTCCTCTCTTCCCTTTCCTCTCTCCTGACATTGACTCAACATTCTCCCAATTCCTCAGTTAACTCTTTCAGCAAAATAAACCATCAGAAAACTAGATAAAAACCCTGACCATCTTCTGCCAACTCAGAAGGGTCCAAGTACTGGAGCTGCAGTGAGGCTGGTCTGGGGGACAGGGGACAGACAGAGCAGGGGAGGGCAATGCCAGGGGACACACACAGAGCAGGGAAAGACAATCCCTCCCCTTCCAGCACAAACTCGGCTGCATTTCCATTTCAATGTCTTGAGCAGATTCCCAGAGGCCCAGGGATCACTGGTCAGCCATGACCCACATGAAATGAAGTTCAGTTGCTCTGAGAAACAGCACTGAGCAGTAGAGCCCGGGCTGGTACAGCCCCTTGATTCAGCAAGTGAACTGTCCCAGGGCTGTGGGACATTCTCTGAAGATCCTCCTGTAGGTTCAAAGAGCTCAGACATTGCTGGTGTAGCATTCAAATGAGTTCACAGCATGGTTTCAGATGGAAAACCAAAATTTGGTGGCCTAAATACTGGTTTACTTTTCTAATGAGGCTTTTCAGATATGATCTGATTGTTCTCACTAGGGATCCACCACAATATATTTTCCCAGGGACCAATCCTGTAACCTCATTCAGTCAAAACTCCCAGAGGAGATTTAAGTGACTAAAAGCAGCCAGATCAATTTAAGGTAATTTTTGGCAGGTGTGCTTTTCCCCAGCACAGCTGCTTCCTTCTGCTGCAGCCAAAATGCTGCTCCTTGCAACTGCTGATAGTGCTGAGAACTGGGAAACGAGCCCTGGAAGGAGCATGAGGAAAGGAAACTCCTCTCAATTGCTGTGGCCACAGAACATTTTGTATCAAACAGGGCCTGAAGGAACACAGGGACCTGTCTTTGATCCACAGAACATCAGCATGGCTGAGAACAATAGGAGTGACTTCATGTTACCTTTCTCCTGTGAACTATTACCAATTAACTAGATAACTGGCAATGTGCAAAAATTGTTGGTTGTTTGCTGTCATGTCATGCAAAGGATTAACTCCTGTAGAAAGTATTGGATTCCAGTGAAAAAATAATGTCTGTGTAATGCCTTTCAGTCTTCTGCCCAGCTGGCTGTGTGGCCCCTGGGTGGGGCAGCTGTACCTGCAGGGGCTGGGCTTGGGGAGATCTCTCAGGGATTTACTTTGTCCATTAGGCTGCTGTTGCTTGGATGGTTTCGGTGCTAAACCCCGGGATTTTTGTTTTGCCTTGTTGCCAGTGCTGCCACTGACCCAGTTCTGCAGCGCCTGCCCAGCCATCTGTGCCCCCGCTGATGCCAAGGGATGAAATGAGCCCTGAGGGGAGAGCCCTCGGGGGGATGGCAGGGCCCGTGGGCAGCTCTGGCTGCCAACGCAGAGTACAGGGGAAGGGTCACTTCTCTGGTCCTGCCTGGGCTGCAGGAATGTCCCCTCACCTCCAGGAACGTCCCCTCCTGCTGCAGAGCACTTGATCAGATACCAAGTCACTGCTGGGGGAAACCAGGATTTAATGCAATGACCAAACACTGAGTTAGTTACTGAGTAACCTCCCAGGAACCCTCCCCATACTCAGTTCCCAACCACATTATGTGCTGGGGAAAAAAAAATTGGGCTCAGGAGGGGTAGCCTCTCTGTGCACAGGACTCTGAAGGGCAGCCTGGGTGGTTGCTCCCAAAAAAGCCTCAAACATGGATTAAATGAACCTTTCCAGAGGCTCTCAGTGTATGGGAGATGTGGAATTGAGACTTTCCCAACAAACCAATCCCTGTCCTCTGCAGATTCCCTGCAGCAAAGCCCATTCCAAGCTCTCTGTGGTGCCTTTGGCACAGCCTGGTGGGACAGCAGGGGCAGGGTGGGCACAGCCACAGGCTCAGCCTGTCCCACTGAGGGCCACTTTTCTGCTTCCCAACAGGTGAAAACCACATGGCCACAGGTGAGCAGATTATTCCTGTAAGAAATGGGCAAGGAATTCCCACTTCTCCCTTGAGAGACAATACCTAATAAATTGCAGAGCTGTGGCCTGCATGACATTATCCAGTTGGCAGCTTAGTTTGAGGAAAAAATAGAGGCACAAAATCGGCTTATTTTTTAAGCCCAGCTGGGAAGTAGAAGGAATTCATCTCACTGGATAAGAACATTACAAAATGTTTGTATCAGGCTCCATCACATATATTTGGAGGCAGAAAACATTTATTGCAGAGGCTTGAGTTGGTTCAGAGTCACTCAATGCAGGTGAAAGCCTCAATTTGGGTGCCTTCTGTGCCCTTCCATGGACAAAACACTCAAAAATAATTAAAAAGTCCCCCAACCCCCCCTGCAGTGTATGAAACAGCTCCAGAGCTGCCTTGAGCTGCATTAACTTGCACGGCCCAACCCTTTTTCTCTCACCCTCAGAAAACAGGACAGAATCTTTTAAGAAAATCAGATCTAACTACTTTGTTTGATTAAATCTACTTTAAATTGAGTTTAATT
>JAOXXN010000191.1:15289846-15304799 GCA_026770055.1 Myrmophylax atrothorax
AATCAGGGGAGAAAACCATCTTGAACTCTGTCTCAGCAAGGCAGTGATGTTGACTCTGGTGTAGTGCAAGAATTTCCACTGTGTCAGTCATTCAAAAATATCCCAAAGGTTTCTGAAGGCTTGAGGAGCTTAGAAAAAATAATTGTATATTTAGCAATATTCTGAGGGTTTTCTGGAATTTCCTAGTTTAGCAGCTCAGCATGAAAGTAACTGGAAGTTCCAGGCAGAACTGTAATATCAGAAACATTTGATCACAGCTCATAAACAGTCTGCAAAAGTATCTGTTGTAGAGGGAATAAAAGGAACTGTCTTCTTTCTTATAGTTTCCATGATCCTGAAGAAGATGGAGCTGAGAATCATGAACATGAGGACACAGCTGGACATGGACATGAACGTTGTCAGGACACTGAAGAGGTGACTCCTGAAACCTCTATCCCGCCCCCAGGAGGTGGAAGCAGGGAAAGCCCTGGAGTGGAGATGGAATGCAGAGCTCAGTCTCTGGGTGGGAATGCTGCCCTGGAGCAGCCAGAGCAGGGAATGCACCTCCACACAGCGTTGGCTCAGCCTCTCCAAGGAGACAACAACCCAGCCAAAGGGTTGGGTTCCCAGGATGACGCTCCCCTGGAGACAGGGACACTCCTGCCCAGGAGGAGGCTGCAGTGTCCCCACGACCAGCGGTGCCAAGAGCTTGTTCTGGAGATCATTGCCAAAGACAGGTCTCTGGTGGACATTCTCATGCCTCATCCTGACAGAAAAACTGCTTTGGACCTGATGGAGGGTTTGTTTCCTGTTAACATTTGCATGCTGGATAAATCACACAGGGAAAAGGGCAATGTGCAGCATGTACAGGAGGATGAGTAAGTAGACAAAACCAATTATCTGGTATTTTCATCTATTTTAGTGTATGAATATCATCTATATACTCATAGTAAGATGAACTTGAAAATACTGTTTTATTTTTGTTTCATTAGCAAAATATTTTAGCTTTCTGATTTACATAACAAGAAATACCTGAGGCTGTGGATTTGTGTTGGAAGAAAATGGTTCAATGATGCTTTATTGAAGGGACCATGACAGACACAGGCTGCAAATCTTTTGCTCTGTATCTTTTAAAAAATTAGAAAAATTCCTGCTCTGAGGAGAGAGGGGAGTGATTCTGAAGATGGATAAAACCATGAACACAAGGTTTGAGAAGAAAACATTAAGTGTTTGCTGTGGGTGTTTATTTTTTGTTCCAATAGCAGGAAGAGTCATAGAGATGGATCAGAAGAATGTCCTGAACCCGAAAATGAAGCCAAGCAAAGGAGCAAAGATCCTGCCTCTAAGGGAAACCGAGTCCTGGACAGGAGCAGGGGCGGCACAAGGGACCTAGATGACATCACATCTAAGAAAGTATGTAGATGGCCATCAGAGAAACCACTGTTTCTCCATCATGACAAAGAAATTATTATTAATGTCATTATCACTATGGGTATTTTTATCTCAAAAATGTTTCACAGGTAATTTTGAATCAATTTTTGCCAATAGGTGAAGTCCTGGCAAATTGATCATAAATGGTGGTGTTTAAATCCTGCCTGTTTGGTTCAGATGTCTCACCACACACACCTGTCTCCAGCAGGTCTTGGGGGTGGATGTGCCTGGAACAAGCACACAGGGTTGGGTAACAAGGGCAGCTCCTGTGCAGCAGCTGAGTCACAGTTTAGCACTCAAATCAAAATCTGCAACCTAAAATCTGCAACATTACTTACAACTGGAAGCCTAAATAGGAGATACTTTTTACTCTAAGAGCTGGCAGCAGTTCCTGCACATTCCAGTGTCCAGTTAATTCCATACCTGCAGGGAATGTGGTAGGCTGGATGGAGCTGGGCTGTGATAGAAGGATGGAGCTGGGAAGGGTGACTGTGTAGCTTTGCAGAGTTGGATGGGCCTCCTGCCCTCTGGAAACCAGGCCATGCTCTGTCTCAGGTGATGACAATCTGCCTTCCTGAAGCTCCTCCTGCTGATGTTCTGCACTACCCACTGTCTCACTGCTGCTCCTGCTCATGGTGGTGTGTCCAACTTCCAAAGGACTGATGGTGTTCTTCTCCCACACGGCTCTCAAAGCCTCTTTCCATATCAGCATTTCCCCTCAAACAGCCTCTGCTTGCTTTGCTGCCCAGGCTCTGTGACCTGCTTGAATCACCCATGGAACTGACTTCGGCTGTGCATCTGAGAAATGCAATTCCAGTCAGTTCTTCCCAAGCTTGGCACAGAGCTGTGACTCCCTGCTCACGTCTCGGAGCACAGCTCTGTGTAATCATGTTGTAATCTTTACTGCAGTTCCCTCCTGACAGCTTGGAAGCTCTCCGAGCTGGGGGATTATATCACCCATTAAGGTGATTTGCTTTTCAGAGCTGGAGAATTAAGTATGGCTTAGAAAATACTGTATTTTTCACTTTTTCTTTCCTGGAGCTTAAAATTCTTTTAGAAGTCAAGAATTCAGCGAAGTCGAGGTGAAGCAAATCCCGTCTCCAGAACTGCTGTGGATTCTCTCTGGCAGTAAGAGCTTTGGGTGATGTTTCTGTCCCTTTGCAGCTGGAGCTCATGGGCAGGCTGAGGACCAGGCTGCAGAGCCTGTGGCAGGAGCGGGAGCTGCTCCTGCAGGAATCCCGGGAATGTGCCCAGCTGGGCGAGGGGCTGGAGGCCACGGTGAGGGAGCTGTGCAAGCCCAACGAGGTGGAGCGTTACCTGATGTTCATCGGGGACCTGGAGAAGGTGGTGAACCTCCTGCTGTGCCTGTCCAGCCGCCTGGCCCGGGTGCAGAACGCCCTGAGCAGGGTGGATGGCAGCACAGACGCTGAGGAGAAGGTGAGGGACAGGCAGGTGGGCTGTGCAGCTGTTGGGTCACCCCTTCCTTGTGCTCACCTGTTTGTCTGAGCTCCATGAGATCCCCCAGGCAGTGCTTGTGCCACGTCTTGGCCGGGTCTCCGCTCAAGTGGAGCAGGTCTGCTGTGGACCAGGTTCAGTGCTGGAGCCCAGGAGGGCACAGGGAGCTCTGCAGAGGTGCTGGGGGGTGACAGCAAAGCCCTGCGAGGGTCTGAGCCACAGGGGTGGCCTTTGGACCCCCAGGCTGCTCCCTGAGCTCCACAGGGCTTTGGGGGGTTATTTTTCTCCATTGCAGTAATTAATGCCTTTGAAATTGTATTTCATTTCACGGGCTTTTCCAGTGAGCAGGAAGGTGATGTGGTCATAGACTGAGATAAAATACCCTGTAGTTTAATTCAACCAGCCATCTTTGCTGGAAAATGAGGAATTGCCTCATGTCACCAGGAAATCTTTTCAAATCTGAAAATTCTCCTTTTTGCTAGAGAAGACAAGCCAAATTTATCCCAGGAGTGAAGCTTCCCTGCTGTCCTTACTGCTCTTAGACATGTTTTTATCAACACAATACCTGCTGTTCTCCCTTATTTGGAAATTGGAAAAGCACAGTGTTAGAAAAACCGGGATTTTCCGGTGCTGTGCTGGTGCTGCCCTCCTGCAGCTCTGGAGTTCAGCACAGCTCACAGGCAGAACAGCACTGAAAGGTCCTTCCATGCAGTGTGACATGGAGAGTCAGGATTTACCACCTCCCAAAAGCCAGTTGTGTTAATGTGAATAATTTTGGGCAGTATTTCATGCAGATTTTGGCTTTGTGGTTGGCAGGGAGGGTGGTGTTTCTCTAGTGTGACATTTATACTCTTAATTGGAAATACATTTTAGAAATTTATTCAAACATTTGAATAAGATGCCTGAGAAAGACTTGGTTATGTGCCAGCATTTTTACAACCATCTCACAGCATTTTACAGCTCACTGCATTTGCCCTGACGGCAGCAAACCCAGCAGTCTCAGTCTTTGGCTCCATTTTTAGGTTGTTGATAGTGACCATTGCTGGATTTATGGACACTGTCCTGAAATGTGGCATTTTCCAGCAGTGTTATTCCTGTGAAAATCATTACAGCAGAAAGAGAATTGGCTAAAAGTGAACGGTATAAAAATCCTGTAGAACAAGCAAGGCCTGACTCTTGTGGGTTTGTTAAGAAGCCTTTGATGAACAGTTACTGCCTACATTATAGTTATTTTATTGCATGTACCTTTTAATAGAAGCCACTCTATCTTTTTAATACGTCATTGGCACTCTGACCACATGCAAGGCACAAAATACAAAGGTATGTGCCTTAAAGAGCTTCTAATTGAATGAAGATGGTTACAGGATACTTCAAAATGCCCAGAATATACTGATTTTTTTTTTTCCTGAGGGCAGCATGGAAGAAGTGAATCTTGATGGGGTTTACCATGTCTTTACCTTACAAACCACAAGAATGGGTAATTCAATCGAGAAAAAACTCAAGTGGAGCACAAAGTCCACAAGAGGAAGCAATTAAATTAACTCAGCTGTGGCTTCCAGCTGCAGAAGTGGAGCCTGGCAGGAGTGCTGGTGCTCACGGTGTGCTTTCCCTCTGCAGCACTCACTGTGGGAGCGGCTCCGGCTCCTCTCTCGGCAGAGGGAGGACGCCAGGGAGCTGAAGGAGCACCTGGAGCGCCGGGGCCGGGTGGTCTCCGCCATCCTCGCCCGGTACCTGACGGAGCAGCAGCTCCGCGACTACCGGCACTTTGTTCAAGCCAAGACCTCCTTGCTGATTGAGCAGAAGGACCTCGAGGAGCAGATGAAGTTTCTGGAAGAGCAAATAGAAACTCTTGAGCAGAGCCTCCCCCTGTAACGCCCACACTGTTCACACACTGGTGTTGGTGATGTTGCCCTGGAAATCCACAGGCACTCGTGGCACAGCTTGGGGAGTTCTTCCAATCCTGGTCATGCCACAGCATTGACAAATCCTTAGATGCCCTGGGGATGCTCTGGGCACACTCTGGACGTGCCTTCCACTTGGCCAGGCCAGCTGACAGTGTCTCACAGACTCCCTCTGGGACACGACTGATGGGATGTGCTGCTCCCACTAACTTGGCATGTATTTACCCTTCTGGTTGTCTGTCCAATCTGTTTCCACATTGACATAATCTCAATAGAAGAACCATACAAATATTTGCCTCTTGTGGGTGGGTTGAATGTTTGAAATAAAAAAATGATGTGGGAGTTCAGCTTTGAATCAGAGCTTGCTCAGAGCCACAGGAGGTGTTACAGACCATTTCAGTGAAACTCCTGCACTCGTTTCTCCTGCTCGTGTGTGTGACAGAGTAAAAATACACTGTAATGAAAGAAAAGAATTACTTCCTTTCTTGGCAGTTGCCATCACTGAGTCCTTCCTGGCTCTGTGTAATCCCGGTAGGCTGCCCAGAGGAGCTCAGAAAAAGGGTGGTCCTCACTGACAGCAGAGCCAATAAGCGATGAAGGCAGCTTAGGTGAACAGTTTTGGGAATCATAACTCTGAGCTTATTCCTGCACAGTCATTTGCAAAGTCCTTGCTGTGCTTTTGAAGTGCTTATTTTTCAAGCAGCACCTTCAGGGTGTTGTTTTTAAGTAATTTTCAATTGTCAGTGTACACAAGAAGCCTGAACGTGGGAGAAAAGCTCTGCTGCAAACTGGGCAGGTGGGACCACTGGGGGAGATACTCAGTTTCAGTGAGACTTTATATAAACCCCTTGGCAAAAATCTTTCAAACACGTGTTGTGTGTTGAGTCAGACCAGTGATGTTGCTGTATTTAAAATCTGAGCGTGTTTTGTTTGTTTGTAAGTATTCAGAGAGAACAATATTTTGTATGTCTGAGCTGCATACCTAGACCATGAATAAGGCAGCCACTAATTGAACTCAGGTTCCTTCCACAGCCAAAATAGATGTTCATTGTCCCAAGAGATGTTTTGCTAGTGATGTGTGTCCTGACTATGGTATCACCACCACTGAGAGCAGCCATCCTATTCCTGAGGCACCTTCTCCTTTGGAATTGCATTTCCCTGGGCACAAGAACTCCAGGAGCACAGAGACCAAGCTGCCATATGTACTGTGGTTATTGACTTCATACCTGGGGGAAAATGCCCAGACACTGTAGATCTTGTGAGTAGATCTGCTCAGTGGGTCTCAGAAGGCCCTAAAGACAGGCTTTATTATGTAAATCTGAAAGCTGCCTTTTGAAAATGGTCTTTAAAATAACAAAAGTGATGCTAATGGATTCAGTGGAGAATTTTAAAACGTATGAGCAATGTAAAATGAGCTGTTTGCATGGTTTGAGAAGCCTGACTCAAAGTTGCACTTTATTCTTATTATTCCTAGTTGAGGGAAACACACCTGTTTGGTAATCGAAGCCAGAGCTTGTCTTCAAGGGGAAGAATAGGTCTGCCCTGTTTGCATTCTTATCTTTTGGGGGTTTGTGTCATGGGGAGGGTGACTGCTCCTCCTTCCACACCAGCATTCACAGGTATGCTTCAAAGAGCAACAATTAGAAACAGCTTGTACTCTACTTTCACAAAAGTTGTGTATCTTTGCTCCCTGTTACTGTTAGAACTGTGAATTTCAGGCAAAGTGAAAAATGGACACAGTGATGGCACCAGAACCTCTTGGCTGGCCAGCAGAGACCCCTTTCTGAAGCAGTGGCAGCCTGGACTGTCAGGTGGGTCACGATTTTGATCCTGATCATTTGTTATGGATTTACTATGAGGATAGTGGTGATGGTTCCCCCTGGACTTCAGCCATGTGCAGCATTCCTGGCACACCAACATACTAAGATGTGGGCTTTTTAAACCACAGTCTGATGTTCAAATAGTCATTTACCTGCTCCCAGACGAATGGGAGGAGCAGCCCTGGGTGCCTCTGGGACTGGTGGAACACTCCTTGATTGCTCAATATCACAGTCAATCCCTGCAGGAAGAAGAGAGAACCTGTTCTTGATGATGGGCTGCATCTCCTTCCAGCAGAATGGAGACAGTGCTGGCCACAGACGCCCTCTAGAGAGGCCAGTGCACTTCATTTCTGAGCTGCTGGGAGAGAGGGTCACATCGGGCAGTGCCCACGTCCCCTGGCTGATCTTGTCTTCACATGGTTACATTATTCACTTAATTTTTTTTCTCTGTGTGGAACTTAGAAACTGAGCTTGTTTGTGGAGCTGGCAGGACTGTCCCAGCAATGGACATGGTGAATCATCCTGTGGCTCTTTACACAAGCTCAGAGTCCCTGCTTTTGATCCAATTGCCTTTTGCCAAAGGTTTGGTATTTAGAGCACTAATTATATCCCCATACCAGTAACTATTGTTACGTGGCAGCTTTTCCCCAACTTTAAGTCATGCAGTTTAGAAGCCAAGATGGCCAGAAATCTTTGTTTTACAACACTGTGATCCCACACTGCTCCAGACAGGTTTTTCTCACCCTTTGCCATCAGAAGACAAACTTAAGACCTGAACTATTAAGTAGCAGTAACTGGTGGTCCTCCTGGAGGAGCAAACGTTGCAAATGTAAGGACTGTGGAAATGAAACCCTGTGCAGTGCTTGTACATCCCCACTGTTCATACTCCTCCTCACTAACCTTCCATTTGTGGCTTGTGCAGCGATGACATTGAGTTCCTCTGCCCAGAGCCCTGGGGACCTGTTGGCTTGCCCTGTGCTGAGACCTGCTGAGCTCCCTGTGCAAACAGCCAGGTGTGTGTGAGGGGGGCAATGTGAGGAATGAAGAAGCTGCCTGGCAGCTGCCCCTCTGCAGAGCAGCAGGAATCCCCCACTGCTGCCCAGCCCCGGCAGTCCCTGTGGCACCTGCAAGGCTGATCCGTTGACAGCCAGGGAAGGGGTAACATGACCCAGCAGCACGGAGAATGAGCCCTGCCGTGAGCTGAGCTGTGAAGCAGGGAGGGCTGCACCCAGGAGAGCCACCTGGCAGCTCTGGGGAGAAGGGAGGGGTGAACTGGCAGAACATGGAGCTGCATCTCCCCGTGGGGTGCCAGCAGTGGGACCCTGGGGGGATTCCAGGAGATCCTGCAGCTCCTCTGCCACCCACACACAGAGTGTAGGAGGAGGGGGGCAGCACCTTTTGTTCTGCTGGGCAGAAACAGGTGGGCCCGATCTGGGGATAAGATGACTTGTATTGCCTGGGGCAGAGCTTGGGCTGCTGGGACAGGTGTGGGGTGGAGGAATGGTCAGTGCAGCACCAGCACATCCTGCCCATCTGTCTTGGCAGCAACTGAAAAGATTTTAGAGTTGCATTTAACACCCACTGCAATGTGTGGGAGTCACTGCTGGATCAGGAGCTGCTGTTTCAGCCTCTTGGGCACTAAATTGAAGGCTTTCAGTTATTTTGTTTTGACCCCCAGACTCATTTTCTCCACTGGGGTGTTATGCTGGGGAACTTTTGTATGTAGAACTGATTAAGGAATGGAGGGCTGCAGGAGTTACTGCAAATGTACTCTGCAAAAGATCTATTTGGTGCTTGTGAGAGCTGTATTTAATAAGTAAAAAGATGTTCTCTCCGCTCTGGGAATTCATGGCAACCAACTGAATAAATTTTTAAAAATAAACTCTGAGCAGCATTGCAAAACTAATCTGTGCCTGAAGGGAGCCCACATAGACATTAAAGAATGATCAGCCTGGAGGAATCATGCAACCTCTGGGGTTCACAAAAGGCTCTTGAGAAACAGCACATGAATTTCACTGCTAAACGAAGAGAGGCATTAAAGGTTATCAGAGAGACTCTAAAATACCACATGAGCCTTGAGGCTGAGTCATCTCACAGATAAATCCACAGAGACAATATGGGCTGCACTGGTACTCTTGATTTAGAGAATAAGAGACACTTCTAAAAATGTGCATGAAGAGCCAGAGGTCTTTCTAATGGGCTTTCTAATGTGGTAGAAGAGCAAGAACATCCCCAACTACCTCAACTGGGAACCACTTGTGAAACAATTCCTCAGCAGATCCCTGCCCTGTGACAGCTCCCAGTGACGTGGCTGGTGCCCGCAGGGCTCTTTGCTGGGGTGCAGCTGCTCCCTCCTGAGCACAAGGTCAGTGTCACCAGTGTCACCCAGTGCCACAGGGGTGCCTGGAGAAGCAAGAGCTGGTCCAGCCCGGAGCTGACCCAGCCCAGAGTGGAGCTACAGGGCTGTGCTGTAAAGGGGGAACTGCTGTGGGACAGAGGTGGGAGAAAACACAACACAACCCTCATGGTGAGAAAGTGTCTGTACCACTGCAGGTTGTCATTGTGACCACCCTGGTGTGACCATCGGCCTCGTGCTGGAGGCACTGGGGGAGGACAAGCAGGGTGCCTGGAGGCACCTGGGGAGGGCCTGGCACCAGATACCATGACCTCACATCAAAGGCTTGTGCGTTTGGGAGCCTGTTCCACTCAGTGCAAATGGAGGTTATTTGGTTTGTGCCAGCAGTGAGTCCACAGTGCTTGTTGTGCTTTTGAGCTGGGGTGTCTTTCCTGGTCTGGAGGGCCTCAGGGTAATGGGGATGGATGATCTTTCTCTTAGGAAATTGTGGTTTGGGTTTGGCTGGAAACTTGTGCTATCAGATGAAGAAAAGGAGTGACACTCTACCTGGGGCAAACACAGAGCAGAAGTCCTACCAAGGAAGGGAAAGCTGATCACTGCCAGCCTCATTTTTGTTGTGCACATCTCTATATTCTTCTTCAAAGAAAGAGAAGAAGATGTGCTAATATGAACAGTATGGATCATTTTGCCTGGTTTGGGGTTACACACACAGAATAAGGGCTCAATGTGCTTAATGGTTTGTCTTATAAATGAGTGAAAGAAACCTTGGAACTGGAACAGAAATGTTCCTCATTAGGATGCAGAATTTGGATCTGTGTTGTCCTGCTCTGTCCCTGTTCTCCCCCTGCAGCAAACAAACACCACACTGTTCACGCCCCAGCTACACTCTGGCCAAGTCCCCGTTAACAACCTCTTAATTTGGGGGTCCCACAAAAGTACAAATGACTGAAAAGACCAAAAACTGCCACGTTGCCATTTTACTCAGATTAATATGTAAATTGGGAGACAAATGCATCCAAGGTATGTAGGTCATGGTGGAAACATGAGGAGTGGAGGAGCAATGGGGAATTGGGAGCTGTCTCAAAAGGCCTCCTCTGCCTCCAGCTGGTGGCTGCAGCTCCTCTTGGTCTGGTGCAGTTTCTCAGCAACTCTTCTGCTGGACCTTGGGTTTGTGAAGTTGAAACCTCACTGAGACTCCTCTGCAGTGCAGGAGCATTTCCCAGGCCTTTCATAGCCCAGGTTTTCTTGCAGCACTCACAAGGGAATGGAGGTGGCCAGAAAAGTCTGAGCCTGAGCACGACTGTGCTGCCTCACGCTGCTCAGACACATCCGGGAGGACAAAGTCTGGCCCTCCGTGTGGGATCACAGCTTGAGGTTTGTTTGCAGAGCTCTTCAGAGCAGGTCTGTGAGCTGAAACTCGTCAGAACACAATGTGCTGAGGGACAGACAAACCAAGTTATCCTTAGCAGACAGAGCTGGGGTCAGGCAAACATTAGCTCTGCTGATCTCCTGTGCTGCTGAATAAAATCTGAGCTGGTTGTGTTTGTGTGGGTGCTCCCCTGCTCGTGCTGCCTGCAGCTCTGACAACATTATCTTGATTTCAGTCTGAGTATCAGTACTGACTGTGCTTTGAAGAAGTGACCAAGGTGATTATCTCCATTTTATAGCAGGAAAACTGAGACGTGGCAAGTAGGCAGGGTAGTAACCAAGGGAAAATAGAACCTGAGCTCCTGAGTCCTGGGCCTTATCTGTGCCTTCCATCTCCAGCCTTCCGCAGCCGCCAGCCCTCCCCACCACTAAGCCCTCTACACAGGACAGGAGCAGAGCCCAGGGGGCTCAGGTTTTTGGTTTTTACCTTTCCTGACATTAAGATTGATGGTCTGGAAGGCAGCTCCCAGCTCTGGGAGGGCCAGGGGGTCAAAAGGCTGCATGCCCAGCCCATGGCACCCTGTGGTACAGCCCCTGCCCCAGGCCAGGGTGCTGAGGGACCACAGTCTTCCCTCAGCTGCTCCTTGTGAAAGCATCCTGGCTAAACCCCACAGCTCATGTTCATGCAGGTGAAAATTCAACTGTGTTCAGCCAGATTTGGGCTTGACAGGGAAATGGAGGCGAATCACTCAAGCTGAAGGATTCACAAAGCAGTCTCTGGCAGGAAAACACTCCCATGATCACTGATCACCCTACAGAGTCCCTTCCCCAGTGGGAACAGCCACATAGGAAACCAAAACCGAGCCAGGCTGACAGACTGGTGTCACTTCAGACTAAAGGCACTGTGTGTGTCTGTAAGATTCCAGCAGAGCATTCCCAGTCCCTCTCAGGATTTGTCTGCACCTGAAGTTGTACCACTCTGGGTATACTAATCCCAGCCTGCCTAAACACTATCTTTTCCTTCATCTGCTCAACAAGGAAGAGGAATGAGCTGAGTCACAGCACAAACTTGTTGGCAGAGCCTGGCCCACCCCACCCACAGCAGTGACCTTTCGAGCTCTGCCCCTCTGCACCCCAACCCTCCTGCCCAACCTGCAGCACTCCCCGGGCAAGGCTGGGAGGCTCTTGCTGCTGGGCATTTTTCTATCACACCAGCTCATCCTGAAGTGCCTCTGAGGAAGGAGTAGTGCAGAATTTCCTTGATGATACATGGTGCAATTAAGTCTTATCTCAGCTATGACTTCTTTGACAGAACAATAGAGGAGCAGTGAAAGCTTCTCCCTGCTTTCCTGAGGGTGAAGTCACAGCCACGCTCCACAGGCTGCTCAGCTGGGCTTTCAAACACATAACCCTCCATGCCTGACCCCTGCCTCTGCTCCAGCAGGCTTTACTCAGAGTGAGCACTACAAGTTCAGCAATGTTGTTTGAACAGGTATCAAGCCTTCAGCCGTGACTGCTGAACAAACTCCCCCAGGAGAGCGAGTCAAACTGGAGTGTTTGCAATTCCCACCGAAACAAAGGCAAAGTGGCAGCTCTGCCAGTGCCTCAGAGGTGACAGCAATGCACACACGCTTCTGTGTTTCAGGAAATGCAGAAAAACAGTGTTTCATGTCAGCACACTTGGAAAGACACTTTGAAACAGAGCCCTTTTTTGCCGGGAACTCTGAGCTGACACTGCAGCACAAACCAAGGCTTCAAAGGAGCTCGCTGGTCAATGGTCACACCAACAGCTACGGAGCAAATTGGATTTTATTTTTTTTAAACCCTACTCCAGATATAGAAGTCATGAGGTGCTTGATCATTAACCTTTGCTTAACAACTTAATTAGTTCAATACAGAAGCAGACTGGTGCAGCATAATCCAGTCTTTCCCTGGGACAGGTGCATCAGACCCCCCTGCACGCTCTGACAGCACTCCCAGGGAATGTCACCAACTCCAGGGACTTCAGGGAGAGCATTCTGAAGGAAAGAGGGCAGTGCCTCCACCTTCAGTCCGACAGCATTCCTTGTGAGCATTTGGGACAAGCCAATTATAGCCAATTACAAGTACTAGGCTTAATTCAAGGTGGAAAAAAACCCCTCAAAACAACAAACGAAAAGCATTCCTGAAGCCACTGACTTAGAAAGAAAGGCAAAGCATGCAAACAAGTGTTTCAGTGTGGAAACCAAAACATCCACTGGGGCTGCAAAGCAGAGCCAGCACAGCACTGCTCTCACCTTGAATTATCTCATCCTCTCTGGTTTACACCAGTTTCTGGCCCCATTTTTAGAGCAAAGCTGCTGTTTTAGCAGACTGGCCCCAGGAGTCAGACAGTTCCTGCTCACAGCTCTGCCTCTCTGTGTTAACTTTAACCAAACAGTAATTAAAAAAATAATAATCTCACTGCAAATGTACTACTTAACCTGCAGTTAGCATGTTTTTTGGAGCTACGTGTGGTTCTATATATAGAACAATTATGTTTATCATATAGAAGAAGAGCTGGGTTTAGGTCAGTGAATCATGCTGTTAAGATAAACATCGCTCTAAGGCCTCATGCAGACATTGGACCATGGTAAACACCTAACATAACATAAAGCCCAATGTTTACAAATATTTATTGTAAACAGGTCAAAATCAGAGGCCAGGTTCTAAACAAAACAAAAAGAATCAGACATACAAGCCTAACTTTGTTTCCAGTTGGCTACTCAGAAATTCTGCAGGTTCCGATTTCCAGCTTGTCAGTTTAGTTTTTCACTATCAACTATCAACAAGGTTTTATTCAGGTTAAGTTGATTGAACTATAGTCAAGTTTAAATGTTCACAGTGTCATCAAGACTTGTGGTTAGTACCACCCACTCCAAAAGTCTTTCAAGAAGAGAAAAAAAAATTAAAATGCTAACCAAGCTTTCAAACTGAGGTAGACAAGTCATGGTGACTTGAGTGCTGAAGGTTGGGGTTCTATTTTTTTAAGTCATTCATCTAATAAAACACATCAGGCAGCAATTGAGATTGTTGTTAGTATTTCTGATAGTGAGAAACTTTGCTTTAAAAAAGTACACAATTTCTGTAAATAGAAATATCCCTCTTCTTCTACCAAAATAATCAGAAACTTCATAGAAAACTACACATCTTCCCTCTGATAATTTAAGCCTGCTAGATAACAAGCCATGTTAAAGTAGCCAGCCACCAGCTTGCTGTTCACAGTGTAAAATATGCCATCCTTCACCCTTCCTCTGCTCTCCAGCGAGCAGCACTCGTCAAGGAGGCTGGACCTCAAGCACTGCCACCCATCTACACACACAGAGGTTGTTTTAGTTTTTCAGCCATCAAGTGTAAAGTGTGTGGTCTCCACCAGTACATCAGCACGGTGGTACAGACAGCAGGCAGAGCATTTCCTTGCAGGTTCCTTCCCAAAGGCATCTGGAGCTGGGGGTTTGTCCTGTGGACTTTGGATCCAGACTCTGTCAGTGATTTAGTTAAACACCTAAAGGGACAGACACGGAGAGAAGAAACCCAAACTGCTTCTGGGAGAGAAAACTGAGACAGCAGCCCCGTTATTGAACGATTCTGATCACAGTAAGGCAGTGCCTAGTGGCCAAAGAACACCTCTGAAACGGGTCTGCGTTTCACGATGACCTCTTCCTCCTCCTCCATGACCTCGGAGAGGGAGGAATACGAAGGGAAGCCCCCTCTGGTCTTTGGCTTCCTCCTCGGGCCCATAGTGGCGGCCAGAAGCTTGTTCAAAGTCGAGGGCTTCCTTAATCCCTTGGTGAGATCGTAGAAAGCCATGTCATCGGATATGACTCCCAGGACGGTGCTAGTGGAGCTCAAGATTGAAGCCGCAAGCTTCGTGGACTTCTTGATGGGCACGGAGTGCTCCGTGTGTTGGGAAAGGCTCGGGTCCCCCAGCAGGCGCCGCACCGAGAGGGAGGTCCCTTCCCTCAAGTACTGGTGCGGCTTCTTCCCGCTGTAGTCCCTCAGGTCGGTCTTGGCGTGGTAGCTGTAGACCAGCATGGTGATGACCTTCTCCTGGCCGTGGATGGCGGCGAGGTGCAGGGCCGTGTACCCCCCGTGGGACCGCGCGTCCACGTTGACCCGCGCGCCGCCTTTCTCGGCCGCGCGGATGATGTTGGTCACCATGTCGCAGTTGCCGCTCTTGGCCGCCCAGTGCAGGGCGGTGAAGCCGGACACGAAGTCCCTGCGGGCGGCCAGGCTGGCATCGCCCAACAGCAGCCCGTGCAGCTGCTGCGTCCACTGCCCGCCGGCCGCCAGCACCAGCCACTGGTGCTCCGCCTGCTCCAGCGGCACCACCGTGTCCTCGCTGCCCCGCGGCGCCCTCGCCCCGCGCCGCAGCCCCGGCGAGCGGGACCCGGGCTCGTCCTCGGGGGTCGGCGGGGACAGCGCTGTGGGCGGCTCGGACAGCGGTGTGGGAAGCTCGGACGGCGGTGTGGGAGGCTCGGACGGGGGTGCGGCGGGGACGGGCAGGCAGCGCACGGGCAGCATGCAGGGCTTGGGGGGCGGCTCCCGCCGGGCGCCCCCCGCGCCCCCGGGCAGGGGCACCCCTCCGCCGCCGCCCTGGAACAGGCCCCGCAGCTCGGCCACCG
>JAOXXN010000191.1:15315048-15329571 GCA_026770055.1 Myrmophylax atrothorax
GTGCCCCCGGGTGCGGGGACGGTCCCTGCGGGAAGGTCCCGCAGCGCCGGGGGCGAGAGGGGAGGGCGGGCGGCGGAGCCGGGGATGGGGATGGAGCTGAGGCTGGAGCTGAAGCTGGGAATGGAGCTGGGGATAGAGCTGGAGCTGGGGCTTGGGCTGGGAATGGAGCTGAGGCTGGAGCTGAAGCTGGGACTGAGGCTTGGACTGGGATTGGAGCTGGGACTGGGTCTGAGTCCGGGGCTGGGTCCGGGTTTGGGTCCGGTGGCGCCACGTTCGGAGGCTCCCGCCGGGAAGCCCCGGGTGCCCCCGCCGGGATGCCCCGGGTGCCCCCGCCGGGATGCCCGGGGTGCTCCCGCAGCGTGTCCGGCCGTGCCCCTGCGGGCGGGCAGCACCCGCGACGGGGGGCGGAAAGAAACGGGGTCAGACCTTGGGAAAGGCGGATTGTTTACACAGCACGGGTGTCCAAACACTCTGCGACAGTAACTGAGCGGTGTGTGCGTGACCCTGCGGGGATGCGCGGCTGGAAGGCGGGCAGAGCAAACCCCGGGGCTGCCGGTCCCGCAGCCGGGCAGGGAGCGCCGCTCGGCACATGCGGAGCGTGACCCGGCACCGCCGCCTCTCCGCAGCCCGCGGGTTGTATAACTGCTGTCGGAAGTCAATCTGGCGAAAATCTGTGTCGGCTCAAAACTATTCTTTGTCCACAGCTTGCATTTTTTGTTGTTGTTGGAAGGCTGCTCTCGTGAAATAGCTCGGTGATGCGTCTTGTAGCCTTCCAGAGCTAAAAACATTTTTACCGCATTAAATAGCGCAGCTCTCCAAAGTAAAATCGTCTGGTGTGGTACTGCTGGAGCGGTGGGAACAGCAGTGGTGGCTGGCTGATTTATGGGCATGCAGCTTGAGCACAAACAAGTCCCTGCTACTGTTTTCTTTCTAAGCTGCTTTTTGCCAAGAATCTCAAACTCTGCTTCATTTCTTTGAATCCTGGCCCAAAAGTTTCCAGCTCAAGAATGAGTTTGCAAGACTGTACCTTACTTACAACTTGTATAAAGGAGAATTGATTTGGGGCTCCTATTAAGAAAGCCAGTGTTTCTAGGCTCTGGGAGGAGGGGATTAAGGTAGAGCCAATGGCAGGGAATGGAAACACCATGACTGTCTCACTGCAATTCTTACTGAATTAGTATCATATCTAGATACCTTTAATGTTGATTTGATGTGCCTGCTGCTGCCTGTGCAGGTTTTCATGGGTGTTATGGGAAAATATTGCCTAGTTCTGGAGAAAATTAAGCTTCTTTTGCATTCTTTGGCATGGGTAGTGAATGCTTGGTGTACTTACATCAGGGCTGTGTCACTTTTCTTTTAAAAAAAGAAAGGGGGGTAAGCAAAAGTTCCCAAAGGTGCTTGGCTCTCATTTGGGCACCAGAGGGAAGTGGCTGGGCTCCAGCATGGCTTGAGTGCCCAACTTTATTAGGAGGAGCTCTGCTTCCTTTGGGCAGGGGCTGCAATGAGTTTATGGGCATCTACAGACCCAGCAGGTCTGGGGATCTGATGGTCTTAGTTTGCCTCTTGCCTGGAACCACCGATCTGGCAGAAGTGGGTGGGAAAGCAGTGTCTCTCTTCCCTTTGATGTGGGGCAGAGGTCTGTCCCAGCTGCTGTTCCCTTCACCCTTAGCACTGCCATGGAAACCTCATGATTCAGGTGTTCCGAGTTGCTCTTTCTGCAGAGCTCACAGCTTTCTTGGTGCCACTTTGTATCGCTGTGCCTCAGTTTCCTGAGCATAAAGTCTGTGTGGGAGTAGCTTGTTGCTGCCAAGCAAAGGTGATGATAATTTTTTACCAGCTGTTTGTATCTGCAGTGGGAAGTAACATTCAAAAAGCCTCTGAAGGAGGGTTTTGATACACAATAGGCCACGCTGTTCAGATTGGTGAAGCTATTTATAAGTGTCCAGCTGCCACTGACATCCTGGAATGTAGTGACCCTTAGGTTTGGATAATGTGCTTTGAAAACTCCCCAGATGCACATTTCCCTTGTGCAGTCCTCCAGAATGCCTCTGTCTCCAGCACAATAAAGTTCCCTTCAAGTGCTGCTGTTGGAAATGACCAACAAAAGCAAATGAAGGGAAGCTGGTCTGTGGAAGGCTCCCTCTGAGGCAGCAGGATCACACCAGCGGTGCTCAACACTGCCTTTGTTTCTGTGAGTGTGGTGTTGTGAGAGAGATTTGTTTCAGCCCCTGGAGGCTGAAGTTCTCTGCTGATCTGCTCTGAGAACGTGGCTCCCCACTGCCTTGCTCTGGGCTGGGTCTGCAGGCATCGCTTCTGGAGAGCCAAGGCTACTCACCAGCAGACTGAAAGCAAGCTGATGAAGTTGGTTCAGTTATGAAATACTTTGTCATCAAAGCTCAGAGCTTCTCCTTTCCCTGGCCTGGGCAGTGCTGAGCTAGCATAGGCAGGGACTGTGTGCTGGAGCAGACACTGGCATTATTAGCAGGGATCTTGGGATGTTGAGTGGGAAACAGCCCAACCACCCTGTGCAAGTGGGAGCCAGAAGGTGTGTGAAATGCAGCAGGGGAATGCAGAAGCTCTGAAGGAAGCTAGAGAAGCTGGAAGGAGGAGTGACACAGAGGCGACTGGAGGTGCGTAGGAGAGTAAATGGGATAAGACGTGAGACTGAGACTGTTTGGCTTTTAAGAGACTTTTTCAAAACCCCCAAATCTGTTTCTTTCTCTCTTTTTACATAAAACCCATCCACCTCACAAAATGCTGTTGCTTTACTACCTTCATTAAGCCACAGTCTGAGCTGGAGGTGCAAAGGCAGTTGCTTGGGCTCCAAACTGAGCAACTGTGTTGTGTGAGAGGGAGCAGGTGTCCTCAGCCTCAAGGTTGGGCTGAGATAAGAGTTCAGTATGAAAAGTTAGCTTTGGAAGATGTGGCTGATTGCTTTGTGTGCACACTGTGGCTGCATGGACAGGGGCTGTGAACATTGATGGCCTTTGATGCCCAGTGAGGAGAGCATGGACACATGTACACACAGTGTGGGAGCTGTGGTTGTGGGGCAGCTGTCTACTTGCAATCCTGAGATTTCCCTTCATCTAAGTGATTGGCAGCTGGCTGGTACTGGCAGCTTTACTATAAATTATTGTCCCTTGAAGGTCTTGCAGAACAAACACCACTTTATACAGAGGAAGGCTGAACAGCATCTTCCTTGCTGGAAATGGACAATGGGCTTTGTTTTGTCACATCGAGTTGCTGAGCTTGGGGCGGGTCTGGCCAGTTTGGCAGCTGTGTGAGCATTACCTGTTGACACAGCACTGCCTCCTTGTCACCTGCTCCAGCTCTGTGGGAGGAAAGGGGCCTTTGAACAGAGCCTGTTCCTGCCTGGGTTGTGGTAAACTTCATGTGTTGCTGCTGTTCGCTGTAGGCTCAGGGTTTCACTTAATGACTGTATATCCTAAACCCACTCCTTCCTGTGAGGGGCCAGTGTGACACCTTAGTCTGTGAAAGATGGGCATGAGGAGGGAGCTGAGAACAGCTCTGTGCACCGTGGCCAGGGCCAAGCAGCTGCCAGAAGTCTTATCACTGCAGGTCCTAAGCACAGGCTTACATTTTCTTTTTAATCAAATTCTCAAGGAAAACTTTTCCATGGCTCAATTCCAGTGGAAAATGGGGTTGACTGAGATTCTGACATTCCCCTTGCTCTGTTTTTTTATCCAGCCAGTGGCACCATTTGGAACTTCCAGGATTAAATTTTCTTGTCTGTTTTTGCCATTCAGTTACTTCACCTTTAGCCTGGAAAAACTGAAGTGCTGCCCCGTGCAGTGTGGAACACAAGGGACAGATTTTTGTCCAGGCTGGTGGCGGGCACCAGGAAGAGAGCCCAGCAGGAGCAGCTCTCTCCTCGCTGCCCTGGCCAGCTCTTCTGCCTGTAGCCTGTGCTTTTTTGGGAAGGAGTGATGGAGCAAATGGTCTTCCCCTGGAGGGGACAGGTTGGTGGTTGCCTCTCCAAGCCCTGCAGTCCTTCCCCAGGAGACTCGCTTGTCCTCACACACAAAGCCCTCTCTGACTGCCTCAACCACAGCACCGATTAGCTCAACCACAGCCCACCACAGTTAAACCTTTATTTTCGATGTCTGTGCTGTGAACAAATGTTGGCAGAATCAGATCCTCTGTATTTTTTCCCTTCCCTGCCGTGGTGCTGTGGTGCCTCCGGAGCTCTCCCCCTGCAGCAGAGCTGCTCCGTGTTGCTGAGCGTGGGAGCTCCGGAGCTGCTGGAACGGCGGCGGTGGGTGGAAGGACGGGAGCCGGGGAGGCTGAGGCTGTGTGTGCCCCCAGCACCGGCAAAACAAGGGAAAAGCCTGAAGAATAACTCCCTTTCAGGAGGCCAGCCCGGTGCCAGGGCTTGTTGTCAGTGCTGTCTGCCAGTCTCCAGCACTGCTGGAAGGCCACAAGCTCCCCAAATATTATCTGCTGTGCAGAATCCCCGTGCTGTGGCCGTGCTGAGGCACTGCCCTGTCCCCGAGTGTCCCCGATGTCCCCAGCACTGGCATCTCAAGGCACCGCTGTGTGAGCAGGAGCTCCAGGGCTGGGCTGTTCCATCTGCAGGAGGGATGGTCACACTCCTCTGCTTTCCTTCTCATGCTCCTTTGGCTCCAAGCTTGGGAGGGGAAGGAACTGGTATGATGCTGAATTGGCTTTTCCCAGGTTGTGCAATGAAGAGGAGGAATTTGGGAGGCGATGGGACTGAGGGAAACATGCAGGGTGTGGGCATGCTGGCTCACCCTACCTCTGTGGGGAAGGGGCACATTTATGGCATTAACTTTGGTTATTCTGAATGTCTTGGACACTTCAGGTTGTGGATGGGAGAGGCTGCCCTGTTTGTTTCAGATTAGCTGCAACCTTTAGAAATAACATTGTCCTGTCCCATGTTTGTGTTCTGTTGAGGTGGGGCTTATGTTCATGCACAACCTGAGCCTGCTTGTTTCTCCCCTTCCCCACATCTGCACAGCTGCAGCAAGCTCTGGGTTTATGCCTTTGCATGTGTGTTAATGTATCATAAAAGTGTCAGACGGCTAAGAGAGCCCATCTCTTCTGCCAGAGCAGCTCAAGTGAGAAAAAACTCCTGAAAGTGCTGCTTGTTCTCAGTCCCAGCCACGTGCTTTCCTTCCAGAGCCTCTCCTCTGGCATAAGCAGCCATGCTCACCTCCTGCTTGTGACCTTTGGATGCAGAATGTGGGCCCAACCAGGGACTCGGCACCCTCCGAAATGGGGTGGCAGGGCAGATTTCCAGAGGAGGATGGTGGTGGTGGGAACCGCAGGATTCTTGGATACAGCCCTGCTCACCGCTCGCGACTTGTGGCTGCCCAGGGCCCGTGGGGTCAGGGCTGTGAGGGCACCACTTTGTTTAGATGTCCAGATTCCTTTGTGAAACCCAGAAGTGTCCGTCTCCCACACACATGAAATTCCAGAGACGTCAGACACTAGAGCGAGGTTCCCATGGGACACCCTGCCCCGGGGCTCGTGCCCCCTCTGGCTCCAACCCCTCCAAACCGGGCTGTCCCAGGGAGCCGTGCAGCCTGCCAGCCTGGGCTGGGTTTCCATCGAGGCGCTGGGATTCTCCCATCCTCTCCTCAGCGTGGCACAAGGTGCTGTGATGAGTCTGTGCCATTCCATGTGCGAGGAAACACGCAGAGAATGCCCTCCGAGTCCTGGGGCTGTGAGAGGCAGGACCGTCCCTTGGTTCTGCTGGTTCTGCTCAGCTGAGGTCGTGTCTGCCCATCAAGGACTGGGCAGGTGTGCCTTGGGCTCTGGGCAGCCGTGCCTTGGGCTCTGGGCAGCCGTGCCTTGGGCTCTGGGCAGCCGTGCCTTGGGCTCTGGGCTGCTGTGGAGGGTGTTTCCAGAGCTCGAGGTGATGCCAGGCAACGGAAGCTCCGGCAGCAGCCGGGGCTGCCAGGTCAGTTGCTGGGAGAGAAGATGATCCACGCTGTGTTAGACGCTGGCTGTGCCCCTGGGGTGCCCGTGGTGTGGGGGCGGCTCGGGGCAGAGGGGCATTGCCAGGTCTCTGCTCCAGACCCTGCTCACAGCGGGCTGGGCCTTCCATCCTAATCCACCCTGATCCCGGCTTTCAGCCCTGCCATAGGAAAAGGGCTGCCTGAGCAGGAGCTGCCACTCTGCCTCCCAGCAACGCTGCCCTTCCCTGTCTGCCACAGCAAAGGTGTTTCCAGCTCGTATCTGTGAATATAAATTCATTCTGTATTTTCATGCAGAATGAATAATCCTTTCAGGGTATATTTTTGCTGCATGTATTTTTTTGCATAGGGGTTTTCTCTTCTTTTTTCCATTACCTTCGTTCTTCAGGTTAAAGCTATTCTGTGCTAATACACTTTGAAGCTTTCTGGAGGCATGTGCTAATAGGATGTATAGCAGTCAGCTTTATTAGCATGATGACTGTGGTTTAGCTCCTGGAGCTGTGGCTGTGCTGTGTTGTGGGATTTCTCTTTCTGGTATCTTCCAGGCAGTGTTACAAGGAGACTTGGGCAGAGCTGTTTGTGGAGGTGCTGTGGGATGGTTGCATAAGGCAAACTGGGAAAAAGCACACAGTGGTGACCTAAGCTCTTGGGTTCCCATTATATCTCTGTTCCCTCCTCTAAAAATATACTGAATAATAGCATTTAGTGTAATTGGGCAATAAATTCTGGAAATATATGTGGGAATTAGCCATGTTTATTTTAAGTGGTAACTAAAACAAATAATCTTGGTGGCTGATATCCAGCGTGGTATGTTTGGTGTGATGGGGATCTGGGTCCTTTTTCTCCGCTCCAACACTTCTTCTAAACTGCCCCAAACCTTTTCCATTCCACTCCTTAGGGGTAGGCACTCAGTTTATCTCCTGGCTTGGTCGCACAGCCATTGGTGTCTGCCAAGTCTCCTCTTCCTCATGGAGGGCTGGTGGGGCAGGGGCAGAGATTCTGCTGGTCAGAGCAGCTGAGTGTAAGCTGGGAGTGCTGCTGCTGCCTTGGGTGAACTTGGGAGAGTCTCTGCTAGATAAGGTGCTAAGATTAGTCTCTTGTCAGGGTTAATTGTGAAGTCCATTAAATCCAAAACCTCAGCAGCTTCTGAATAAATTTTTAGAAGAAACGGAGGAGGGTAGTGTGAGGTGGTGTTGTTTGTCTTTACTTCAGGTTCTTTTCCTTCAGTCCCTTTAAAAAGTTATATTTGTGTTTTGGACCTTGCTTGGTTTTGAATAGCACATGGGGGATGGAATTCACAGGCTGCCGAGAAGCTGAACTTTCTCATCCTTTAAGGTCATTTTGGAGGAAATGTCTTTCATTTTTGGTTTCATAGTTTTCTATGTTTTAACCAACTTTCCTTATTCTCAAAGGCAACATCCATGTTTGCAAGGCACTGTGTGTATAATGCTCAGTAAATCCTGCTTTGCTCCTTTGTAAAATCTCATCTAGCACTTGTGATAGGGACAAAATGCATGTTTAATCCTTTCTTGATTAAGAAAGACCTCACAATAAATTAATTAGGCTTGGTAAATGTTATAGGGAAATTGCTAAATAACAGCTTAAGAACAGGAAGCATGTGGGAATTTTGCTTGTAGTGTAAAAAGTCAGAGAGGAATTTAAGCCAGAAACAGTCAGTTTGTTTGCAGAAAATTAAAACTGATGTTGCAGTCACAGGTTTTGAATGGATTCTCTTGGATGTGTGTGGTGTGAGAAAAGATGAGCTTTACTCTCCCTTCAAACTTGGCTCTGAGAGTCAGCAAAACCTGATTTTTTAGGCCTGTGCCATTTGATGTGTTGATGTGTGTAGGATTTTTATTTCATGTTTTGTGGTTTGTTGTGGTTTTTTGCAGGCGGAAAGGCTGCCGAGGCAGAAGGGCAGGCAGGCAGTGGGGCAGCTCAGCTGGTGCTCCCAGGTGGTGGAGGGAGCAGCTGGAGGGACCAGGTGGAGTGTGCAGGTCCCTGCCCCAGCTGGCTGCTGGGAGTGCCCCAGGAACCCCACCTGGCACCAGTTCCTTGGATACAGGAAAGCAGTTAAGGAGTTTCCTCCCTGCGGTGCCAGGCTCTCTCCTTGGCTCCCTGCCCGCCCTGGCACAGGGAGGAGCTGCAGTGTGTGCTCACTCGGGGTTTCACAGGTGTGCACACAGCGTTGGCTGCCCCTGCCTGGCCTGGGGCTCATGGGGCATTGGCAAAGGTTGGTACCACACCAGGGAGCTTTGGAAATTTTTGCTTTCTCTGGGTGCTGAGCATGGCTCTTCACAATGCACTCCCTGGTCTTGGAGTTTATGAATAGTGCTTAAAAATGGCTCTAAAAGCTTTCAAGAAAGGCATCACATCAGGTAACATAACCTTTAGTTAAAAGCAAAAACCTCAGCTCTTGAGCCCTCTTGCTTTTGTAATGTAAAATGGCTTTAATTTTTACTTGGCTTGTCTTGGTGGTGACTCCATATCTGGTTTTCCAGTGGTGATTTGCCTGCCTGGAGTGCAGCTGGGGCCGGGAGGGCTGTGAATAAAGGCTCGAGTGTCTGGGAAAATTCTTGGCATTCTTAGAAGAGCAGTTTAAAGGGGGGGCTGGGAATTGTCTTGGTTTAGTGTGAGGATTTTGGGGGGACTTCAGTGCGGGCTGGGAGCTTGTGGTGAGCACACAGCAACTGGAGATGGCTGGCACAGTGTCCCACGTGTGGAGAGCTGGCTCAGATGGCTGTGTCTGTCTTGGGAGAGAAGGAAGGGAAGGAACTGGGGCTCTGCCCTGCCATTGCTGGAGGGAAGAGCAGTGTTAGGGATCACAGCTCCTTAGGGCTGCCACAGCAGGGAAAACCCACTGTGCCCTCCCTGCATGGGCGCAGGGAAGGGAGGGCACAGGGAAGGGAGGGCAGCTCACACTGTCTCAGCTGTTCCTGTTTGACTGGCCATGTACCACCACCAGGGTGGGCAGGGGCGAGAGGCAGCAGAGGACTTGAAGCACAGTGGGTTGCTGTTGTAACAAAGTGGTAAATCAGCCTAAACTCCACATCTAAAACTTTTTCTGTGGGCTTGTTTTTGCTTCCTTTCTTCTTCTCCCACCCTGTTATTAAGTGCTCCACAATGGGGTTCTGAAATTTTAAGCACATGCTTAAGATTAACTAAAAACCTTCAGAGTGAAGTGTGTGCTTGCACTTTGCAACTCTGTTTGAGATTAGGTGGCGTTTAGAGGTGACAGCTTTAGCCTAAGAGGTGCCCAGAGCTCCACTGGCCAGCCCCAACTGAGCTTCATTTCATCTCCCGTGCCAAGGGCACCCGTGAGGTCATGCCTACTACACCTAAGCCCTCTGTTACTATGCTCAGAGTCCTGTGCCTGTGACTGTTGTTAGACAACCTAAAATCTGGTCTCATTGCCTCTCTCAGGCCATCTCTTTTGGCTCAGTAGGCTGCAAAGTGCAAGCTCATCTGCTGGTGCTGTTACACATCTAACAGTCCTTGGCCTGTGAGGACCAGACAGATAATACTGTAATGTGTGATAACATCTCTTTTGAATGTTGCTTGCACTATGGAGGTGTTTTTCAAACATCAGGTGAGGTGTTGCTGTTACCTGCCCCTCAGCTCTGAGCGAGGCCAAAGGAGTGTTTTCCTCATGGAAACCTGAGTCTGTCTGTGCTGCCGTCGCTTTGCAAATGTCAAGTGCCATTTGTTGGGCCAGTGTTCAGGGATGGAGAGGATCTCCTGAGAGAGGTGGTTTGTCAGACTTTTCTGCATTGATCCAGAAGCTGGGCCAAGCCCCAGGGAGTGCCTGCTTGGACAAAGAAGCTGAATTTGGCTTCTGACACTGTTTGTGGCTTCTGACACTGCCCAAAGGTTTCTGGGCAGGTACTCAACTGCTCCATGACTCGGTGTACTTGTGAAAGGATGATAAAACTACAAACAGCTTTATAAGGAGTCTTGCAGTGGTGGGTATTTGGGTTGGGCTGGGGACCCTGCGTGTGCTGGACCCCTCTCTGTTCCATGGTTTGTGGAACTGCTGCCCAGAGTGCCTGGCCCAGGAGGGGCCAGGCGGTGCCTGTGGCTGGCAGGGCAGCTGCTGAGTGCCAGCACAGATGAGCCTGTACATGGGACCAGCTTGCTCTGCTTGGATTGAATAAACAGCCACATCTCCCTCAGTCCTTTCCCTGCTCAGCTGCAAGTGCGACTCCCTGCATCAGGACCGAGTAACTTCCTGATTCCAGGCATTTCCATTCAGGAGACAAGGGAACAGCATCCTCCAAACCTCACTGGTGCATGCATCAATCTCTGTGTTGCACACACTGTTGTGGATTGTGGCTGGGGTTTGAAGAAGGTGAAGTCATTGTTTTGTGCCCAGCACAGTCCCAGCTGTGCCGGGTGCTGAGCCAGTCCCTGGGAGCGCTGCCCACTCCGTCCTGCGTGGAGCTGTGCCAACGGTGCCCCGGCCCTGCCCTTCGGGGCCACGGAGCCTTCCCTGCCCTTCGGGGTTCATGGAGCCTTTCCTGCCCTTCTCTCACTGCTCCCCAGGTCCCACAGCTCAGGGAGCTGCAGTCTGTCTGCTGGAGCTGGCTCATCTCTCTGTTTTGATCTGACTGTGACTCGGAGGGCAGAGGGTCTGTGTGTGCCCTGCACTCTGCCAGGTGCCTGGCACAGCCATCCATGGCTCCAGGTACTGCTGTGGTGGGAAGTGTCGCACCCGTGGGCATACCCAGTGCCACAGACCTGCTGCAGGCACTGGTGCCACACAGGTAACAGCTGTCCCCAGGGTGGAGGGGGACCAGTGCTGCAAAGTGCTGGAGCATTTGGTGCTGTGTGAGGTCTCATGTGATCCAGGATTGAGGAATTTAGGAAGAGCAGCATGCCTGGGGAGTGGGAATTGAAGCACTGTGGAAAAGTGCCATGCAGACATTGGGTTGTTGCCTCTTGCTGTTTTCTGAGTGTGTGTGGAAAGCATAAATGGAAAGAGTCTGGGAAGAGAAGGACCTGAAGTACAGCTGTCTCTGAGCTCTTGGGAGACAGAAGTTCTCTGCACTGCTGTGCCTCCCCCTGGGTGGGGAGCTGAGCCTGGACACGGTCAGGGACACACCGAGCTGGCAGTGCAGGGGTGCCCCAGGGAGCGTTTGGGAGCAGCAGACACCTTTGGGTTGATGGTCACTGCTCAAGTGTAAGCCCTTTTCATGGAGCATAAAGAAGAAAGGACTAATTTTTCCTCCTGTTTCCCTTGTAGGCTTTTGCTGTTTGGCCTTGGAAAATGTCAGCTGTTCATTTTTGTCACTTATGTTTTGTTGTGATGTAGAAGTGGGAAAGGGCACCTCAGATACAGAAAGGTGCTGTGCTGTCCCTCAGGGTAAAAGTCCAGGAGTCTTCACTCTTTATCAGCTAAACCATGTGATTTTTGGTTTTCCCCAGTGGTTCTGTTCCCCAGCTGGTTGTACACTGAGTCTGCTGCAGCAGGGCCTAGGGGTTACATTTCAGCTCCCATCATGCCAAGTTCTTAAAAATAAATATTACCACTTAAAAAAAAAATCCCCATTTATGATTGTGGCATTGACTTACACTTTTGTTTACCCATATGCTTTCACCTGCGTCACTCAGGAAAACAAACCCGAGGGTTGTCTCAGGCAGGAAACACAAGCATATGTCACCAAGGAGAGTTTCTGGTTGGGATTAACTGGAAGATGATACTTCTGATCTATTTTTTTATTTTTAATTTAACCAACTGATGTCAGAATGGCCTTTTCTATGCAAGGTCCAGCCAGTTCATAGTGCTCCTGGTGAAGTTAAGGAGAGCAGGAGCAGCACATCTGAAAGCCCTGAGCTGCTCTGCTGTGCCCCAGGAGCCCCAGGTAGGAACAGTCTGCAGCTGAGGGGCAGCTGGCACAGAGCTGGTGCCACTGCTGCCATCCCCCCTGGGCTGTGCAGGCAGTGACAAACCCACTTTTCCTGGAAGAAGCTACTGAAAAATGTCATGACGCAGATTGGAACTGGTGCCAGTTGGGAGGTGAAGCAAGAAGAGAAACTGTGAGCGGGTTTTATTTTTTGAAGAGTCGTAGGCACACAGTTTGATGCTGTACCCTGTGCACTTCTCCTCACAGGTTTCTTTAATCACTCTGCCTGTGAGGAAGAGCCTAATTAGTACGTGATACTGTGCTGACCTTCTTATGGGGATCTGGATTCGTTCTCTCTCATTCTGGCTTGCAGTAAAGGGCCAAATAACATACCATCTTCTGTGGATGTGGTTTGTGGCCAGCTGCCCACAGCAGTGCTCCCTCTGCTCCCAGCCCTGTGGTCCTGCTGCCTGGCATGGCCTTTGGAGGCTGGTGTGGGTTTGAAGTGCAGGTTTTGGTTCCCTGGGCAGCTTTGTGCTGGTGATGCCACAGGAATGGGCTGGTGTGCCTGGGCACCCCAAAGGCATCACTGGCCTCCAGTAGAGCTTGTCAGGGGGCTGGGGTGCCTGTGCCTTGCAGCTGATGTGGAACACTGTTTGGGGATTTTGTTTCAGTTCCTATGCTGCTCAGCTGAGGGTGTCCATCTGTGCTACCACGGGCATGTCTGTCTTTCTGCTGCATGCCAAAGAAAGGGTTCTGTGATGTCTCTGTCAAACCAGAGCTAAAGATCGATGCCCCTCTGGGATGGCTGTTGTTCCTGGGGCTGTGCCCACAGATGCAATTCCTGTGCCTGTTGCCTGAGCAAAGCATCTGTGAAACTGTTTAAAGGATTTTGGATTTGAAAATACATAAATTCTGCTCTGACCTCATGATGAATCTTTCATTTCCCACAAAATTCCAGATTCAAAATATGAATTATTCCCTTGGCTCTCTGCTTCAAGCCCAAAGATCAGCTCAAGGCACAGAAATCTTTGAAGAGCACGTTCAACGGCTGCGAGTTAAACCCTGGTAGCTGCCCATCATAGGATGCCATTAGTCACCCGAGAAATGATGGTCAGGGCTGCAGTGGCTGTTTGTGGGGGGAGTTCCCACTCAGTGCCATTGCAAACTGTTAATTATTGTGTTGTGTAATGATGAAATGGGCTTTGGGAAAGGTTGGCTGCCTTGTGGCTATTTGGAGCTGCAGGATGGGGTCCTGCTCAGTAAGAAGCAGGAGAGTGATCTCTCCTGGCTGTGAGAGGAGGGACCTGGTTCTCCCCTGGTGCTGGGGAGGGTGCAGGGACCAGTGCAACTGGAAAGGGCAGGGCTGATCCCATCTGGCTCTGCCACAGAACCTGCCAGCTCCAGTCCTGCAGGGCAGTCTCATCACTGGCACGAAGTGTGGAAAAACTCCTACTGAAATCCTTTGCTGCATGACTGCTGCCCTCATTTGTTGCAGCATTTGTGTTCTGGATTGATTATTTATGCTGAGCGTTGCAGCCTGGCTGCTCCTGCTGGAAAGGATTCAGTGTGGAGGTGACCTTGCCTTAACTAGCAGGTGAACTGTGTCAAGCTGTCCTTGAGCCACCCTGGCTGTTATTTGGGGTTATCCTCAGGGTGGTGGGCAGGCTCCTCTCCAGGGCAGGACAACACACCAAACTCCACAAGTGAGCAGAAGTAGTGGTTGTGTTCCCAGGGCTGGCAGGTTTGTAAGCTCGGTGGATTGGAGGGAAAGAATAAACCAGTGAAAACTTTTTTTCCCTTTCTTTCTTTTCTTAATCTCATTACTTGCCAGCAGCTGTTGTTAGCATTGTTTGTCCCAACACAGCAAAATCCCCTTGGAGCTGAGTGGCAGCTGAACAGCAAGCACAGCAAATGGTTTTCTGCTTTGGTATCGGCAGTGCCTTGAACTTGAACCAGATTATTATTGCTGCTTACAGAAATAGAAGGAAACTGCATTTCAAGGTCACTGGTAAAAGATGTTTCACTGAAGTCTGTCTCGTTGGTTTAGCAGCTTGGAGAGATGGGGGCAGCTCTGGTTAAGTGTATTCCTGTCCCGTAATGAACAGCGACCAAAAGCCAAGAAAAGAAGAGAAGGAGCCCTGTGTGGCCACGTTTGGGTTTCCAGCAGCCAAAGCATGACTGAGTGCTCAATGCAGGCCTGCCTGGCTGGAGCCTATTTAAATGTAGCCTTGCTGAGCCGGAGCCTATTTTAAAATCGCGAGCAGTGGTGCTGCCTGTTGCCTGGAAACCTCCTCCCAGCCTCGGGCACTTTCAGCCTAATCATAGCCATCGGCAGCCTTTATTTATTTCCCATCCAAAATGTCATCCCAGGCTTCTGGTTTGTGTTTTTGTTTGCTTGTTTTTGTTTATTATTTAAAAGGAAAAGACACAAAGTGTCACCATCAAAGCGGGTGACTGGCTGTGGGAACGGCTCTCCCGGCTGGCACCGCATTGCAGTGGTGGGAACTGGCATTTCAAGCTCTGCGTGGTGGTGGCTCAGAGGGACACGGGCAGGAGGAGGGGGGGCTGAGAGGAAGCCCCCTGAGCGCTGCTGGTGCTTCTTGCACCTTGTGACAGCCTCTTCCTTCAGGGGAAAAGCAAAGCTGAGCAGCTCTGAGTCCCTTCCCAGCAAAGACTCTTTGCAACCTTTCTCGAACTGGAAGCTTTCACTGATAGAA
>JAOXXN010000191.1:15334203-15356360 GCA_026770055.1 Myrmophylax atrothorax
ATCTAGAGCACCAGCTGGCTGTATTTCCTTGCACAGCTCTTAGGCACAGCTGGTAGGAAGCAGGATGTGCTTCTGCCCTACTCTGAGCACCGGGAGGTGTTTGTTCTCCTGTGAAGAGCAGAGCCTGTGGTGATGGAAAAGGGAAAGAGTCCCAAGCCCTTGACAGCAGGCATGGCATCTCCCTGGAACACAACCTTGCTCCCCCTCCTGCTCTCCCACCAGTGTATCTGCTGTAGGGCCCCTCAGCAGTGCCTACCTCTGCTGAAGTGGCAGCAGGACAGACTGCCTGGGAAAATGAGCAGGGAGCAGCAGGTGATCTCCTTGGGGTTTGCCTCTGTCCTCTCCCGTGGCCAACAGTGCTGTGTATAGTGAATGAGGAGTTCAAATGGGGCCCTAGTAGGCCAATCTGGAAATTATCAGTCTTGTTTCATTACCAGGAGCAAGAGTTCAAAGCCCTTCTGGCTTGCAAACAGCTTGTCAGCCAAGTATTCTGGTATGGAGCTTTTTGTGATGCATCCCAGGTGTCCCTCGGTGGCTACTAAAGTTGTGCTCTGCACAGCCTGTCTGGTGCAGAATCCCAAGCAGAGTCAGGGGACATGGAAAGGAAGATGGTGTGTTTTGCTGTGCTCTGTGACGGTCACTGGGAGATGAGACCCAAGTGTTGGCTTTGCATTAAGCATGGGAGGCCTTCGGGAAGGCAGATACCTGTGTGACAATGACATGCCTGTCCACAGGCAATCTGTAGTGACCTTTTGCGGCGTGATTTAGCTCTGCTCTCTAATTAGTGTGCTTTGAAGTACCTCTGACAAATCCGTGCTGCAGTGAGCTGAGGGTTTGTCCTTCCTAGGTGAGACTGGCATTGGGAAATCCACGCTGATGAACACCCTGTTCAACACCACGTTCGAGACGGAGGAGGCGAGTCACTATGAGAGCGCGGTGCGGCTGCGGCCGCGCACCTACGACCTGCAGGAGAGCAACGTGCACCTCAAGCTCACCATCGTGGACGCCGTGGGCTTCGGGGACCAGATCAACAAGGACGAAAGGCAGGTCTCGTGCCATCTGCTGCCCTCTGAGGCTTGGGCACGAGCTGCCTGCAGCTCTGCCTGCAGCGTTGCAGGGGTGTTTCTGTCGATGGAGTAGGAGTGGCTCCGGTTCTGGGGACTGAGTGTAGAGGGAATTGGGTGAAGAGCCAAAAAGAGAGGTCACAGGAGGTCTTTCCAGCAGGGAGTGGTGTCCTCCAGCAGCGTGAGCAGTTAACAAGCTGTCCTCAGTGCACAGTCAGGAGTTGTCTGTTCTGGCAGTGGTTGGTGTTTCTGGACTTGTCTCATTTAATTACACAGATGTCTTGTTCAAGCCCCAGGTAAAGGCTGTGGGACTCCAAGGTCTCTCCTTGGTCCTGTTGCATTGCTACAGTCAGATGGCTCAGCCCTGGTTTGGGGAAGGAGTTGTCTTTCCATGCTCTACTGTCCTTAGGCTTAGCAGTGCAGCCTCAGGAATCTCCAGCAACCTTTGGATTATAAGGTCTCTGTGTAAATACCACACATTTCCTGATGTAAGACTAAATTGTTTGAGTCTTGTAGCTCCATTTTAAGTGTAGCATGGAATGTCTAGGAGAACTCCTTAAGCCTTTAACCTGTTGAAGTTTGCTGTGCAGTCCCTGGGTTGCTAATGGGATGGTTTTAGTTACAGGCCGATAGTAGAGTACATTGATACGCAGTTTGAAAATTATTTGCAAGAGGAGCTGAAGATCCGCCGGTCCCTCTTCAACTACCACGACACGAGGATCCACGTCTGCCTGTACTTCATCACCCCCACCGGCCACTCCCTCAAGTCCTTGGACCTGGTGACAATGAAGAAGCTGGACAGCAAGGTAAGGCATTGCAGGCCATGGCCCCTCTTTCTGGAGTGCTTCTGGGGATACTGGTTGTCATGTGCAAGGTTGTGTTCCTTTCATGTAAGTGCTGGGCTCCTTCCTGCATGGCAGCTGGGAATTTTTAGGACTCTGGTAAAGCTTCATCTGTCCTGGTGATTGCTGAGGTCCTGTGCTTGTTTTCTCACTGACTGTCCTGAAAAATGTCAGGAAAAACCCATTTTACAGCTGGTTGTGTAAATTCTAGTGTCCCTCACTGTAAGAACCTTACCTAGATGAGTTGATCTTTATAAAGCCATTGGCTGCAGCTTTATTAGCTGTGCAGGTAAGGAAGCCTTCCAGCTCCAGCAGCTGAACTGTGAAAACTGTGGGGCCACCTTTGCTGTCCCAACCTGTCAGCAAGGACAGAGGGGCTGAGGGCCACCAAAGCTGTACAGTCCTAAGGTGGTGGTCAGTGCTGAGGAGAACCTTTGGTTGTGTGTGCTGATGCACAGGGAGTGTGTGAGCTGTCACTGCTGGCAGTGCCAGGTAATCTGGGGAGGAGGTCACAGTGTCTTCTGAAAGTGTAATTATGCTGAAGAATTCTCAAGGTCATAGGAAGCCTAAAAGTAGGTCATGAGAGGGTCTTGTTGGGGGTTGTATCTTTGTGCATAAGGTGTTCTGCCTTAGGGGGCAGTGAGATACTTAACCAGTGACTTGCTGATATTCCTGCAGCTCAGAGCAAGTTTCTGACACACTTTTGGGAGCTCCAGCTGCTTTCCAGGGAGCTGCAGGAGGCTCCAAAGGTCACTGGTGGCAGCAGCATCTCTTCTTTTCTTCACAAGGACTTCCTGTCTTTCAGAGCAGTGTTGTAGCAGGAAGGTGGTTCCTTTCAGGTGGCAGATGCTGATCAGCCTGCAGAGGGGCAGGCAGGGCAGCTGGGACCCCACAGGACCTGGGATCCCCTGGATTGCACGGAGGGAGCACTCTCTTCTCTGCTACTGTTCACATGCAGCTCTGTCTCTTCGCTGGCGGGTCGAGTTCCCCCTTGTGCAGTCCCTGCTCCTTGCCCTCACCACCCAGGGCTCATGGCCTGCTTTTCCTTGGCCCCAGTTCAGAGCAGGCTCTGGCTTCCCATTGCAGTGGGCTGTTTGTAACCTTAGTGCCTGTTACACTGACTTCATCAGGAATCTGAAAACTTTCCCTTAATAAAGTCTTGTCTCTTGGTGCAGTGCCAGCATTACATGTTCCCAGAAATATGTTTGGAGGAAAGCTTTTGCACGATTCCCCTTGGTGCTGGTGGTCCCACAAAGCATTTCTCTTCTTTTTCCTTCTGCATTCCCTACTTTTCACATTTGTGGCTGCCTTTAATGTGGTCTTTGGGTAGTACCAAAATAAATTCTTTGTACTTGTGGAGAGATGAAAACTTTCTGCACACACGAGCTTTTTATATTTCTAAACTTCCACTTAAATAGTCCTCTCTGGAGGCATTTTATCCCTTTGCTCTCATCTCCCTTCTTGCCAGGCATGAGAACATCCTGGATTTCATGCTGTGGTGGCCTCACTCAGGCAGGCACAGGGCAGTGAATGAGCAAGTAGAGCCCATTGACACTTTCTGGGCATCAGGGATTCATGTTGCATTTCTGCACTGGTGTCATTCCAGGACATCAGGGTGCTTCCCTGGCACTCCCTGAAGGTTTGTGCATGGCAGCCCCATGCCCCTGGTGCTGGGGGCAGTGTGTGGGCAGCAAGCTGGGCTGTCAGCATTGCCCAGGCAGTTCTGTGCTCTCCACAGCGAGTGGAGTCTGGGGGACACCTTTGCCTTAGCCCACCAGTGGCATTGCATCAGGTGCTGGGCAGGCTTTGCAATCTGTGTGATGATTTCTGTGACAGATCTTGCTTTTAGTGTAAAATTTACAAATGCCTTCTGGCTAAAGCTGTTTTGTAAACAAAATCTTCCATTGTACTGTAAAACAATATCTGTTTGGCTGAGCTCATGGCCAGCTGTTGTTTGGGATGTTTAGTAACAGGCAGAGAGCAGAAGCATCCTCAGAAGTGCTTGTAGGTAGATGGAATGTGCCTGGTGGGAAGCACGTAGGACCTGGCAGGGCTTGCCTTTCCATTGGGTTTAACCTGGGAAAAAGAGGAGATAAATAAAACTGCATTTGTATCAGATGAGAAGGTGATGTATTGATTTAAAATCCAGCCCTGTCCTGCAAGGTGGTGGCACGGTGTGTCTGCTGTGGGTATCCTGGGGCTCCCTGCTCATCCCTGCATGGTTTCCATCAGCATGTGCTGTTGGAGCTGTTGCTGCTCCAGGCAGGTCAGCGAGGCACCCCGCTGTGCTCGTGGCCCTTTCACCTCTGTAACGAGGACACGGACCTGCTGAGCAGAGCAGGGAGCAACAGACCTTGTTCTGTGAGGGTTTGTGATCCTTGGTAAAAGAGGTCAGGTCAGTGGCTGAGAAAAAGAGGAATTTATTCTATCAGATAAATTTGCAATGAGGAAATTAAGACTGTCTTCATTTGCAGTGAGTAAATGCTCTTGTGTTTACTGAGTGCTAAACCAGAGATATGGGGGTGGGGAGCCCAAGGAGAATGGAAAAAACACTGAGCTACAAAGAGAACTTGAGCTGGGAAGGCAAGGCCATTTATTTTAATGGGCACCCGCTGCAGACCAACTGGCTGCTACAAATTTCAGCTCTGTAGGACAATAAGCATTTGCTGTTGGGAAATCGTAGATGGGAAATCAGACTTTCCTCTTATTTGTCTGAATTGCTGTGTATTACTGCTCTGAGTTTGGCTGCTGTTCAGACAGACAAGTTCTGGTGCTGTTTGTGTAGCAGTATCACACTTGGCATTTCTGGGCACAGCAGCATTGTCTGACAGAGGCTCCTGTGACAGACCTGGCCCTGCTGCAGCTCTCCCAAGCACGAGGCCATAGTGAACCCCAGCCCTGCTGAGGGATGTGGGATGTGGCCCTCATTTACTCCTGATCTTGGGGGGTGCTGGGCACAGGGGCCCCTCCCCACCTGCAGCCTGTGGGTGGCTTTGGAGCCTGGGCTGGTGGAGCTGTGTGGGGTGTGGGGACTGCTGGCTGATGTGAATCCAAAGCTGAGCAAGAACAGCATGAAGGCGAATCTGTGTGCTCTGTGGCCCCCTGCACCTCTGCTGGGTGCCCATGTAACCCTCATGGCATCCCCAAGTTGGGATCCCGCCAAGGGGCTCAGGGGGCCCTTGGAGAGGATCCACAGCTGCTGTCAGGGCATCTGAGGAGCCCCTGCTTCAGCACAGGAAGGTTTCCTCAGCTCAGTGCAGCATTTCATCCTTGTGTGTCGTGCAAAAGGGCCTGTCAGCACAGCCAAAGTGGGTGGGTGACAGCAGGATGTGAGTCTCTGCCTCCCTGATGTGTGGAACAAAATACATGTGCGAGAGCAGGGGCTTTGATCTGCTCCTTGTGTACTTAGTGTTTGGTTTATCTGGAAGGCTTGTAGCTGAAGGAGTGCTGGAAAACTCTTCCCTCTAGTGTTCAGCTGGGCTGGGCTGCAGCTGCTGTGCCAACAGCAGAGCTTTGGGAGGGTGAAGCAGCCGTGGGGCAGGACCTGGGGCACCCCCAGCTGCTGCTCACCCGGGGGTTTGTCCTTCCTTCCCTGCTGCTGCTGCAGGTGAACATCATCCCCATCATTGCCAAAGCAGACACCATCTCCAAGAGCGAGTTGCACAAGTTCAAGATCAAGATCATGAGCGAGCTGGTCAGCAACGGGGTGCAGATCTACCAGTTCCCCACGGACGACGAGGCGGTGGCTGAGATCAACTCTGTGATGAATGTGAGTAACACTGTCCAGCCAAAAGCTGTGACAACTGCAATTGCTGCCCAAAAATGCATCTGAAAGGCAAGTTTCACTGGGAATGTCCAGACACTGAACTGTTGGAAAGCCGAGCTGTGGGTCTGACAGATGCCAAAGGCTGTTGCACACAGAATTAATTAAAATGTGGCTCGTGTTTAATCTGGGGGCTCTCTGGAGAAACTCAGCTCTAAAATCTGTTTTATTGAATTTTTGGAAAATGCTTTCTTCAGAATACATTCTGTCTGCTCTTAGGCTACTTTACTTTTGAGGAAGGAGAAATTTTGAATAAAAATGTGAGAGTTGAGATTTGTATTACCCTTCTGACTTAAGGAGGCTGAGCAGAGAAAATCCAATTTAAAGTCAAGAGGAAAAATTGTTCATTTCTATTTTGTCTTTCTTGAAATTCAAAGATCAAATTCAGACCTGGCTGAAGCATGTGCAGAACACTTTCAAGCTTCCTGTCTCCCAAATTAGAGTGCAGCTATTGCAGTAGAAACAGCTGAAATGTTTCCATGTTCATTTTATAAATCAAAAGTATCTTTTTTGTCAAAACAAACTTTTTCCTGCATAGCTGTTTCTTATTAAATGCTTCATTTTTATTTTCACCCTCCCACCCTTCTTTTTCTTTTTTTTTTTTAAATTCAGTCACCAGTTGATTTCTGGGTCAACTAGACAATGTATTTTCGCTGTAATAGTTCCTCTTTTCTGAATTCATGAAAAATGTGGAGGATTCACTCTTTCATAGTAATTGCAAGCTGTGTGCATTGGAGAGAAAAACAGGAGTCATGCTTGCTTGGCTTTTCTTTTTCTCCTTCCTTCCCCCAGTGGAAATATTTCTGGCCCCTTCTGCAGCAGTTCCACTCTGCTGGATCCATCTCCCCTTCAGCATGAAGGATTTTGGCAGCCTTGCCCTCCCCAGGCACCCTCTCCAAGGCTCCTTCCCTGCAGTCCATGGAGGGGGCCCTGTTTCCTCCTGTGCCTGGTGCTTTGCAGGCTTGGAGAGCAGTGAGCACACGTTGTATCCTGCACATGTCCCTGGCAGTGCCCACACACCGAGCTGTGCCAAGGCCTGGTTAGGGTGTCCTTGGTTGTGCTTGTGGCAAGGCAGGGAATGCCCCGCTCCTGGCACGTGCAAGAGCAGCCTGGCAAACGGGCAGAGGAGGGCAGGGATGCCCACGGTGTTCCCACAGTGTGTCCCCAGCTGGCTCAGCCCAGCCGGCACTGTGGGGAGCTGTGCTGTGGCTCTGCTCTCCTCTGTAACATCCCAGTTAAGAGCAGAGATTCTCTGAGTATCAGAGATCGTGAGGTTCAGAGGGAGGACTCTGGGAAGCAGATGCTGTGCCTGGGTGAGGAGGTGAGGTCAGGCTGATCTCCGAGGGTTCCCCCATGCTGAGTCCCTGCCCTTGGCTCTCTTTCAGGCTCATCTGCCCTTTGCTGTGATCGGGAGCACGGAGGAGGTGAAGGTTGGGAACAAGCTGGTGCGGGCTCGGCAGTACCCGTGGGGAGTGGTGCAAGGTGAGGGGCTGAGAGCGGGTACCCCAAACCTCCCGGGGTGCCCCTGCTCACACTGGCCCTGCCAGCACCTCTGGTGGCTGAACAGTGCAGATTTGTCCTGTGCAGCCTGTGCTGGGTTGGCCAGTCTTCCCTGTGAATTCCCATTCCTGCAGCAGGTGGGAGGCTCAGTGGGAGTCCCTGCAGCCAAGGGGCTGTGTGTGCCACGGGCAGGGTGACAGGCAGAATTCCTTGGGCTGGGAGGGTCTGGAGTCAGTCTGTATGTGCCTCTGTGCTCCCCCACCGTGTCTGCAGTTTGCTGACCTGTCCCCTCCCCTCCCTCAGTGGAGAATGAAAGTCACTGTGACTTTGTGAAGCTGCGGGAGATGCTGATTCGGGTGAACATGGAGGACCTGCGGGAGCAGACCCACACCCGCCACTACGAGCTGTACAGGAGGTGCAAGCTGGAGGAGATGGGCTTCAAGGACACAGATCCAGACAGCCAGCCCTTCAGGTGAGCAGCCTGCCCATCCAGCAGCAATTTACAGCCATAGTTTGGTACTGACAGCCCTAAACATGGTTGGTCTGTAGGTGGTATCTGCAGTGCTGGGCTGGAAAATAGTAACCTTGGGTTTGAACTTTGCAGCTGACTTGGATGTTCCCTTCCCTGCCTGTTTGTCTTTAAGCAGCACAGACAGGCATGCATTTCCCCATCCCTAACTCATCACTGTCCAAAGAGTCTGGATCTCATTTGCTTTCTTCCTCAGCCTCCAAGAAACGTACGAGACCAAAAGGAAAGAGTTTTTGGGCGAGCTCCAGAGGAAAGAGGAAGAAATGAGACAAATGTTTGTTAACAAAGTCAAGGAGACAGAGGCAGAGCTGAAGGAGAAGGAGAGAGAGGTGGGTGTGCCAAAAACCTGTGAGGAGCCCAAAACAGCCCTCAGGGAGTGTGGGTCTGGGCAGTGTATGAATCCTGGCAGCACAGGCAGCTCTTGAGCAGAACTCGCCAGCCAAGGCACGAACACACGTGTGTATCACTGGGTTAGGTGCCTCACAATCCAGTATTCCCTCCCCTGTGCCATGTGTAGGAAACCTGGCTGCTGTCTGGGGAGAGAAAGGCAATGGCAGAGTGTTTAGGGGAGCACCCATGCCAGGCAGACTTTCCCCCTGGGGCTCCCTGGACAGCAGAGGAGGGGGGGCAGCTGGGCCTGGGGAAGAATTAAATGGCCATCCTCAGACCCAGTGAGGAACAAAGGATGCCACAATGTCCCCAGCCCCATGCAGGGCTGCAGGCTGAGCAGAGATCCTCAGGGCACATGGCCAGGGCTCACACTTCCTCCTGGTTTGCTCTGGGGTGTCAGGCAGAGCTGGATTTGTGTCCCCCCTGCTTTTGGTGGGCACTGGGTGCCCAGCACCCTGTGGGGTGGGAGGTGTGAGGGGCTCCTGGGGCAGCACAGCCCAATGTCCTGCTGGATGTGGTGCTGAGGGGTCTCTCTCCTACCAGCTGCATGAGAAATTTGAGCACTTAAAAAGGATACACCAGGAAGAGAAAAGGAAGGTGGAGGAGAAGAGGAGGGAGCTGGAGGAGGAGATGAACGCCTTCAACAGGAGGAAAGTCGCGGTGGAAACCTTGCAGTCCCAGTCCCTGCAGGCTACCTCACAGCAGGCTCTGAAGAAGGACAAAGACAAGAAAAAGTAAGTGTCGGAACTGGGGTCTTCCTCCTCTGCCACTGGGAAGCTGGAGGTCTGCTCAGCTGCTTTGATGTTTGGTCCATTGCTTGGACAGCACACACAGAAGGGGATTTTGGAATCCTAATTCCCATCCTTCTGAGTCTTTGCTTAAAGCAGAGGAGAGATGGGGGCCCCTGTGCCCGGGCACTGCCCAGGAGGAGGTGGAAGGAATTTGCAGTGTGGGGCTGTTCTCTACAGGCTGGTGGTCCCCTGGGTCTCTGGGACAGCCAGCTCAGGGGGTCCTGGGAGCTGTCTGCTCCTGGACACAGGGGGGAAGGTGACTGGAAATAATCTGCATCTCCTCCCCAGCAGAGAGGAGTGGGAACAACCCTGACAGAGCCCCAGTGTCTCGTGGCTGCAGGCCCCCACCAGGCACTGCCTGGCTGCAGTCTGTGGGCTTGGGCTCTCTTCAGACCGTGCACTTGCTTTATTTTTAGAGGCAGAGCTGTAAAGGAAACAGCAGCTTAGAGTGAGGATGCTTTGGAAATTCATTAGGGCTCCATGTGAAATGGGGCCCCAAGACAGTTCTGATTACAAGAAAATTCTTTTCCCCTAAAGGCAGGATTCTTATCTTAGCTTGCTGCAAGTGTTGACGTTTCTGAAGCCAGCAGGAGTGAGGACATGTCAATAATGCTGTTCCAGCACCTGGTTGTGTAATGATAGAGCAGGAATGGGACAAACAGATTTAAAAAGAAAAGGTGGTGGGGAGTGATCCTGATTCCATTCCAGGCAGTCTCTGAGGAACTGTGGCTGGGGAGCAAAATGAGATGCACCCTAATGCAAGCTGGTAATTCTGCTGTTCCAGCAGTTTTTGTTCCTTCCCCTTGCATGAAGGATCTCAAGTGTCTGAACTGCATTCTCTCAACCCCAGAACAGACTGGTGGCAAGGCTTTCTGAGCCTCTTAATGATGGCAAGAAAAAAGGACCACGGAGAGTAGTAACACCCCAGTTTGTCCCTGACAGCGCAGCCTTTGGCTTCACATTGCTGAGGAGATCTTGTGCTCTGTCATTTCCCTGCTGTCAACTGCAGCACCAGAGGAGCTCCTTCTGTGTACTGACATCCTGGCAATTTGTTCCTTCCTGTGTTAGATAACAGGGTAGATTATTGAAGTAGTTCCTTGGAGTGTAAATGTGTTGGTGTTAAAACCACAGCTCTCTGTTCTGCAGACCTTTCCACGTGCTCTGGGCATGGCCCACCTCACACAGAGTCCAAATGGTTTGTAGGAGAGTTTGCTGAAAACAGGGTTTAATGCCATGTGAGTGAGGGCCTGAGCCCTGGGGCAGCTGGGCACTGCTCTGGGCAAGGGAAGCACCCTGAGCCCCAGCTGTGCCTGTGCAGGGGGTGCTGGGCACGGGCTGTGCCAGGAGCCAGGACAGGCTGCAGCTCCCCCTCGGCTGCTCCTGGTGCCACAGAAATGGGTGTGCTGGGCTTGGCTGGGCTTAGCCCACCTGCAGGTGGGAGCCTGGACCCTTCCTCTTCTGGGTGGGCATTAGAAACCAGCCATGGTCAGGAGCAGGGCCGGGGGAGCAGCCCAGTGGTGTGCCAGGGTCCGAGGGGCACCCATGGTGGGGGCTCTGCAGCTGCAGAGCACGGCTGGACGAGGAGAACCATGGCCAGGACGGCTCTGGGGTGGGTTCCTTTGCATCCCTGGGAGCTGATTCAGAGTGGTTTTGGGAGCTGGTGGCTGGCTGTGCTCTCCCTCAGCCCCTGGTTGGGGCTGTGCCCACGGCTTTGGTCAGCAGAAGGTGCCCACCCAGGGCAGCGTGAGGGGAATGGGACCCCGAGGGGGTCCTTGGGGGGCATCACTGCCAGGAGAGCCCTCATGCTGCCCAGGGATGGGATGGGAGTGGAGGAGTGTCCAGGGTTTGTGGGTGAGGAGTGGGGACCTTGCAGGAACTGTGAGCTGCAGAAGGGGTGTGTTTTCTTGCTTCTAAATTCAGGAGAGCTGGTTGGGCCCTTTGCCATCTTCTGGCTCAGGACAGTGGGTTTGGCAGCTCTGATGATGGAAGGGTTGCAGGTGTTGGGGAAGAAGAGTGTGGGGCTGTTCCTTCAGCTGCCCCAGCAGCATTTGTCCTCCTCCTCCTCTCTTGGTTTTAACATATTTCACTACACTTTGCTTTTGTTTAATTTTCATAACTTTAATTCATGCTTTTTTATGTTTTGTTTCTTTCAGTTAATCACACACAGACTTTCAGGCCAAGAGTGGACTTGGTGCTTTCATGTGTTAAGTTGCTTGAGTTTCCCACCCCGTGACCCTTCTCATAACACTGTGTGAGTGGACCAAAGGGAGAGAGAAAATGAGCATCTCCGGTGGTTGCAGTAAAGACCCGCTGTTGTCTGGGCACAGTTAGCAGGAGGTTTGCAGGAAGTGACCTGACATGCACACTCGGTTAAACAAAGCCAACTAATCCCTCAAGCAAAGATGTTTTGTTCTAAACCCACTGACTGAGCACCCTGGTGAGAAGTGCCCATAACTTTGTCTGAGCTCATCTTACCCACCAGCTAAATAATTGCTTCCTACATTAATTTTTTTTTAATTGGCTGAGGTGACTGCTCAAGGCTCGTTGACCTTCCCCTGTGCATGCACAGTGAGAGGAGTGGTATGAAAAATGCTGAGGCATTTATTTTTCTAACCAAATTCTCAAATAAGCTTTTAGAACGGGTAGAAAAACACAATGCTTAGGCTTTCTGCCCTGGGACTCTTAGTCAGAGTAACCCTCCTTCCAGTAATTCTGTATTTAATCCTGAATTACTCTAAACACTTTCACATCATTTATTTTATATATATATATATATATATATATAAGGAGAGAGAGAATGGTTAATAAAATTTGTGGGACAATGTTTTGAATTTTCTTTACTGCTAAATTAGAAAATTTATAGAAAAAGATTTTTCATGAGAGTTTGTTGTATAATGTGGAACTACAGGATCTGTGTGACTTTTCAGTTGTCACTTACCACTGTATTTACTGTTGTGGAAGCTATTTAAGCCATCATCTTTACTTTTACTCTTTAACCTTAAACTTACCATGTGCCTGTAGGGAGAATCCCCTGCCCCTGAGCACAGTACTGATGCTGACAGGCTCTGGTCCTCTTAGAAGGTGCTTCCTTTGGCACTCCTCATGCCTAGAAATCACAGCCTCGTTTTCCTGGGCAACTGAGCTTAGAGCAATAATTAGGATCAATATTAATTTTTTCCACTCAGACCGTTTTGTGACCAGGCAGGACTATAACTGAACAGAGAGTTATGTTGTCATGGAAAAACAGTTGGACCCAATTCCATCCATCAGATCCTAGGCTAAACAAAAGGAAGTATTTTATATTAACCCTCACATAGTGTCTTTAGACTTTATAACAACACTGGCTGGCTAAGTGTTAGTTGTGAGTGTGTGTTTTTCTTTACTGTTATGGGATTTTTCTGCTATTTTTGTTGCAGATTTGTCTTTAAGCTCTCAGCAGGCTCCTGATGTGCTGCAGAGGGAGGTGCAGGGGCTGGGCTGTCCCTGGGCTGCTGGGGGCAGCATTTGGCTGGATCTGAGGTCCTTTAACCTGCATAGCCCATTAAAGCAGCTCTTTTTTTCCCTTTCTAAATAGATGCTCAGGTGTTAAACTGGTTTCCTCTTGGCCTTTTTCTGGACACACTGACAGTCGTGTCAGTGTTACTTGATGCATGTAGGAAAGAACCTCACAAAGATCTCACTGGTACCTTTTAGAACAGGCTGTTGTTCAAAGAGTAAAAATTCTGCACTTGTTGGGAGTCTGCTGAAAGCTGAACATTTAACTTTTAAGGCTGTGCCTCCAGGTTAGATGTATTTTAAAGAGTAACTGTCAAATGTGGGGAGGATTAGTGTGGTTATCTCAAACACACACCAGGAACCCAACCCTCTGTTTCATGCAGGAAGACAATTCCAGTCACCTCTGACTACAGTCCAATCATGTAGCAAATTATTTGTTACTGATTTTTGCTAATGAGAGAAACTCTGGTGCACTAATTGCCTATTTGGTTCAGTGTTTTGCTTCTCAAGGCCAGTGGTGGCACAGAGCAGTGACTGGGGGTACTGGTGGGCACCAGTGGTGGTACTGGTGGTACAGCTGCCCCCCCAGTGTGCTCCCAGTCAATAGTTCTCTCCTGATCTCGTGCTGCAGCCAGCAAGATCTATGCAAATGGTTTCTCTCTGCCCTGGCTCATCAGAGATCAATTCTTTTTTCCTAGAATAACAGGTAGTTGGGAAAAATGATGATAACAAAGAAAGAGTAAAAACCTTCCAATCCATGGGCATTGTGGAGATATTTACAGCTTTTTCTGAAGAAGACATTCAGAATGTATGTAACAATATTTTAATGATGATGATTATTATCTTATTTGACTTTATGTTGTGATGGACATCCCTTGTCCTTGTAGTTGCTTGTTCAACATCACAATCTCTCCAATGAGACTGTCATATTTTTTTCCACAGTACTTGTTTTTCTTCCATTTGGCTGAGACAAGATTTAAGTATTGTGGTATATAGGGTAGTTCTGTATCTTATTTTTATTTAACAAGTTACAAATGCCTGGTGATGCTCATCTCACCCAGTCGGAAGACTTGGGTCTTGTAGACTAGAAGGAGTGAAAGAAAAACGCTTCAGAAGTGACTGAAACGATTCAGTGACACATCCCTCTGCTGTGCTGTGCATTTATCTGTAAAAGATTGGTGTTAATGGCAAAAACTCTCCGTTTTTTATCATTTAAACATTGACCATCATGTATGTTGTCTGCTTTCTAATTTAAATTGTGTTTTGTGGGTCTCTGGTGGGTGCCCCAGGTGGAGATGGGGTGGCTGGTTTGGAGCAGGGGAGGCCCTTGGGGACCTTCCTGAGGGACACAACCCTCTGGGACGTGCTGCATCCCTTTGCTTTGTCATTCCCAGCGTGTTTGGGTTTGTGGTTTGTTTGGTTTTTTTACTTTCATTTCTTTCCACTCACTTTGTACTTTTTTCTTTTATTAAATCTCACATGTATTTTGAGTTTTTGTGGTGTCATTTATTTAGTGGTGCATCTGCTGTGCTATCTAGTCATTATCTGTATTATCTGTCAAAGTAATAATGTGTTGTGATTGCAAGCTTACCAGGCACAGGCTGTCTTATGACTACTGGGAACATTCAAAAATATAATTGGCTAATTAATTAACTACTACCTAATCATAGAGCATGCAGAAATGCACCTCATCTGTAATCTGGGGAGAAATTCTAAGATATTAATGCAAAAGGCATCCCTGTTTGGGCAGGAGAAGCTTGTTGGTACTTCTGCTTTGTGGGATGTGGTGACCCAGCTCAGCTGCTGTGCTGGCGCCCAAAGGGTGATGTAAGGGCAGGATGAACAGGAGGCAGAGCTGGAGGGTTTCCTGGTGCTGCTTCCAAGGCTGTGCCTTCCCTGGAGGAGCACGTCAGATGTTTGTGTCAAGGCCAACAAAAGGGCACAGCTTCAGTCAGGAGCTCTGCCTGTTCTCGGTGCCTGTTCTGGCCATGCTACACTCAAAGTTACATTCAATTAATGTTGGGTCCCTCTGGGGTTTGTTTGGGATTGGACTGAGACCAGTGCTGTGACTTCTGGTGGGAGGTTTTCCTGCAGCCCCAGCTGGCAGAACAAACCCAGGTGGGTTTGGTGGAGCAGCAGCTCAGCAGTGAGGTGGGTGCTGCCCTTGTCCTGCAGTTCCAGAGCCCCAGCCCAGTGCCAGGCCCTGGGATGTGCTGGTGCTTTCCCTCAGGGCACAACCCAAACCCCACCTTGTCTCCTTGTGCTCAGCTGCTCCGTGGGGGAAACTGCAGCTGTGGGGGGTGGAAGGAGGCAAGGGCTGTGCAAAGCCCCTGCCCCAGCTGTGTGTGTGGCTGGCAGTGCCCACAGTCCTGGCCAGGCTGGGGTCAGCTCCTCACCTCTCGCATCCTGGGTCTCCATCACGTGGGACTTCCCAGGAGTTCCATCAGCAGTCTTGCCTCATGAAAGTTTGAAATCACTCCTCTGATTGCCAGTTCCAGACAAGCTGTTGGCAGCTGTGAGAACTTCTCCAAGTTAAATGTCTGTGCCCAGCCCAGTGTGGGTTAGTGCTGCTTTGACCTTTGGTGCTCTTTGCTTAATGTAAATAACTGAAACTTATACAATGATTCTCTTTTGTTCTTTCTGTAGCTTTTTTAGTCTTCCCAGTGCGTACTCCATAACTACAGGAAGATATGTTAATTAGAAGATTTATTAAGGCCAAAACATCTCATGCAGAAGAAATTAATTGGTGCTTTCACCTTTAAGCTTGCAGTATGTTGCACAGAAGAGAATATGTAGCAAGCACGAAATGCACCGTGTCTTTTGATGGGGAACAGTTTGCTTGATCAGGTTTCTTGGTAAAGGTGAAATCCAAGGTACTTGCCAGAAGGTAAACTGCTAATTCAGGCTGCTGCATGGCTGACACTAAACCCAGAATGCTAATTTTGGGGTGAGCCCCTCCAAAGCAGTTAACACAGGCTGACTCCGGAGAGACAAGGGATAAAACTGGAGTAGTGGAGGAGCTTTTGGCTTTGCTGCTTGAGCTGCCACAGTAACAGGGTCCTTTGGGTCCTCTGCTTGGTCTGGTTTTGGGGTGTAACTGCAGAGCCTGATGTCCCTAACCTGACATTCTTAGTCTGACATTCCTAATCTTTCAGCCGGACTCACCTTGCAGAGCAGTAACTCCTCTGTGCAGCTTTCTCTGTACTTACAGGGTTTGTAACCAAGACCCCCCAACCTTCATCTGTTTAGTTTTCTGAGGGCAGCACGTGCTGCCTCTCACCATAACCCCTCCCCAGAGCTCCCTGCCCACCTCCCACCTGCTGCCTGGGGCTGGGCAACCCTCCTGGCCAGTCCAGGCCACTCAGCCCACTGGCATGTGATGGGTGAGAAGGGAACCCTTTCAAAGGACAACTAAATGTTACATGTTAATGGAGGGGAAATGGTTTCACGCTGGAGCCTCGGTGTTCCTGGTGGGAGTTCTGTGTTTGTTACAGACTGACTTCCCCTTACACAAATACTTGTTTAAAAAAAAGGAAGGGGGAAAAACAAAGTGTGATGTCTGTGCCCCAGTAACTTCGCACAGGAACAGGGAGAGGCCCCAGTTTACCTTTGTTTTAAACAACCTTGTAAATGAATCTCAGGAATGACCTACTTGTACCAAAGCTGGGTTTAATAAAAACAAAACTGACTTGTTTAACAAACATCTGTTAAAACCATGATTTGTACAGGTATAACGCCTGCAACAACAGATGCTGTGTCCAAATTCACAACCCCCACATGATCCCCACTTCTCTTTGTTACCCCATTGTCCTGTATATCTGTGATTGAAGGGTGATGTCCCTGTGCCCCCCTGTGCTGGGGCAGCTGCTGCCCCAGCCTCCCTCCCCTTCTCCAGGCTGCTGCTGCTTTCCCTGCTGCCAAAATACAGCCCTTAGCAGGTTTGAGGGAAGCTTCACCTTGGGCCCCTGCCTCCTGCTGGATGGTGAGACCACAGAGGGGTGAGAGGCAGCTGTGAACAGGGAGGGGGTGAGTGTGGCAGGAGCCCCCCAAGGCTCCCACTGAGCACTTGTGTCTCTGTAACCCCCAAGAGTTTCCCAAGACAGAAAGGCTTTTGCCCTTGGCATAAATTACAACTTGGAAATAAATCTCAGCTGTAACAGCTACATGGCCTGAAAATGACCCCACTGGACACATGGAGGAGGTCTGGGGGCTCCTGCCACATGCAGGCAGTAGGGACAAAGCCCCATGGCAAACCCGTTCCCCCCATGTTGTTCATCTCATGCCATGGTGGGCAGGGATGGGCAGGGATGAGGCACTACGTGTGTCAGGGGAAGGGGGACCGGGGGAAGCACCAGGCTCTGCCCCAGCTATGTCTCAGGGGCCAGGAATTCAGAGCTTAGGAGGGCTCTGTCTGTCTCCACATCTTGTGCTGCCCTGCACAGAACAGGGGGAAGCTGAGCCGAGCCATGAAACAGCCTTTGCCGCCGCTTTGATGACTGTTTGAAACTTGCCTGTGTTCTTTTGAGGCCAACCAGTCTAATTTCTTTGGCAAAGCTTTCATCCGGTTTGGAGCTATTGTCAGGTTGGATTCCCAGCTGGATAGGTGAATTGGGAATAAAAGCTTTTTGTTCTTTTTCCAAATTGCTCAGCAGATTTGATTAAGTTCTGTTTGTCGTGACCATAGTTTGGTCACAGTGGGGTTCCAGTTCCACACCTTGCTGAGGAGGAGCAGGGGGAGCTCTGGGGCCAGCCAGGAGTTAATGCATCACTCCATCCCTGCACTTTTCTGCCTTCCTACAGAACTGAACTGTAAGTACTGTTCAAATTGAATTTAATGCACTAAAGCCAATTAGCAGGAAAAACCCCAAACTGTATAGATGCAACCTCACAAATGAGGTATAACTATTGCATTACTCTTCTCTCGGCAGTTTTCTTGATCAATTCTCTGACTGCAGGAGTTTCTTTACTTATGTAAATGTGTGTATGAACTCTTCTCTAGGTCATCACATGCCCCCTGTGAGCAGTGACACCCAGGCTGGCTGGCAGTGGGGCAGCTCCCTCCTCCCCTGTCCTGGTTCCTGGGTGTCTGTGAGCTGGGACATGGTCCCTTCCCGTGGGGGTCGTGAACGGGGGCAGTGGGGATGGACGAGGGGCTCAGAATTGCTTTGTAGTTTCTGTAGGTGGTTTAAAACGGCCACAGGAAATATTTCTGGGGGTGCTCACCATGGGGGATTTCAGGGGCAGTTGCAGCTTTGTTTGCAAGGTGGTGGTACCTTCAGGCACCTGGAAATCTGGCCTGAAGTGAGTCTGGGTTTGAGAGCTGGGCCGAGACCCCACAGGGATGGGACCGACTGGCTCAAGATGAGGCACCATCAGAGCTCTTTGAAAATACTCTATAAACATTCTCTGGAGTTTTTCCTGGGACTGAACATTCCCCAAAACAACAATCCTCACAGAAACAGCCATCACCACATCAAACCTGCACCAGCACTCGCTGAACCAGGCACGTTCCCAGCAGTAACTGGTGTGTAGCAATGGGAGCCACAGCAGGGAGCTCAGCTGCAGGTGGGATAAACTTGTGTCTGGAGTGTTTGCTGCACACAGTGCAAACAGGCAGGCACAGAGGGGAGAGGGTCATTGTCTGCACCTCAGCTGGGCAAAGGGATTGTTGCTGCCACTGCTGTCACCTCTGTGTGGGTGTTCATCTTGTCCCTCATTGCTTGTCCAGGCAGGGAGGGGAAAGGCATTAGCAGCCTCTGCCCTCTGCTGCCAGAGAGAAGGGAATCAGGCAGCTCTCTCTGTCCAAAATGCCTTTCTGTAACAAGAACAGTCCTGCTGCAAGAGCAGCTCCCTCCTGGTGCAGGGCATGTCTCTTCACACGTGTCATTTGCACTAAGACTCCAGTACTGGAAGTTGCTGGAACACTTGGGCACTTCCTTGGCAGTTTGAAGAGCAGTGTGGCTTTGTCCAGCACACACACAGAGCTCTCTGTGCTCTCAGAGAGAGCTCTGGCAGATTTAACACTTGAGAAAGTGTGAACAGCTGCTCAGCACATCAGTCCTGCAAGGTGGGGGCTCAGGAATTCCTCTCCTACAAGGTAAGACCGTGAGGAAGGGGAGGAAGGCCAGAAACTTTCCTCCTGCATTGATGAGTTTTGCTGTTACAGAGCATGAAGGTCCCTTGCTCCTCTCCCATCTCTGTCCCCAAATTATTTATCCCATGTCATTCCATGAGACACCTGGCCAGTATTCAGCCTGTGCCAGTCCATTTGAAACCCCTTCCCATTCTGTGTCAGGATTGCAGGTCTGGTGTTATCCGTCCTGTACTGGCTGGATTGTACCTTCAAACCAGGGCAACAATCACCTGAAAATGCTGGCCCTATTATTTAAAACAAAATCAAACCTCCAATTATTTTAAAAGAATGTGTGAGGCTGGTTTTCAGAAGTGCATGAGAGGTTTAATCTGACCTTTGTTAAACTGCTGTGCTATGGAGATTAGCAGTTAATAAGTTGTGGTGGAATTAATTCAAAGCATTTTGTGTTGTCCAGTCTGCTAAGACAGAATAAATTTAAAGAACCCTGACCAGCACAGGGTTGGGGAGGGCCCAAGGCAATGGAGATTGTGGGCAAGAAGTGATTTCCTACATTTCATAGGAACTCTCACTAGGTCTCACTAATCAGCAGTGAGTAGGTCTCTCACTGCTGCCTGAAAACCCTGGCTCCACCCAAGAGCCCTTCTAGAGGCAGCAGTGGGGACTCCCCATTCAGTTCCTGGACAGCAGCTCCTGCTCTCACTCCCACGGGGTGAGCCAGCTCAGCTCTAATGAGAGGACAATGGTGTGATCTGCATGAAAGGCTCAGTCTGTCAAACTTCATCATGGCTATTTCAAACATAAACTCAGAGGCATTTGGTTTTCCCTGCAGTCTGTAGCTGCCTGCCAGCTGGATCCCTGAGCTGAAGGGCTGTCACCGAGTCCCTCCTGTCCCCAGCTTTCTGTATGGACAGGAAGTGAGGGGTAGCACACACTGCTTAGGAAGGACATAAACATTAGAGATAATACCAACTGTCTTTATGCTCTGAGAAGCACAGGGACAATTTGCCCTGTTGTTTTGGCTGCTCCCTCTGCTGGGACCTGCAGTTCTCCACCAGTCCCACAAAAAACCCAGAGCTTGCCTTTAATCATTAGAAGTCAAACTGACTATATTTTAAGAGCAATGTGATTGTACTTAGAAGTGTTTGCAGTGTTCAGGCTGGGCACACTGGGCAGGTTTCTAAGTGCTCTCAGACTCTCCCATCATGGGAGAATCTCTCCTGGCTCATGGTCTGTGGCCAAGAATTGGGAAGCCTTCTTGGCCAAAGGGATGTCCCTCTCCCCAGTTCTACCCATGAACTGCAGTTTTGTTCCCTTTTGTTGTCACCACCAAGGTCTGCAGCAAAGGCAGAACATGGACACAAGTTTCAGGAGCTGCTGAAGTGCAATGTTGGCTGTAAATACACATAGCTTTGTTAATTTATCATGTCCTGCCCTCAGAATTTGTGACCAAGGGCCATTTTGCTTCCTACCTGTGCTTTTTTAGCAGATCAGTAATAGGAACCCAGCCAGGAGTCAGCCTGTCCAGCTCCAAGGTGCTGATCACCAAGGCCAGCGTGGAGCCCCTGAACTGCACGAGCTGGTGGCAGGCCATCCAGTGCTGCAGCTGCCTGGTGAAGAGCGCCACGTGGAGGGAAGGGTTCCTCTGAGGGAGGCTGGGCAGGACACGGGGCCCGCTGGACATCACCATGGCATGGACTGCAGGGAAGAGAAAGTGTACAGAGATATATATATAAATATATATATATAAAGAAAAGCAGAGGTCAGTGAAGTTCATATGTTTTCATATGTCATCACCCAGAAATACAGACAAATCTCATATCAGGAAACCTGAAGGCTTCCCCCACCTTTTACTTTGTGTTTCGTGTTTGTACTTGCCAATCATTGAACTGCTAATGAATGTATGAGGTCTGTGTTTCCCAACAATCTCTGAAGTTTCTGCGTTACCCATTTTGCTGCCCAGGAGGTTCAGTTCAGGCCAGCAGCTCCAGATCCAGCAAAACCAGAAATACCAAGTGCACTCTGAATTTACTGAGGAAACAAGCACCTATGAAAGGCAGTTTTCACAATCAGCAGCCTAAAATGGCTTAATATTTGCACATAACCTTGAAAAAGGGATCCAGGATGTGTTCATATCACATGAATTTTGCCTTACTAGCACATGATCGTTTCTTGAAGACAAAGTTTAATTGTTTCTATCAAATGATTAGTAACTGCAATGTGAACTAAGTGCCAGATCAGGGTAGTCTCATTGCATAAATGAATAATTAGTGGGATAAAAAGGAAAATGGTTTTAGAAAAAACCTGTGTGTGAAATGTAGCAAAACTCTGACAGCTTTCTATGTACAGTATTAATAGAAGGGAAATAGTTAGAAATATTTTTGCAGCGTGTATTTAAAAAACAAAAATGGCATATAGTTGTGCATTATAAGAATCTTTTTAATGTCCATTTCAGTTGTCCTCTAAAGATGGGAGTACATTTTTTTGAGCAAAAGGAAAGGTTTTAAATAGTAGAAAATTTTAAGAATTAATTTAAAAAGAAAATTACTGTAATATTCTTTAAAAGACTTGCAGATAGGTAGGAGCAGGTAGTTTGCCAAGAATCTTGGGAAGGATGTGTGTGTGTGTGTGTGTGTGTGTGTGCATCTATGTTTTCTAGTCTTCTTTGATAAGTTGTTTCTTTAAAGAAAAAAAATTGCAGAACATAGTGCTGATGATGTTTAAGAAATCCACTGGTGTTGCTGTGCAAAGATCCCACTGCAGCTTATCCAGGATAATTCTTTCCATTCTCAAGATCTCGGCTGGGGAGCGTTTACAGCCTCTCTGCACTGCCTGCGCCTGCACCGATGGGATTACCTGTAAAACAATAGAAAAACCTTCCAAAATAAAGAAGCCAACATCCTACACAGTGCTGTGTGTGCTTCTCTGTGTTGTAAAGGGATCTGACAAGGTTAAAAAAGTTTATGAGTGTCCTGAGTGCTGCACCAGTGATGCCACGGCCCTGCTGGGTCACTGTGAGCCCCCTGAGTGCTGCACCAGTGATGCCCCCCTGGGTCACTGTGAGCCCCCTGAGTGCTGCACCTTCCCTGCTATCCTTAGTTTTGCTCCTCTGACAGGCTCAGAGCAGGTTTCCTTCAGCCGGTTTTACAGGGCTTGCTGTGGTTGTTTCCCGTGGTCCTTGACTCGGCTTCTTTGTCACCGAGAGGAAGAGTCACTTCAGTGTAACGGCCTGAGGGGGCTGTGAAGTGCATTTCTCTGCAGCAGCAGCTGATTGGAGAGACAGGAATGTGCCACTCCAGCTCCTGGGATTCCTGTTCTGTTTCAAAACAAAATGAGGGAAAAAGGAGGAATGCAATCTGAAATGCCTTTGGCTGATGTTGATAAATGCCTGAAGAAGTCTATCACTACCCTGTGTAACTTCTCACTAGTTGCTGATTTTACTTGCTTATCTTGAGGTGCAGACCGGAGTCACTTCCTCACCAGGTCCAGAAACCAGTTTTAACTCCAAGCAAACTCATCTGTTTAAAGCTTCCTCTGAAGACCCTCTGCTATGTCACACCTGCCTTGCCCTCCCAGGAGCTGTAACAAGGGAATTATTGTCCTCTGATGTGTGTGCATCTTTATTGTCCCTT
>JAOXXN010000191.1:15368485-15394841 GCA_026770055.1 Myrmophylax atrothorax
GAAAGCTTGACTGTTCTCTTTAGCAATGCCTGAGGAACTTACCCGGGTTCTCTAAAAACAGATGAGGTGGTTACTGGCACGGCTTCTAGCAAGACTTCAGGTGTAGCCGATTCTGTTTGGAGGAAGAAGATGTGTCAGGGAATTTGTTTTGACTCCTGCTCCCTGTTCCCTTTGTAGGGCTCTGAAAGACAGACCAAAACTGGAGCCACAGGGCAGCGACTGAAGGAAGCCACCAAGATCAACCTGTCTCTGTCCACCCTGGGGAACGTCATCTCTGCGCTGGTGGATGGCAAGAGCACCCACGTGCCGTACCGCAACTCCAAACTGACACGGCTCCTGCAGGACTCCCTGGGGGGCAACTCCAAAACCATGATGGTGAGCTGGACAGGCCCTCCCCAGGGCCAGCTCTTGAGCTGCATTTTTACAGGGATAGCAGAGTGACTTGAGCAGCCTGGAGTTTACCTCTCTGTTTCTGAGCTGTTTGCAGCCTAGGGAACCTTCCGTGTGCTTCTCTTCTTTTTCCCTTTGCCTCTGGGCAGAGGTGTGCACACACATGTATAAGATCAAGTAGAAACTGTGCTTGGGTAGCCAAGAGCAGCTCCAGTGTGGAAGCAGCAGGAAAGCTTGGGAGAGAGTGGCAGTGTGAGCCTCAGGGCTGGGGTGTCCCTGTGGGGCCTTGTGCTGGGCTCTGACCTGTCCCCGTGTTGCAGTGTGCAAACATCGGCCCGGCAGACTACAACTATGACGAGACCATCAGCACCCTCAGGTATGCAAACCGAGCCAAGAACATCAAGAACAAGGCCAGGATCAACGAGGATCCCAAGGACGCCATGCTCCGCCAGTTCCAAAAGGAAATCGAGGAGCTTAAGAAAAAACTGGAAGAAGGTGAGACTCTCCTTCCCCTTCGTGTTCCCTTTTGCACCAGCACTCGTTCTGTTTGAGCAGGAATGTTCTTTGCTGCTTGAAGGTGTGTCCCACGATGCTGGCTGCTGGTGCAGGGGCTGTCCTGGCTTTGTCTGCAGTGCTGGGTGCCAGGAGGGTGTCCCAGGGGCTTTGGGCACGGCTCACACAGTGTGGGGAATTAAAAGGGATCTTTGCAGTAGGTCAGACATTTTCCCTGACTGAAGAGAGGTGCATTTGTTGGCAGGAAAAATGCATCAGATTTGTGGAGCTACAACTGGGGCTGACTTTCTAACACCATGTAGAGAAACAAGAAGCTTTTCTAAGCTCTGTAACTTCATGGCCTTGTGTCCCAATGAGTCCATCACCATGGAGTGACCCTGCCAGAGGGATGCTTGCTAAACTGTGACCTTGGCACAGCTCTCTCCAGAGATAGAGCACAGAACAGCTGTGGCAGTAACTCCAACATGACTTGCTGTTTGGCATCTGCCCCATTCAGGAGAAGCAGGAAATGATCAGTAATGTTTCTTTTCTTTGATCTGAGATAGAAGCCTGGGATGGAAGAGGAGGTGTGGTGGGATGCTGCTAGACAAACTTTGCAGCTTCAGTTGTGCAAAGATGCTTTATTTTCCATGAAAAGCAGCCTCTTGAGCTCTAACACACATACACTGACATCCCAGCATTCAACTGCTTATCCTGATTGTCCTTCAGTTTCCTGAGCCTGCTCAACAGTTCGGGACTTGTGGGGGTGCTCCTGAGCTGCTGCCCGGCACTGCTGGGTCTGGACCAATGCTGCTGTCACAGTAACAAGCTGCTAGGAGGTGAAGGAAAGCACATCACAAAGCACCCTCTTCTGTTCTAGGGGAAGAGATATCTGGTTCTGAGAGCAGCGACTCTGAAGAGGAGGATGAAGATGACGATGGGGAGATTGGAGAGGATGGGGAGAAGCGGAAGAAACGGCGGGGTAAGGCTGCAGAGAGTCCTGGCAGTGCCCCCAGTCTCCTATCCAGAACTGCTGTAGGATCTGCAGGCAGAGGCAGGCAGGGACAAGTGGAGTTGTAGAGCTGCCCTGTGCCACTGCAGTTATCATGCCTCTCCCAGAAACGAAGCCCTTGGTGCCCTCTCCGTAGATGGACAGCTCCAACCTGTGTAGTATCTGCTTCCACTCGGGTGGCTGTGCTTGTGGTGACATCCTCCTTTGTGGTGGCTGCCTCGTGGCCACAAGGTGGCTGTGTATGGCTTGTGACTGGTGGTGTGGAACTTCCCCTGCTCACAGAGGTGGGAGGAAGGAGACACCAAAGATCATTTGTAGGCAGATGTGGGTTTTATAAACTATATGGTTGGAGGGGAATTTTGGCTGTGGTTTAGGCAAAGGATTCATCTGTCTTATGGACAGTAACTTCAGTAACTGACTCTTCTGGTGTCCTATTTTATGTTGATAGAGGGAAAACTTGACCTTTGGGTCTCTTCGTGCTAGCTGAAGAGGGAGCTGCACATCCCTTGTTTGGAAGCACTCTGGAAATCCCATGATTTCCCCAAGGCTTTTTGGTCCTACATCAGTGTCCAACTGCTGTGTAACATCTGAACCCCAGGGGGAGTTGGTGGCCCTGGAGCTGCAGGTCACTGTACCGTGGGGTGCTGTGGCTTGCTGTGCTCCTGGAACCTGGCTGATATTCCTCGTGGGCAGAGAGGTGTCAAGCCCAGTGCTACACCCCAACTTCCAGCTTTTCTAGTAAACTCATTTTGGCAAAGTGCCTTCCTGTCCTGAGGGACCCACATCTGTTGGGAAAATTCCTCTTTAGGCACTCCTGCTTTTAGATGCACTCACTTCATTTTGGTGCCCGTCCAAGTAGTCATAAGTGACCTTTGTCATGCCTTTGGTGATAGTTGTAACAAGTTTTACTTAATTTTTCACCTTTTGGTTATCTCTAGAAGTGGAAAGATTGACCACTGTGTCCAAGATCCAAGTGGTGCCCATATGCCCTCCCAAGAGGAGACCAGCTTCAAAAAGCAGTAGAGGGCAAATAACTGCCTGACTCAACTCCCAGACAAGCTGCTCTGGTTAAGTTCTCTGGGGGAGCTGCTCAGCAGGGGTGTGCACAGTGATGTCCCTGTGTGAGCTCGTTCTGCCTTCCAGAGGTACATTGCCATGTACCTGAGACTGGAAAGGATTCGTGGGCACCGGATCCTCTGCCATGGCAGATACCCACAGCCTTCTCCACTGTGACCAGCTGTTCTGTGCTGTTGTTGCTTGAAATGGAAGCTGCCTTGGCATGTGGTTTTAAGCTGTAGTCTGGTTAAGATGGGTTTTAACTCAAGTGTCTTTCTGAGCATGCAGTTTTGTGCTGGGAAATGGTGGCTTTGCAAGCTGAATCTGGGAGGGATCCTAGCAAATGCTTCCTAATGGGAACTTGTGCTTTTTTGAACTAGGTTGCTGGCTCTTCTGGGTTTCTCTCCTTTAGAACTAACTTCCCATCTGCATGTTTCTTCCTCTCTGGGTTTTCCTGTGGGACGCATTTCTGTTTTCCAGGCAGTAGCAGCAGCAGTAGTTCAGACTCCACATGCTCTGTCATAGAGAAACCTCTGGATAAGTCCTTCACTAGTGAGTGGGAGCTCTTAAGTCCTTTAAGCTTTGGCCTTTCCATGACCTGCACACTCCATTTTGCAATGTTGCACTCTTCCCTGCTTTGTCTGTTGGAAAGATAAACCTGAAGCTGTAACTCTGCTAAAGCATGCCTTTCCTTTGCTGCTTCCATGCTTGAAACAGTTGTTCAATGTGCACACTGTTAGCCAGACATGTGAGAGAACAGGGAGCAGTGTGGTTTGCTGCTTGAGCAAGATTTAAAGGCAATTGAGAAATAATAGGTTAAAAATCCCAGTTTGTGACTTGTGTTAAATGAACCTTCTAAAATACGGGGAAAAATCTAAGCTAGTGTTTTTGTGGGAATTGCTGCAGTAGGAGTTCATCAAAAGGACAGCTAGATGTGTGAAACGGGCTGTGCTGTATTATATTGGACTCTGCCTTCTCAAGATTAGTTATGGAGAAAATGAATGGAGCAGTCAAGAGTCAAACAGCACGAGGTTTATACTTGAAAGAAAACGTGGCAACACTTGGTTGATTGCCTTTATTTTTGCAGATGCTTAAATATCCTTGGTGGTTGGGGTTTAACTGCCCCATGACATTAAGTTCTTGACCTCTGTTCAGAGAGTTCAGAGGAACAAGAGATCCAAATTTTGATCTAGTGGTGAGGAAAGTCTGGGCAGCCCCTGGTGAGAGAGGGCTTTGTGCCTGTAAAATCCCTACAGTAAGTGAGGACTGAAGAAACAAATCACATCTCAGGACTTGGCTTGTGGCCACTGTTGTGGTTATCCTGGATAGCTGCAGTCCACTCTCCTCCCTGTGTGGAGAGGATGTGGAAGGAATTGCCCACATTTGTCTAGTGCTGGTTGTGGAAAGCATCAGCACAGAGAGAAGTGGCAGCAGGTTTAGAAGGAACACAACTTTGGTGGGTCACATGATGGTAGCCTGGGAATCTGCTCACTTCAATCTTGCTCTTTCAAAGCTTGCTCGGAACCAGAGTGTTTTATTTGGGTGAGGACAGTTAATAGCAAACTGCTGCTGTGTCAGGGGGTGGATGAGTCCACCTCCTGCACGTTTGGAGGCTGCTCTGCTGGGCAAGTTGTGTTGGGCTTTTGGCAATCAGGAGAAGTGTGGCTTTCTGTGGTTTGGGATATTAACTGTCCTCAAGCGTGACCCTTCTGCATGTGGTGTCTCTCATTATCCCTCTCCTGTTCTGCCTTTTTTGCTGCACTGCTTGAATAACTGGAAGTGGCTCTATACCTCTATGGAAGCACCAGTTACTGCAAATTAACCTACTAATCCCCTGTGTAATTAAATGGAGAAATCTTGTGCTGAGACTCCCTGTGTGCAACTGTCATGCACCTTGCAAAGAATTGGCTTGGAAACTTGGTTAAAACTTAGATCATGTATTCTGTATGCTAATGTTGTACAGGTAACATAACAGAATTGGCTGTTTGGAGTGGGGGGAGCATTAAGTTCTACCTGAAGGAAAAGTCCCCCCGTTAGCTGTTTCTTAGGGCATGATCCTTGCGGCAGCTCCCAGTGTTGTGTTCAGATCAGCATTGCATTGAAGGGGCAGAGGAATGCCAGAGGGAGCTGAACATTATCCTGGATATGCAAAGCACTCTGAAGTACAGAAACCTCTGCTTTAGCATAAAAACATAATACATTAGTGTTTGGTCTAATGGAGGGGGTTTTAGGGATGATTATCCTGTGTTTTCTAGTCTAGAAACATGCATATAAAATTAATGTTTGTTCTGGTGCTAATGATCTTTGTCCAAAATGATCAAAGCAATAACCTATTTTCTTTCCTCCTCTTTCCATGTGTTTGCTGCCTCTCTGCGATTTGCTTTCTACTTCCTCTTAATGCAAGATCAAGCAGGTTGGTGTAATTGATTTTCACCTCCTTACAGTACAACTGCAGGGCTTGTGGAAGGATCATACAGCTGCCTTCAGTTCACCCTTTTCTCCTAAACTGAGACCATACAGGGCTATGTCCTGACAGTAAGAAGCCTTTATCTGGCTTATCTCTTACAATGAGCTCTGTGTAGCATTTCCAGAAAGCTTCCTACTCAAGGACTAATTAGTGAGAGATTTTTGCACCACAAACCCAGAAAGAAGTACTTATCTGATTCTAAAGTTTAGCAGATGGAAATGCAGATGGTTTGCTGTGGTGCTGAAGTCCTTGCCTTGCTACAGAACTAATTAATGCTCTTGTGCACATGAACAAACACGTGTGCAGGTGTGTCCATATGTGCATGCATGTTCACACGTGCTGTGCATTTTGTCTGTGCTGGAGTATATCTGTACATAATATATATATGTATGTAAATAAAATGCATATTATATATGCATGTAAATGAAGCTGAATGCTAGGAAGGCTGAAGGGAGAGAAGCCTTTTCTGCACAGCTCCTTGAGCACGCTCTGACCATGTGCCTTATGTCACTGTGAAAACCAGTCCCCTGGCAGTCAGGGCTCCTGGTAGTTACAAGGCAGCTGGATTCTCCAGGTGGGGTTTTTTCATGTCTGGAGAAGAGCAAAGCAAGAAAACAAAGGATTCACCTGTGAAGAAAGGGAGATTTAGGACTTGTGGATTTGAGGAAATGCTTTTAGGCTGGGCATTCTCACTCCACATAACCCACAGGGATCTCTCTTCACCTGCCTTGGGTACTCCTGGGATTACAATGGAAGTTGAGTCCAGACTTACAGAGTGACTTTAGGAGCAGCAGCCTCACTATGTTTCAAACTTGGCATGTTTGGCACCAGCCCCTGAGGTCAGGAGGTTCAGTGAGCTGCTCTGGCTGCTCTCTCTGTCACCCTCTAAGAGGTGGCCCTGGTGTGCTGCTGTAGTGGTTCTGTTGTGAACACACAGCTGGTAAGTCACAGCAAACCTTGCTGCTTTCCAGTCTGTGGGTAGTCACTGTTCCATAGACAAATAACCATCAAGAAGTCTCTTGTAATTGCCTGGTTTTCACAGGCTGTTCTGAATTTCTCCAGTCTCTCTATTTCCACGGTAGTGTGTTCTTAAAAACATCTGTGTGCTCACTTTGGGACAGATAAACCTGTAAGGAGGGCAGTGAATAAGGGGAGTGGTGGAGATGCTAATCTGAAATTTGAGTATGTGACTCTTGGTAGCTTGAGCTCTTGTAGCTGTAGGTCAAGACAGTCTTCTGTTTTCCTTTTCTAGCCTAATCTGCATTGTTAGAATATCTGAGTTTCCAGCTCAGGCTTCTCTTTAGGCAGTGTTCCTTCTCCAGGTGTTCTTTGTATGTTTTCTCTGTTGGGGTCATTGTGTTCTAGTGTAGGAACTGGTGACAACTGGTCAATGCTAAAATGGGATTTGAAAGACTGAGTTGTGCCTATTTTGAACCTGACATCTAATGAAATATTTGCTAAATTCAGGTATTGAATCTGAACTCCAAAAAAATGCTGTGATACAAAGACTGTCTTATTTTTCAGTGAACTAATTTCTTCATCTCTTCCAAAAGGCAAAAAGAAGGTTTCCCCTGATAAGATGGTGGAGATGCAAGCAAAGATTGAAGAGGAGAGAAAAGCTCTTGAAACTAAGCTTGATATGGAAGAAGAAGAAAGAAATAAAGCCAGAGCTGAACTGGAGAAGAGAGAAAAAGACTTGCTTAAAGCTCAGTGAGTACCATGCTCTGAGTAGTTTGTGTGGTTGTGTGGGTTTTTCCTTACTTAACCATTTGAATGTCTGGAGGTGCATGATGAGGTGTCTGTCAGACTGTGTAGAAAGTGAACATCAGCCCTTGCTGTTGTCAGGGAGAAAGAGGAACTTGGTCTGCTTTCAGAGCTTAGAGCAGATGGAAAAGACAAACTTCCACCCTTTGGTCACTTCTTTATTTTCTTAGTTTTACCTATTTGTGCAAGATGGCCTGGAAACACAACTGAATGTCCAAGACCTGTGAGGAGCAGCAGCGCAGCTGTGTAGCAGGCCAGGTTTCCTGCAGCACAGTCACAAGGATGTCATCTTGGGTGCAGGGCCTCTGCACTCTGAAGCCAAAAGGCTGCTGAGGTCACACTGTGCCGTGCAGGTGGGACAGTCCTGCTGCCAAGAGGCTGCCCCAGCATTCCCAGTTTGCATCTCAGCTGCTCTGCCTTGGTCTCTCTTCATTCTCTTCCATTTCAGCAGCTCCCTCTGGGCACTGCTGTGCTGGCAGGGGGTGCCCTGAGTGATGTCCCTGCCTTGCAGCCCCTGCAGGGGTGACCCACAGCAGAAGACACTTCTCTGCTGACCTGGTTTTGCTTGAGAGGCAGCGATGGGAGCTGGGGCTTGGGAAACTCTCTGTTCCCTTGCACTGCCTCACCCCCACTTAAACCTTTAACAGCACGACAAGTTTTTCCAGCCCTGTGAGTGCTGTCTGGGCTATAAAACCAAGCTGGACCTGCTGCCTGGTGAGCAGTAGGAATTCTCACACCTACTTGTCTGTGTAGGCAAGAGCACCAGTCCCTGTTAGAGAAACTGTCTGCACTGGAGAAGAAGGTGATTGTGGGAGGAGTGGACTTGCTGGCCAAAGCAGAGGAGCAAGAAAAGCTTCTAGAAGAATCAAACATGGAACTGGAAGAACGAAGGAAGAGAGCAGAACAGCTTCGCAAGGAGCTCGAGGAGAAGGAGGTGGGTTCTGTGCTCAGCAATGGCAGCACAACCACGGGGTGCTCCTTGTGCTCTGCTCTGCAAACACTGCAGAAGCCACCCCCTTCAGAGGCCACTGTGGGACTGAGCCAGCCTGGCTAAGGCAGGGCTCTGCTCTTGGCAAACGCTTTGTTTGTTCAAGCAGTTTCTCCTCCTGCTCGTACTGTTGCAGAGAGTTCTTTGGTTGTGTTAATGTGTGGGTGTCTGTGCTCCGTGTTGCACACAGCAAGAACGCCTGGACATCGAGGAGAAGTACACCAACCTCCAGGAGGAAGCACAGGGGAAGACCAAAAAGCTGAAGAAAGTTTGGACCATGCTTATGGCTGCAAAATCAGAGGTTAGTGTCTGAAGTTCTCAGCCAGAGGTTTGTGAGGGACTAGAGCTGGGAAGGGTAAAGCATCAGCTTTGTAATGCTGGAAAAAGTGCCGTATGTTCAGAAATGTCTGTCTGTGCTGTCTGCTTGGGTCACGTAATTGAAAAACATCTAATGATGTCTGGTGGTGGAGTTTCACAGTGGCACGTTTTAGAGCTTCTCCCCAGGCCAGGGTGAGAAGGGTTGTGAGAGCCTCTAAGATACCCAGAACTCCAAGGAAGAACTTTGGTTATTTCTGAAATAAAATGCAATTTTATTCTTTTTAATTGTTTGCTGGCTCCTGCTTTGCTGCAGCCCAAAGGCTCCTCTGCTTGAGCTGTCTGTCCTTTCTGAGCAGTGCCCTTGTTACCTCTTCCTCAGTCACTGGATGAATGTGTCCTTTGGCTGGTAGTTGGAGTTCTTGTTCCATGAAAAATGCATTTGGTCTTGGAGATAAGAGGTTTTCCTTGAAACCTCGCCAGGGATGTAACTTGTCTGCATGCTCTTCATCTGCTCTTAGCTGGAGCTGGGATTGGCAGAAGGCCAATTTTGGGTTTATGAAACTGAGAACTTAATGTTATTTTCAACCATCTCTGAGCTGGAGCATTTCAGGGGGTTTATTCTTCAGAGACAAATATTCTAGTACTTATAACCAGAGTTGGCTTTTGTGTCCCAAAAACCTTGTTCAGACAGAGGACTGTTGTCTTTTAGGCTGTTACCATGTCTTAAGCTGTGATGCCTCTCAGATGCCTGGTTTGTTTTCAGATGGCAGATCTGCAGCAAGAGCATCAGAGGGAGATTGAAGGATTACTGGAGAATATTCGGCAGCTGAGCCGGGAGCTTCGTCTGCAGATGCTCATCATAGACAACTTCATTCCTCAGGACTACCAGGTAAGGGCAGGGCACCTGAGCCTGGCACAGGGGCTGTGCCCTGCTAATCTCTGTTCTCTTGCAGCCTGTTTTCCTAATGGTTGGCAACTAATAAAGTCACATTCACAGTGTATTTAACTGGTATATTCACTGTGTGCCCACGTTCTGGATCTGTTCAAAATCCCTTTTTTCACTGTGCTTGAGGTTGTGCTTGCTGATGTCTGACATTAACACAAACTAGTAAAGCTGAATTTGGAACTCTTCACATCTTGTTTTCTTAGACTGCATTATACAGAAAATTCATGAGCTTAAATATAATGCACACCATTTAATAGAAAATATATGAACAATTCCCCTTAATTTTTTATTTTTCCATGTTGCAGTGTGTGTTTATTGCTGTCCTGATGGTGTTGGCATAAGGGGCACGCCAGGCTTTAGTGGGCACTCCAATATGTGCAATTTGGGAGTGGTACTGTCTCTTCAGAGTATAAATAGAGTGTTTTGCACATGGTATTGCTGTCCTGATAAAAACAACTTGGAATGGTCAAGACTGTTCTTAAGCAGCTTGTCCAGGCCTTAGAGATGCAAGTTCCAGAAAGTGCACCTGGAGGGCAGATTGTGCAATCTGACAGTTCCTGTCCTGATTTCTTTCTAGGAAATGATTGAAAACTACGTTCACTGGAACGAAGACATAGGGGAGTGGCAGCTGGTAAGAGTGGCTGTGGACAGTGTCAGCATGAGCTTCTGAGGAGTTCAGCTGAGCCCAGCAAGAGCCTCACAAAGCTGTAGCCATTTTACTGTGCACAGTGGACTTTACTGAGAGACCTTTCCTTGTTCTTACAGAAATGTGTTGCATATACAGGAAACAATATGAGGAAGCAGACACCTGTCCTGGATAAAAAAGAGAAAGATGTGAGTTACTCTTGAATTGATGTGTTGAGCTGCACAGGTCCCAGTGCTGCTGCCTGTGCCTGCCACTCACTGCTTACAGCCAAACTGTGCAGTTTTCTTCTCTTTTGAAGAGATGAGTCTGTCTGGTGTTACAGAAGCACCACTGATCAGTGTATAACATGATTCTGATGGTTTTGTCCTGTGGGTTTTTTTGGTGTTTTTTGTAGCCCTTTGAAGTGGACCTTTCCCACGTTTACTTGGCTTACACTGAAGAAAGCTTGAGGCAATCCCTGATGAAGCTGGAGAGGCCAAGGACTGCAAAAGGAAGATCCAGGCCCAAGACTGGTAGAAGGTGAAGAACTCTGGGGTATCTGAATGTAATGAGGGACTTACCCAGGGAAAGGCTTAAGTTTGTTTATGCAAACTTACCATAAGTCTTCAAACACTTCCTTAATTAGAAGGCAAAGTACTAAAATTTTGCATGGTGTAGTTTACTGGTGTGACAGAGCCAAGCTGAGATCTCTTTACTGCAGTAAATCCTGTCCAGAAAGACTTGTCTGGGGATTTTTCTGCTGCTCTTTTGCTGCATTCCCCTCTTCCAGCCTCTTGCTTTCTGTGACTGTGTTCTGTGCTTCAGTTTAACACAGTGACACCTTGGCAGTGCACAGGCTGCTGCTGCTGGAGAGGAGAGTGCTGTGGGGGAGATTTCAGCCTGGGCTTTCTTGCTGCTTTTTGGTTGGTTGGTTTTGCTTGTGGAAGAGTAACATTGTGTAGTTTTTGACTTGAAATGTGGCTGGTCCCTGTCTTTCCTAGACAGCATAATGATGTGTGTGTGGTGTTGTTTCTCCCTCTCCTTTCTGCTCTCCAAACAGAAAACGCTCGGCCAAGCCAGGAGCTGTCATTGACTCCCTGCTGCAGTAGTGTGACCTGGTCAGAATTCCTGTAAAAGTCAGTGAGTGTATGTGCTTTGGCCAGAATATGGAATTCAACAGATGGCACAATTTGACATGGCTGTCATTTTTTTATTTTAAAAAAATGTATTTTTCCTTAGTTGCCTGTATATTATATGTTATATTAACATAATATTAAACTGGTACATATGATGGTTGTGAAATTCCATGTGTTACACGTGTTGTGCAGGGAAACTTGTTGGCTATCCTTGTTGGAATGTATAGAAAATAAGGGTTCTAGATGTGTGTTTGTGCTAGACATGTTAGTTCTAAAGAGTTAATGAATCCTAAAGTTAAGGCTAGTAAACCTGATTCATGCCCTGCTTTGCACATACCTGGCCCTTTCACCACTGTCCCCTGTTGCACTGATCTGTGTGTGAACGTGGCTGCTGCAAACCTGTAAGAACATCAAATCCTTTTATTTAATATTCCTCACTTGGCTGTTAACCTGATAGTCTCGTGTATCAAACACTCAGTCCTTTTCCCTTTTTGCTGTCTTGCTGTACAGAGGAGGTAGCTGGGCAGGAGAAACATGAACTAAAAAACTGAGACATGTGAGAAGGGACCATGCTCTGTTGAAGTGCAGCAGAAACAAAGTGTGTCTAGTAGTGCTTTTGTCAGTGTGTGTGAGATCTGCTGGCACTGTGGAGAACGAGGCCTTGCATGTGAAGGCAAAGAGAGCTTTTCTTCTTCTTTTAAGGCTGAGTTGCAGCATTGCTTTGGCTGCTCCCTGTGCTTTGGGACTGGAATTTCTAAATGTACGTGAGCAGTTTTGTGATCTGAGCAGCAGAGGGGATGGAAGGGGGTGTGGAACACCAGGAGGGGTGTCAGCTGTGAGCACTGTGGGTCCTTTCTCTCAGCCCTGGCTACAGGCACTGGGCCAGTGCTCTACACGGAGGATGAATGTGACTCTTCTAGAGTAAAACAGGATGAATTGCCCAGTTTCCCAGAACAGTAACATCCCCTGAAAGAGCTGCTGCTGTCTCTGCTCCTGTGTGGACTGTCAGGCCTCTGGCTGTGCTCTGAGGAGAGGAGAAAAATTCTGGTCTCTGATAATAACCATTTATTTGCGATGGCTGCTCTTTTTCGTTGATATTTTTGCTGCTAATAGACACATATCACTTTGATACATTGCTTTTGTGTCACAGAGAAAATGCATGTCCTTTGGACTGGATGTGCTTTGTAACTCATGACATCAGCTGTGGCACCTCAGCAGCCCCTGTGCCATGGAGGGGGATGAGCTGGGACCTCCCTGGCATCTTGGGGTACCTGGGGGATGAAAAGCTGTGATTGCTGGCAGGAGAAATGGGATCCTTCAGTGTGACAGAACACAGGACAGTTCCCCAGGTGTCCTGAGTCCTTGCTAGCAGCCACCTCTTCAATTACCAGAATGTTCTTGTGAAACACTGAGAGTAATTAAAGGTCAGTAGCCCTTTCTTGCTGTCCTGTTGCCTTGGGGCTCTGTAACAGGTCTGTGACAGGATCTGTAGTGTTTGTCACTGGTCTTGTAAGGTCATATCTTACTCTGGAGGATGTATTCAGTGCTATTCTAAATGAGCTGTAAGCTTTTCCCTGTTTTTTAATGTGTTTTTTCAGGGTCATGACCTAGAAGAACATTCTACCCTCTCTTGTGGGGAGGGAGTGTCACCTGAGTTCGTACAAGGTGTGACTTTGTCACCTGAGTTCATAGAGCACACAGATACCAACATTTGCTTTGTCTAGCCTAGCACTTGGAGGTGGATGCTCAGAACATTCTGGATCTGAGCTGCAGCTGGTTGTGCTTGTGGAGAGCTGACTGTAACGTGCTTGAATAGAGTTGGGTTATCTCGTGTTCTGTACTTCTCAAACAAAACACTGAAATGGCTTAAATGCTCTTTTTAACTCTTCTGTCAGTGCCGAGCCCAAGCAGATGGATGCCCAGCTGTGACCTGCACTAGTTCTCAGAGCCAGGGATAACTTGTGTTTGCTTTTTGTGTTACAGCTTGTGCTAACATTTATTGAATTTTCTGGTTTTAAGGGAGTTTCTCCTGAGTTGTGCTTTCAAAAAGCCCGTTGAAAATTCTTTTACCTGACAGGCATCAGTGGCTTCAAGATACCACTGTGGACCATGGCACTGCATTTAAAATACTTAGAACTTAACTATAGAGGCATATTCTTTACAATTAATGTTACAGTCCTGCTGCTAAAAACAACAGTACTCTGCATATTTAAGTGAGCCTTGAGGCAGAGAAAAAAAATAAATAATTGCTTGCACACCTTGAATTGGCCAATTGGAGAAATTGGTTGTTATCTCCTGTTACTGAGGCTTGAAGAACAAATTAGCTGCTCTTTAAGAGGACAGTATTGGAAGTGGGACACTATCATGGTCGTGTGCCCTGTCAGCTTGGGTTGCCCTCTAACTGGTGTTTTGTTGGAGTCCTGGAAGTTTCCTGTAAAACCAGGGAGTGTCTTGCAGGTTCACCAGGTGGGTCCTCTCTTAGCCCTGGGCAATCTGTGAATGTCTAATGGGCCCACAGGGTGTTTTAATGAGGGATTTGGTTTGTGTGGGGGTTTAAAGAGCTCAGTACAGCCCTTGTCATCCCAGGTCACTCCATGCTCTGTAGTACTTATCAAAACTTGTATTATCTAACATAAACTGTGTGCTCAACTTTGCATCTTGCTATGAGATTTCCCTCGTTCCAGAACACTGACCTTAATTGAGGGTTCTGCTTTATGTTGTTTACTGTTGTGTAAATGAATTATTTTGTATTTAACTTGTTCCTGATCCTTTAAGAGGAGGGGAAATGGTCCTTAGTGCCTTTCACTGACTACACTGTCTGCACATGTCCAGCTTTCACCTTTCTCCACAGTTCTGCTTAGCCAGGCCTGTATAGAGGGAAAAACTGCTAGTCTGTTTGTATAATTTGTCTTCCTATTTATTGGTTTTCTCACTCTGTTTATTTCTGAATATTCTTTGTTTTATGATTAAAGTTAATTCATTATAGTGTAAATATCAGTATTGTGTCCCTGGAGCATGTTCATACCATGAAATAAAACTCTTGATTCCTAACCCACCTCTGTACACGTCCTTACAAGTAACATTATACACACAACATCTTTCTAAGGAGAGGCTGGATGGGGGAGTGTGCAGAGGCTGGAGCTGTGTGTTTGGGGTGTGGGGACCCTCCTTGCCAAGCCCAGGGCAGGGGGCAGCGAGACCCTGTGGAAGAGGGCACAGGGCAGAACAAGGGGATGCTCTGCAAGAGTACAGAGAAAACCCGTGGGGTGAGGGCAGTGTGCAGGTCAGGAGATGTGCCTGAGGAGCTGATGAGCCCTGTGTATGCCCATCCTCTGCTGGGTGGGCCTGAGCTGAGCCAGAGCACTGCAGGAGCAGCTTCTGGCCCCACGGATGCTCTGCCTGCCCTGGGGGTGTGGGGTCAGTCTGCCTGTGGGGATGGGGCATGTCCAGCTGTGTTTGTGTTGCTGCAGGAGCTGTTGGTGCTCAGTCCTGTGGCCCCCAGACTGCCAGGAATGGGTTTGCTGTGTCTGCAAACGCTGCAGCTCCCCCAGGGCCTGGAGCTCAGCTGAGGCACAAACCAAACCCTGCACAGCCCTGGCACTTTTCCAAGGGCTGTCCCAGGCTGTGCCAAAGTGGGGGACACCTGAATACCTGCAAGGCTCCAGTCCCTACTAGAGGGACTTTGACCACCACCCAGGTCTGCTCCAGGCTGGAACCCTCCCCAGGCCAGAGGTTTGGCTCCTCGTTGCTATTTCACTGCTGGTGCTGCTGGAGCCTCTTTACTCCTGGGCCACAAAGGGCTGTGCCATGTATAAATGGCACATATCTGTAAATACAGAGTTATAATATAGGCTGTGAGTAAAGTGGAGGGAGAACTAAGGCTTGCTGGGCTCCAGACCTGGCACCTCCCTTGGCAGCTCCAGTGTGCACTTCTGAGCTCACAGCTTTCAGGAGCAGGTCCCATTTGTGGCCTGGCTTTTCACCTCTGCCTCCTCTTGGGCTTTTCCCTTTGCTTAGACCTGTGTTTCTTATGTTGGCACAAGCCTTAATTCCATTGCAGGACAAATTCCTTGGCAACTCCTTGCAGCACCACTTCAGACTCTCCTAACTATTGCCCTGTGTACCATCCTATGCAATGCCAGCAAATTTAGTCCAAAAATACATTTATTTAAAGTATTATTATAAATAATCTTTAAAAAATAGACTCATAGTTTAAAAACAAAAGAACCAAATGGTGTTTTTTTCACTGTAGACTCTTAAATTCTTCTTGAAGGACTCGGTGTAATTCCTTGAGGAAGTTCTTCAGGGAGGTGGTGCTGCCTGGAGCCACAGGACACAGCCTCTGGAAAGGGAAGAAGGGCTGGTGGGAAGTTTGCTGGGGCGGGGTTGGGCTGTTAATGGTGGAGGGAGAGTAAAACAAGAGCAGTGACCAGGGAGAAGCCTGAGGGTGAGTGAAGGCAGTGCGGGGGCAGCTGTGCCTCACCTTGTGCTCCATCCTGCGCCCCCAGAGCAGCCCCAGCAGGTTGTCAGAGATGCCCTCGAGGTGCCTGTGGCAGCTCCTGCACTCCCGAGCCACCGTGGCAGCTTTGCACAGGATCTCCGTGGTGTTGTCACCTCCCTGGGCAAAAGAAGCTCTTCAGTACAGTCCCAGCTTCATTAGCAGCAGATTAAAACACTGCAAGTAGTGTATTTCTGTTCTACAGGACAGGTGCAAAGTGTAGTGTGAGATGCCAAAGCCTCCCTGAAGCTTCCCAGCCCACCTGTGCACACCTGGCTCTGCTCCCAGCCTTTGCTGGTGAGGAGGGTGCTGGCACCCCTGGCAGGAGCTGTGGCACAGCGTGGCACTGCCGGGAGCACCCCTGGGAAGGAGCATCTCTGGGATCCTGTGCTGGGAGCTGCTCCCTGTGCCTTCCCTGGGAGTGGAGCTGGGCTGAGCGGGCAGAGGAGCTACAGGAGGAACAGAAGTGCCTGGAGAGAGGGTTGCCTTCATTAGGGGCTTTGGGAAGTCCTGTAGCAGGCACAAGGAAGGTGAGGAGCTAACAAGTGAAGTGCTGGTGGCAATAAGAAAGCTGCTTGGCTTTCCTCCCCGTGGGATGTTCTCGGTGCTGCCTCAGGGGCAGGTCCCTGGGACCTCGGCCTGCTCCACCTCCTCAGCTTTCACCTGAGCAGCACCTTCAAACCAGTGACCCTGTGGGCAGGGACAGGTCTGGGGGGGGGCTGTGTGGCATTTTGGGCATCTCTTTTCACTCTCTGCAGCAGGAGGGGTGTATGGACCCCGGGGGGCTCAGCCCCAGCCCCAGGACAGGCTCCTGCAGCCCTGGGGTGCCACTGCCTGGGCTTTCTGTGCAAACAGGAACTCTGGGGCTGCAGAGCTGGGCTTAGGCAGCATTTTCAGAGCTCCATTATCTGCTATTAAATCTTTGCTAACTGAAGAGCCTTCCCCCAGCTGAGGGGCTAAAGAGGGGCAGTGTCTCACCAGTGCTGGGGATGCTGTGACAGGCTGTGCGCCACAGCACTCTGAGGCACAGGACACCTCCCTCTCTGCCTTTGTGGAAAGCTGAAACCCCTCAGGCACAGGCCCATCCCTCTCCCTGTCCCCAGAGTGCCCAGAAGCCACAGATGCTGCTTTGGCTGGAGGTGGGTGTGGGTGAGTGAGGGCACCTGTGCAGGGCACTGAGAGTGGCAAGGACCAACTGGGCAGCCCAGCATCGGTGCTGGGGACTCACAGTGGGCTCCTTGCTCCTCCACAGCAACACACCAGGGCACAGAGCACCCTGGGCTTCCACCTGCCTCCTGCTGCCCCAAACATCCTCCCCCAGTAGCCATCAGGCTTTGAACAGGGACAAGGTAGGTTTTCTTTCTTACCTTATAGTCTGCAAAAATATTTGTCACACTCATCTGGTTACAGGAAACCTTTACCAAGAGACAAAGAGAGGAGCAGTGAGGCTCGAGGCAGCTCTGCCCGGGTCCCTCCTGCCACGTGCACACCCAGACAGCCCTGGGAGCTCAGCCCCTGCTCTGACTCAGCAGCTCTGCCCATCCTGCTGAGCCTCCCTGGCCCTCCCAGCAGCAGGTGAAGCACAGCCAGCCCTACCTCTGTGTGCTGAAGCTGCTCCAGCAGCCAGATGCTCTCCTTCAGCATGTTGGTCCGCAGCGGGTGTGCCCGTGGAGTGACCGTGTCGCCCTGGCAGGCCACCAGCACCAGGAAGGACAGCAGGACCCGGCCCAGGATGCTCATGGCCTGCATTGGCTGAACCCCCTCAGCTCACAGTCTCTGGATATTTTGGTGATCTGTACCTGTGTGTGCATTTCTGGAGGAAACACCTCAATTTATGGTTGTAAAACTTGCTGAACAAGAAGGAAAAAACTTATTTTTCCCTTATCTGCACTTTCCAAAGTTGCTCCCAATTAGGGGGACCCAACAGGTCTTTTTTGTGCAAGTCAAAATTTTCTTCTGATCTTGCATTATGTTTCAATGTAGGAAATTTCCACGGTAAGATAACGGTGGTAGGAGTCAGGTCACACCCAGGAGTGTGAGAGCTGCTGCTCTGGGGCTTCTCCACCCCTCCATCCCCAGGGCTTGCTCTGCTCCACGGGCTGGAAGTGGCTGAGCTGGGGAAGGTGATGCTCTGACACACCAATCATGGAGCTTTGCTTTTGGTTTTCCTCTCAGTATCTTGCAGGTGCTTTCATCACATTTCATTTGAATATCTCCAGATCACACAAAGCATCCTTTGTCTGCAGACTGGTTTGTGTCCCTGGGAGGTACAGAAAGTGTGGCAGAGCCATGTGGGGGCAAACCCACCTGGGCAGGAGCAGGACATCACCCTGGGGGGGTTGTGGGGAGCTGGGGACCCTCCTGACCAGGCAGTCCCCTCAGAACAGTGTGGCACCCTGCGAAGATGTGGGCAAGGGACAGGGAGCTGGCAGGGGTGGATTTGTGCTGGCAGGGCTGGGAAAACAGGATTTTGTGGCCTTGCTCCAGCACCAGCACCTCAGAGAGCTGGAGGCTGCCCTGTCCATCCTGCTCTGCTGGGGAACAGCCTGAGCTTTGGGTGCTGGGCCCCACCAGCCCTCCAGTGCTGCCCCAGGAAACTGCACTGAGAAACAAGCTGAGCTGAGAAACTTCCGAGTTTTGTAATAACTAATAGGGATTTTTCTAACTCAAACAGCAACTCGCCATCAGATGCTTGATAAGAGCTTGTGAGCACTCGATGAATCCAGGAGCAGCCACAATGAGAATAATTTTGTTTGTCTAATTCCAACATGCCCCAGATGAGGTTAGACAAAGCCACTGACTCAGAAAGAGCTCTGTGAGGGATTTGCCAGTGGAGCTGTGCTGTTTCCTGCCTGCCCTGCCCATGCTGGAGAGCAGCTGAGGGAGCTCTGGCCACAGGGCTGCATCCCTGGGCTCCCTGGAGGGAGGGTCCTCGCTGGGATGGCCCACTGCTCTGGGATGAGTGGTGGTGGCAGGATCCCTGCCTAAAGGGGATGCTGGAAAAGGGGATGGAGGCAGTAGCCCCATCCTGCAGTGCAGTGATTTCCCCAGTGATCATGGTGGGGTGCTCTAAACCTGGAGTCAGTGACCAGAACCACAGAATCACAGACTATTCTGAGTTGGAAGGGACCCACAAAGATCAAGTCCAACTCTGAAGTCAATGGCCCACACAGGGGACTGAACCCATGACCTTGGCATTATTACAACCAAATTTTAACCAACTGAGTTAATCTCAGGGTATCAAAAAGCTCAAATCACAGAAAATGCTCAAATCACAGAAAAATTTAACCTTTGAGCTACTCAGGCTGAATCATGGTGGAAAATGCATCACTGTGAGATGGGAAGGTCACCAGCTGTGCTGGGTTTGTGTGGCAACGTTTTGGAAGTAGGAGGCTACAGGGTTAGTCCTGTGAGAAGCTGCTGGAAGCTTCCCCAGTGCCCAGTGGAGCCAATGCCAGTGGCTCCAAGAGGGACCCACTGAGGGACAAGGGATAATGTATTTTAAACAGGGAAATCCATGCAAAACTTCAGCTGGAGGAGGAGGGAGAGAAAATCAAGAATGAAGTCAAGCCTGGGAAGATGGGAGAAGTGGGGTAATAGTGTTTTAAGATTCAGTTTTTATTTCTTGTCATCCTACTCTGATTTGATTGGGAATTAATTTAATTAATTAATAAAATCCCCCCCCNNNTAATTTCTCAGTGATCCCTCCCTGTCCTTATCCCCACCCACAAGGTTTTAAGTTTATTTTCTTCCCACTGCCCAGCTGAGGGTGACAGGGTGGCTTTGGTGGGACCCTGGTGTCCATCCAGGGTCAGTCCAACATAACAGTAAAGGAAAAAATTCCCATGTGGGATGCAGCTGCTGGCAGTGATGGATCACTCAGCACAGGGACAGCTCCAGCCCCGGGGGGGTCCCCCCTGTTTCTGGAACCTTGGCTGTGCCTTCAGCCCAGCCACCATTCAGGGGTGAACCTGCCCATTTTCCCTACCAAAGGAGGGTGCTCGATTCAGAAATGTGTCCTCAGCTTTCCTCCTCTTCCTTTCTCCCCCTTGGTCCCTGAGTTGGAGCATCTCTCACCCCACAGGGATGCTGCCTGGGCTCCCAGCACCACCATCCTTGTGGCCACTGAGCCCAGGCTCCACCAAAAGCCACAGCTCTCCCCTCTTTGGCCTGGACTGGGGTGGTGCTGGGGCAGCCTCTGAGGGGGGGTTGCCCAGGGTGGGTGGTGGCACCAGGGATGTTCTGCTCTCCTGCTGCTGCCAAGCTGGTGCTCACAGTGCTGGGTTTATCCAGAGCAAATCCCAAGGGTGCTCTTGAGCCCCCATCACAAGCATTTAGAGCAACTTCCTGCATTTCTAATGATTTCCAGCTGTTATTTTGCAGATTTATTTCACACCTGTGGCCCTGGCAACAAGCAGGCTCTGGCCCATGAGCCAGCCCCGTTCCTGCCCTTGCCCTTGCCCTTGCCCTTGCCCTTGCCCTTGCCCTTGCCCTTGCCCTTGCCCTTGCCCTTGCCCAGCCCTGTCTGCAGCTGCCCTGGCTCCCCTCTCAGTCCCCCCTGCCCCCCAACACGGGGCCCTTTTCCCAAACAAGGGCTCTCACCTCCCTCCTCCAGCCCTTCCTGTCCCCCTGGATTTCCTGTGCCACAAATCAGGTGGGTTCTTTGGTGCCTTTTGCCTTCTTGAAGCCTTGCTCTCAGTGGTAGACCGGGGAAATTTGCTGTGTACTGTCCCAGAATTGCCAGTATTCCCCAGAACATCCCTCCATGCTGATCGACCAAAGGGGCAACACCCCCTAAAGCTCCTCATTAACTGCTGAAGGTAAGAGGGAATCAACACATAAACCAGGGACAGTAAGAGCTCCTTTTTCAGTCATTTATTGCTTAAGCCCTGAGACAATTTAATAACATCAGTGCATAGTTGGTATGGACAAAAATCAAAATGAAGACATTCAAATACATGATACTTTGAATATATTAACTCTCATAATACAAATGTTTTAAATAGAGGGAAGAACAATAAATTATGGATCAGCACATGTTCATTTGTTGTTGTGCAAAGGCAATCAGGCAGTAAAGGTTCCCTAAAATGAGGTAGCAGTATTGTAAATATGACTCCACTCCACAGAACTATTCTATAAATTAAAAGCAAATCATCTGAATACTGGCTTTTCCTTTTTATTTTGGGTTCCAAGCAAAGAAAAGCTTTAAACAGACGGCACTTTTTGCTCTTGAATCTTTAGATTACGCACTACAAAAATAAGTTATTTAAATAACATATAATAATAAATAAACTCCAGAAGTATGATGCTGGTGACATCCCATTAGATCCAAAGTTATGCTACAGACTCTCCTGTCTTCACTATTAATAACTTAAAAGCCACAGACAACAGAAGACACACACTGAAGTTGCAGGAACAGTTCCAGCCCCGTCCCTCCCGTTTCCCCTCCCACCTTTGCTCCCGAAAGCTGCACTTCCCCAGCTCTGCCCCCAGAATTCGTCCCCCCTCAGCTGCTTAGCAACACCTTAGCGAAAAATGCATCATTTCAGACTAGATTTTGATCTTTTTAGGAAGGGAAAATGATTGCGAAGAAACCCCTCTTCACTGAGGGGAACAGGAAGCAGATCATCTGCTTTTGGTTTTGGCAGGTGCTGCAGGAGAAGATGAATGAGTCAGGAGCAGCCGGTCCAGGATGCCCTCCGGGATGCTCTCCGGGATGCTCTCCAGGATGCTCTGCTGCAGCGGGCGCAGCATCCCGGCCGAGGAGCCGCAGGGCTGAAGGGAGAGCCGAGCGCAGCCTGTCCCAGCCATCAGAGCTCCTGCCAAGGCTGGTCACACCCGACCCAGCCCACCGGAGGGTTTGGGACACGTCCGCTGCCAGCCGGGCAGGTGACCTGTCCCACCGCAGCCGAGCCAGCCGGCGCTGCCTCCGAGCCGCGCTGGGAGGGCTGCCCTGGGTTTTGGGGGGGCTGCGCTGGGTTTGGGGGGCTGGGGCAGGGCAGGCGAAGTGCGTGCGACGAGGAGCAAAATAAACCCCACTCTGCAAACCCGTTTCTGGAACTCCCGGCAAGGAGAGCCCCGGGCTGGCAGCGCCTCACTGGGCGGACACCGCCGAGCGCCGCCGGTACAGCCCCTGCGTGAAGTTCCCCAGCGCCGGCAAGAAGTGGAGCAGGTAGAGCTCGGTTTCGTTGTTGGCAGAGCAGTCCTGGAGGAGGAAAAGCGTGAGTACATTACAGCCGGCAAGGACGATGGAGAGCCGAGTTCCCAGCCCACACACATGGGCTGTTTGCCTCCATCCTCATATAAATAATCAGCCAATAATTCAGAGCGGTGAGGATGCTGCCCCGGGGCGGGCGGGAGTTTGTATTTTGCTCAGAACAAGCACCTGGTCCCTGTACCCCGCGGTGTGACCCCCCCCGGCCACTGGTGTGACCCCCCCGGCCACTGCTCGGGGGTGGCCGGGACCATCACCCTCCTCCCGGGGAGGCAGATTATCCTGCACTGCCCAGCTCTGGCGCCACCCAGGAGGGCAAACGCCGGCGTGGTGAGCCCGTGGTACCCGCGGGCGGATTCCCCTCCTTACCGTCTTGCCCTGCAGCCTCCTCAGGTTGCTGACGAGCGGCTCGTAGTCCTTCTGGCACCTGGTGACGCTGGTGAGTGCCTTGGCAGCCTGGCACAGCAGCTCCTGCTCCGACAGCTGCCGGACACGGAGGGAGTGATTAGAACCACGTGGCCCATTTAAGTTGAAGCCGCTTATCCAGATGTGCAGGACTGGCAGGAGGTTTCACAGCGACTTCCTAACCTGCTCTCATGTCACAGCTGCAATCTCAGCCCCCTCTGTGTGACTCGGGCCCTGGGCAGTGCCCCCAGGCTGGGGCTGGGGGAGCAGACACTGGATGGAGGCACAGCCTGGCCCAGGGACTGGCACCTGAGCAGCTCTTGGATGACTGATAAAGCTACCACGGGCTGTGCCCCGGGAGGAGGAGGGCACTGGCTGTGTCTGGGTTTGCCATAACTTCATTTTCTGCCTGTCCCTCCATGGGTGTTTACCTTTGGATCCATGAAGTCGACCTGTGCCACTCGGGTGTCATTGCAGGGGACCTGGAGAGGTGACACAGGAGAGAATCATCATTACAAGACCATCATCATGAGATCATCCCCAAGAAATCTCCACTGTGCCCTCCACCAGGGAAGGGCACCTTCCCTCTCCAACAGGCCATGGTGGGGATCCCCCCTTGGTGCTGCCACCACCGAGATCCACCTTTCAGCAAACTGCTTTCAAACAGGCTCCTGGACACAGGACCTGGCTTTGCACAGCACTTTAAAGCAGTTGTTTGGGAAGGAGCAGGATGGTCCCTGGGTGCTCAGTGGGAGGAGAGCAGGGACCCCCTGGCAGCCCACACTGCCCCAGACCACCATGTCCACATCACCAAGGTGCCTTGGTCACCCTCACACTGCAGATTTTCTTGTTCCTCAGCACTGTTACCTGCAATGTGCCCAATGCCAGGTGGAAAACCACCTGACCCAACCCCAGCAACTGTTTGTACCAAGTGAAGTGCTGATCACCCAAAGTCTGGGCTGAGGTGGGTCGGGGTGCCCCAGGCTGGGGTTGGGATGGGGGGCACTGAGCAGTGGGAAGGGCTCCTGCAGGCCCAGGTGGGTCCCTGAGGTGGCAGTGCCGGTGCCTGGCCCCGGACACTGAGGAACATCCTCCTCCTCCTCCTCCTCAGTGAAGCTCCTGTGGTCGGTAACAGAGCAAAGGCAGAGGAGCAGCACTTTACCTGCACTCGGTTGAGCAGCTGGACCTGGCGGATGATCTCCTTCAGCGTCTTCGTGTGCAGGTGGGTCACAGACGTGGAGGAGATGAGCTGCAGCAGCGAGAGCAGAGCCACCAGAGCCTTCAGGGAGGGGACCATCCTGCCACCGCTGTCCCTGCACGTCCCGGGCTGCCTGGCCAGGGCCTCTCTGCCTCGCTGCTCGGCACAGCACCATTTTTATAGCCTGAAGAAGGACCTGCATCTCCATGGACTGCCAAATATAGGTGTCTTCCTGTGTTGCTGGCAGTGGAAAGTGACACCCCAAAGAAGGACATTACGTAATGATGGGAGACTTTTCTATACGTTGAATTCTGTTATCTGTTGTTCACCTACATGCAGATTTTAATCTCCTAACTGACGGATGAGGAGATACTGGGATGAGAATCTGAGAATTTCTCTTTGATGTCTGAGGATCTATTTACACACATTTGTAACATGCTGTGTGTGGAAAACCATGCCCATGTTCAGGACTGAACCAAGCACGCCGCAAGTTTGGAGTAAAGTCAAGGCTCGATCTTGTGGGCAGAGAAACACCCATGGGTGCTTGCCTGGTCTCCATGATGGAAAAGACAAAGAGTTATGGTAAGGACTGGCGCTGGGGTGTGCATGGCTGGTGCCTGCCGGGCACCTGCCCTGGGGGTCGATGTCTCAAGGGGATTGATGTGACCCCAGCAAGGATCTGGATCCCTCCTCCTGCAAGGCCCCTTCTTCCCAGTGGTGGCCCTGGGGCCACACTGGATCCACAGCACCCTGTGGTGCAACTTGGCCATGACCACAGGAAAAGGACACCATGGATAGTGGCAGCACTTCAGGGAAGGAGCTGCTCTTGGAGAGGAGCTGAATCCTGTGTCAGGAAACTTCACATCCTTTGGCCATGAGGAGCCTGAGCAAGCTCACATAGCCAAAGATTGGAAAGAAAGGAAAACCTCAAAACTTTTATCAAGATGTTAAACATCTGCAAAGACAAAAAAAAATGCTCTTGCATGTAAAGGAAGAAGTAGCTGTGGGGGGGTTTCTGGCATGTGGGTGTTTGGTTTTAACCAGGACTTCCTCAGCTCTGTAGCACAAATCCCAGTGTGTGAGGACGACTCCTGCAGTGCCCAGCTGGGAGTTCCAAACCATCCCATGCCATCCCACACCATCCCATGCCATCCCACACCATCCCATGCCATCCCAGGTTGACCCACACCACCCCAGGGAACATCAGGAAACCAACAGTAGCTCAAGGATTAAAACCACCACATTCTTGGCAAAAGAATAGACACAAAACCGTAATTATATCCCACCATGGCTGAGCAATGTTGTCATCAGGACTTTTCTGGGGGAAAAAATGGACTTGTCAAATGGCTCAGTTCTTCCCCAAATGTGTAAATGTCTTTTTCCACATGGTCCTGCACACAGAGGTGAAGAAGCACCTCATGGCTCTGCTGTTGTCAGCTCCCTGTGGTCCTGCAGGCCCCATCCAGGGGGGCCTGACTTCACCTGGTACCTGCTTACAGGTTTGTAAATAGTGTAAACTGTTATATTATTTTAGAAAACATAGAAATGTTTACACTTAAACCTTTTCTTTCAAAGTGTACCTATGTCTGCCTGCCCAAACCTAGTGCCCCTGGGTCCCCAGAGCCAAGCTACTGGAATGGATGGAAATGAACAGAAAGAAACAGGTATGACCAATGGCTGCTGGATTTGCAGGGGCTACAGCTCCCTGTGGCAGCATCCCCTCCTCTTCCCTGGCTCTGTAGGAAATAGGGGAACACCAGTCCATAATTTTAGCTGGGCTGAATTTGTGTCTCCCCGGATGAACAGGCAGCAACTTCATCTTGGTGCTGGGCCACCACAGTGGCAGGTGGCAGTTCCCAGTGGCTGCTTTGGCCACCCTGGCTCAGGATGGGGAGAGGACCCTGACACTGCTGGCAGGGAGGGCACCTGGTTCTCCCAGGGGCCTTTCCTTCCCCAACAGTCTGCTCATGCCCAGCTGCCTCTCCCTGGCACTCTGAGCAAAGGGAGGCAATGGAGTCACCTCCCCACCTTTGCTTTGGCAGCCAAATTCATCCCTGTGGCAGGTGGAGAGTTTGTGGGGGGACAGGATGGGATTGTGGCATTAAGAAACAGTGTCAGAACTCGGGAGGTCCAGTGGATGCTTAAACTGAGGTGATACAAATAACTTCAGGTTGTTCTTGAGGGCCTGATTTTGTATCACCCTCCCAATGACTTTCTCATTTCCAACACTATTCCAGCTTCACCTTTGACCAAATCCTCATGGAGAAGCCACCAGACGTTTCCCAGGCCCTTCACTCCTGTGTGCTGTTCCTTATTTTTAGAAGATGGCAGCGAAATTCAATAAAACACTTTATAACATGAAAAAAAGCCCAAATGTGGGTCACGGTGCAACATGAAGCATCAGCACATGTGGTATCTCTTGAATCAGTGGTTGGGTTTACAAATACTGAGTGTTGTCCTGTGCTGGAGCCATCCTGCTTCCCTCTGCCCTGCAGCTGGAGGGAAAGGGGCACTCCAGCTCAGCACTCCATGCCTCCTGCATAAATCAAGTGGCACAGGTAGGCTGGAGCCAGAGGAAGGGGAGCCAGCGGATCGCAGGGCTTTCCCAGCGGTGGATCCTGCAGCAGCAGCAGGGAGGGAGCAGCGCTGGCTCCTGGCACCTCGCCCGGGGGCAGCAACCCCGTCATACCGAGAGAGATGAGCCGATACCCGGCTGACATTTAAATGCAGAGTTGCAGGGAGACAACAAATGATTAAGCTTTTGAAAGCATCATCTGTATTTACTGCTTCGGTTTGTGGTGTTTGTTTGTAGATAATCATATCTCTTTGGGCTTCTTAATGTAGGTT
>JAOXXN010000191.1:15398233-15408901 GCA_026770055.1 Myrmophylax atrothorax
GTGAATTTTGGGTAGACCAGGTGGGTGGCTGTGACCATGCCTTGAACCAGAGAACTATCCACGCTGATGCTGCATGGAGAACAAACCCTGTTCCACTGACAGAGCTGCAGCTGTGCCAGAGCATCTGCAACTGGATGATCCCAACAGGACATACACAAAGAATATCACAACTTTATTTCCACTTTTAAAGGCTAAAATACATCTAAATGGAACTTCATGGTATTCATTTAATTTCTTTCAATTCCTGGTGATTCCTATGCCCAGGCACAGGACTATGTAGAAATATTGAAAGTTTAAAAATCTTAAGAGTTTTAAACTCTGGCTAAAATTGTTCCAAATCTGCAACAGAATATGGTATGAAGGAACTACATTTTCAGGCACCTTCACCTGAGCCCTCTCAGGGCAGGCTGTGTATAATGTATCAGGTCAGGCTGTCTGTGAGGAGAAACCACCTGAGATTCTAAGGAACATACGAGCCCAGGGAGCTGACACTGCATTTCATGATCTCAGAGCACTGGTCAGTGTTCTTCCTGATCCTGTAGAACGTCTCCACGTACTCTGAACGGCCCAGAAGCTCAACAAAGTCTTCGTCGTGAGTGATCACCAGGAGCTGGAAGTTCCTCTGCTGGGAGCGGCTCTTTATGATCCTGCAGGGAGATTTTACTCAGTGTGTGTTTATCTAAACCATGTGCCAGTTTTAGAGAACTTGTGAACACAAAGCACAAAAATCTTAACTATCCATAATGGATGACATGACCCATCAAACAATCTAATGCTGATTAGCCACTCCTTTTACCCACATTAAAAAAATCCCAACAAATTATTTAAGTAATATTTTTTCTTTCCCAGATAGGACTGCTACTGCTTTGCATGTGTATCTGCAGATGCCAAGATGTGCCATCTTAAAATATGATTCTCCACTGCCAATTACTCTGAACATGTGAACAACACCCATCTTTAGGTGTCACAAAGAGCTCACTTACTCCACGAGGGCATGTGCCAGAGACTCAATGTTTTCTCGGTCGAGGTTGGTCGTGGGCTCATCCAGTGCCAGGATGCCACAGTTGAGGCAGAATGTTTCTGCCAGAGCAAGGCGAATAATAAGAGAAGCAAGCACCTAATGGAGAGAAGGAAAGCGGGACACCAAATCTCACTCTTCAAATAAAGAGCACCTACACGTAATGAGCTATTTTTAATTCCATTACAAACTGTTACTGAAGTTTACAAAACAATGTGCTGGTAGTTCACAGAATGATAATAACTAATTAGTTACTGAAAAACTACATTAAAACTCCCAAGTTTGAACTGAAAGATCAACTCCACAGAGCAGTCAAGTACACAAAATTCAGGAGATATTGGAAGTAAGGATTCCAATCTGTGGTAAAGAAGCTACAACACTGCCATCTGCATTCCCTCCATGCTCTGTTCAAGCCTATCCTGCTGCACAGGGAGGGTGGAAATTTGTCTGCATCATGAATTCTGAGTTACTGAATTCCCAACTACTTACTAAAACTGAAGACAGTAGGATTTACCACCTTACATGTTCGTTTTGCATCAACATGCCTAATCATACTTACAAGATCTCCTGAACTGGTGCAAATTACAGATCACTCAATGGAAACTGTGCTGCCCAAAATATTTTCCAACTATCACGACTGCTGGCACCACAGTTCATGATCAAAGAATTCTCAGAAGATGGGCTACGAAACCCGCACCAGTTTCACTCTCACTTACATAGGACGGCAACGCAACAGCCCAAACTGCTCCAGGAGACAACACACTGAAGGTGACAGGTGGAAACAACCCTCCAGCCCCAGCGTGTGTGGGTGTGGTTAGGTGTGATGAACTTCTGACCACAGGGACTGTCATGGCTGGTGACAGCAGGCCAGTGTGTTATTAAAGCCCTGAGACCTGAATGGGCAGACCCAGAGCTGTGAGCTGACAGCACAGAAGGAAACACAGTACCTGGAAGGATGGCTTGATGTGATGTTGGTGACATGAACTGAAAGGGTACAGTCAGCAGTAGGAGAGAGAAACAAAACACGGAGGAAAAGAGGTCCTATCAACTTAGAGGCAGATGCAGTTGCAAAAAGAAGACCAAAGGCTCAAGAAGACAAAAAACATGGGAGCAAATGAAGTGACCTGAAACTGTAGTAACCTCAGTGGTAACGAGCAAGGGACAGACTGGGGGTACTTGAGGAGAGAGGGAAGCCAAAGCCTTCACTGCTGCAGGGAATCAGCCTGGTGCCCAACTGAAACAATGGATTTGGCAGCCCAAAGTAGGGTCCAGATGTTCAGAATCAGGTACTGCATATTGTCAGCAACACCCAGACACAGTGGGGGAAAGTTGTACACAATTATCAATCAGAGCTGGAGCTGCCTGTGCTTGGGTCAGTTCTGGACATGACTGCCCTGCCCTCACAGGATCAGGCAGCTTTCAGAATCCCTGGTCCTGAACCCCAAAGCCATTACCTTCTGCCCAGCACTGCACCTCCCTCGCATATCCAGGGCCGTGTCTCCCTTCACCATCACCACCCTGTAATTGTAGTTTCTTCTTTTATCAGCAGCTGAGACATTCTCGTCCGCATCAGAACGAATTTCTATATATTCAATATCTGGAAATGGCAAGGAGACAGTTTTTACATTATCAAAAATCTTTAAAAATATCATAGGATTAACAGGAGATGAAAGGTATAATATGCAGCAACAATAAAAAATAAAAATTCGGTTCAGAAGTCCCATTAATAGATAGCTCATTGAAATTAATTCTTTCAAAACACAAAGAAGGAACTCATGCATTATTTCCTCTGTCTCAAGGAAATCTTACCTTTTGAAAACATAGAAAAATTAATTCTATTTATCCTGTAATTTACTGTATAATGTGCAATTAAAGGATTGTAGTGGTGAGGAACAGAGGCAGCCTTTAGAACAAAACCCCAACTATTTTCAAGTCCTGGATTTTCCATCTTGTGAACAAACACTGTTCCATATGCAGTGCTCAATATCAAATGGACACATATGGGGTAAATTAATAAAAAATTCACATACCTTGTCCTCTGTAAATGTTTCGCCAAAGCTCACGAATTATTTTGTTGATTTCTTCCATCTTCATGCTATGAAATGTCATTATTGCTCTAAAGAACAGCAACAAAACCCACAAAATGTTAGAGATGCAGCCAGGGACTGCCATGGACTGCAGGGGCTTTAAGGCAGGCAGCAGCTCCCTCTCCAATCCCTAATTACTTTTACTAAAATTAGGGTAAATACTAGTTCAGCTTGAATGCATCTACTGACTAACAAGACCCTGTTGTGTAAGTAATTTTGGTCTCAGAAATAGCTCAGTCTCAAGAAGGAGGAAAGTAATGCAGACAAAGTTATTTGCAGCCACTCAACAGAGAGAGACTTTGCCTGACTTTTTAAGAGGTTTATAATTTATGTGTGGGTATATTTGCAAACTGACACCAAGAAATTGAATCTGATGCTAAGCCTTCCAGAACAACAGTAGTGGCACCCTCTGGCCCAGTCCCCAACAGCTGGCACCAGCTGTGCCAACAGCAGCTCCAACAGTGCCAACAGCAGCAGGAAAGGAGCACCCAAAGCCTCCCCAGAGCAGAGAATTCTTATTGAGAATATAATTTTATAACTACCCAAACAGGCATTTTGAGTAGAACTGCCTTTCTCTTCAGGAGCAAGAGTGACAGAGGATGTCACTAATAATTTTGACTTTAATTTCCATGGTTAATGTATCAGCATGACTCTAGTTCATTAACAGATAAACCTTACAAAGCATTCAGGAAAGGACAGGACAGGACTCTGCATTTCTAATTTGGCTTTTTAAAGAAAACCTACTGTGTAACGAAAAAAATGCCTGCTCACTTTATGGCAAGGTCTGCTTTCAAAAACCTCGGTGGAAATAAAGTATCTTTCTGAAATGGACTTCACATATACTTTTCCCACCTCTGCTCTTCCACCTGTTCTGGGGAATACCGGGGTATCAACTCTACAGGAATTTGTTAAGTTAAAAATGAAGTGCTTTCAACAGTTTACTGAATTAACCCCAAGAATGCATTCCTCATCAATATTTCTCACAAGCCTCTAAATAAAGTCAATCAAGATCAGCTGATAGCAGAGAACACCCACAGGGGTGGCTTTCCCAGCCTGGCCCAGCTCTGGCCACTGCAGTTTGCATTTCGTCTCACCGATTTTTCAGACGATTACCGATAAGTGATGCTTATCTATTTTTCTTGAAATTACAAGGCTGTTTTCCTGTTTAGCCTTAAATAGAAACAATAGATGATTTGATAGCATACAAAAAGAGTCTACATTCTGAAAAGGAAATTCTTGGAGTGCATTTCCATTACAGCTGAAAGGAAGAATTATACACAGCTCAGTGCTATTCCACCATTACACCTGAACAGACAGGGGGTTTAGGGAGCCACCTGTTTTATTTTGTGTATGGGCACAAAGTTTGAGACGCTCTTTTTGGCCTCAGTCCAAGACCAGCAAATAAGCTTGCAGAGGAAACAGAAACAATCCCAAAGTTTGCTACACTTTCCATCAAATGCCAGACATATTTCTTATGATCTTGCCCTCTTTGACACAAGCACAAAACCACCCACATGGAGAAGGGGAGAAAGCACCTCTACATTGTAATACTCTTTATTAAAACACAATGATTTACCTCAGCAGATGATCATGGGAAACAAGAAGTCTACCTGGCATATCCTATTCATGTTAAGATATGACCAGAAGATGCTAAAATGTACTGCTATAGAAATGAAAGTAGAAAGGCCCAGGTCAATAATAAAGGATTTAAACATGGATTTCACCTTTCCTTATCTCTCTCCACATGTTGCACTGCAAATATGAGTCCTAACATGTACAACCATACAAGTAAGGCCTACAGAGAACTGGGAATAAACTTACAATGATCATCAGATTTATCTATGACTGTATGAAAATCCAATTATTACCAAATGCATTTACTGTATTTACATTGCCAACAATAACTTACAAATATCCTACATCATACCAATCCTGTGCAGTTTCTAGTGTAGTTTCATTAATTTACTTAAAAAGTTGTACCTTGTTATCTTAATATTTAAATGCCAGAATTTATAATAAGAAATTGTTATATATCTCAAATAATTATATCAATTTACTCACTTTAAGTTATCCCAGAGGCCTGAAATTGAAAGCTGCTTTTGAACCAAGGTTATCAATAAAGACGAAAACACATCAAAATTGCCCTCACATGACAATACTTACTTATCAAGAGCCTTGTAATAAAGGTCCAGATCTTTGTTGACGAGCTCTGTTGTCCTCATAACAATCATCATGTCCCTGTGTTTGTCCTGTGCATCTCTGAACTGGGGCTCTCGCAGCTCCTTCCTGAACCGAACAATCTCCTCCTCAAACCCTCGCTGGCGCCCAAGGGCAACGTGATGGTTCCTCTTCAGACATTCAATTTGCTCCTCTAATTGCTTTTGTTCACTGAGAAACCATAATTGATACACAAGCCTTTTCAATTTAGTGTTACACAGTTTTTTAATCAGGGTTCTCATTTATGTTAGACAGTAGCTCATTATATTGTACTTTTAAAGTTAAAATTATAGTACCAATGCCACTGAAACAAAGACATAATTGAAATAAAGACATTTTTAAGCTTTTTAAGAACCTATTCAAATCACTATTCTGAGTGGGAGAAGCAATTTATCAAGTTCAAATGCTAAAGTGCTATTAATATAATTAACTAAAATAATTAATTTCATAGGTGGAATTAAACTAGGACACTGAGCAAAATAAGAAGAATTATTGGGTAAGTTCTAGCAAGCTTATTAAATATTTCACATGCAAGAACCAGCATGGGGATAATTACTTTTCAAAAGTGTTTCTTATCTAAGTAATTACTATTTAACTACTGAAGTAAACATAATATTTGGTCCTGGGACCTAAGGGAACAGATTGAAAATGAAAACTAAATGCTCTTATGCAGAAGCATGAATTATTTAAATGTGTATTTAGCAGTGAACATCATGACAAAGGACTAGACTGGAGCAGGTAGGAGCACACACCTCTGTCTGCAGCCAGAAGCACTGTGTAATTTCCCTGAGTCATTTATGGTGTTGCCACGGGACACGAAGCAAACAAAGGTGTGAAGGAAGTGGTTTACATGAATGGGGAGGAGAGGAGCAGGACACAGCAAAGCACAGGGAGTACAGCACTCAGACATTCCATGAATCCTTGTGCAGAGCATCCCATTCTGTTTGGAAGGTGCTTACTTTTTCATTTGGGGCACTTTCATTTCTCCCATCTCCTTCATAAGTTGTTTTATCTTGTCTTCAACTTTTTTTAGCTCCTCATTCCTGTTCCTCCAGGTCAGATTGTCCTCCAGCCACCTTTCCTGTATCTGGCTCCACAGAAAGCAAGAAGGGGGGTGATGGTTCAGTATGTTGGTTCTCAATTACCATGTGTGAGTTCTGCACAGCTCCAAACATGCTGGAGGTGTAAAATAATTGACAAGAAGGAAAATGATCACAGTGAGACCTTATCCTGTGCTAGAAAGGGAGTCTAGTGGAAATCAGCAGTATTATTTCATCTGGAATAACACAGTATTTGCTGCCACAGGTGAGCACAAGAGTGATTCTGTGTGTGAGTATTAACAAGGTTTCAAACAGGGCAAGGAGTTTAGGATGAGATTTGACAGAGTCCTGTATCTCCCTTCTGCATGAGTGGAGAGGTAGAATGGGGAAAGACACATTTCCTATGAAGAATGTAAACAGTATTAAAAATATATATAAAATTTAAAGTACATTACAAAATCTGGAGTAACAAGCAACTTTTGGTACTTCACTTACAAAGGCATGCTGTCTCCACACAAAGATACTCCTGAAAATGCTGGCTACTATCCCAAAGACAACCCTTTTGGAAATACTGTAAGATGGTACTTAGAGATAAATGTTTTTTAAATTTGCATGCACAAATCTCAAGACTTTTATCAGCCTAATACATGTATAGCATCTATTCTGATTAAATAAATCAGGAAGAAACAAATTTTGCACCACTATAGACCTAGGCAGACTTAAACCAAAACCAGGAATTATTTCAACTATGAAAAGTATACTTTAAACAATACATTTACCTTTTGAGTGTCAATATCTTGTCGAGTTATTTCCATCTCTTTATTTATCTTTTCCTTCTGTTTCTCACAGGCAGCCAAATGAGAATTTACTTCATCAAGTTCAGCCTCCTTTTGCTATAGAAATAAAATGCTATATGATTTAAGCACAAAAGTACTTTTGATGCTAACTTTTTATTGACTGGTTTTTAGATTACCTTTTTATAGTCTTCTTTTCCTTGTTGAATATAGTTTTCAATTTCTTTCACGTACTTGTTTATATCTTTAACTTTCTCATTTATGCCATTTATCTGCAGGGAAAAGATTTCAAATGACATGTGGTCTTATGTCCAAGAACAGAAATGCTCTGCATCAAAGGTGAGACACTGGATCACACTACTGCCAAAGTACAATTCCGTATCATAACTCCCTTTAATTTTCTCATAAAGACTTCAGCTTTTGAAATCCAGATGATCCTTACAACCATGAAAATGTTTCTCAAAACAAATGGTGAATGACTCATTTGTGCTTACACAAGAGGGCCCTTCACCTGGGAAAAGCACAGACAGGTGACAGCCATCCTTGCCATTCCTCTTAGGGCTGTCAGGAAGGGCTTGGAATGCCACCAGCCACAAAATATTGCCAAATGTCCCAAGAAACCTTTTGTCAACGCTGCCAAAGGTTAATTACTACTGAGCTCATGTCCTGGCTGACTTATGTTCCTTTTCTTCCCTAAACACTCCACCAACCTAAAGCATCTGCTGAAGTCACTGCTGTTTCCTGAAAGAAAACTCATCACCACAACTTCCATCCATGCCTGAAAAACAGTGTCTAATCCTGTCTCCAGGCTGTGCCAAGAGCAAACAAACCTTCTCTTGTGTTTCTTTGTTACTTGCAGTCCTTTTATTCACTAGATCCTCCTTCTCCTGCTGCAGTTTCTCTAAAGTTGCATCCAATGGAAATACCTGTTCTTTTGCTTCCTGAAAAGCAGTAGGAAAAAGTCCTTTTTATTTTGCATTCTGTTAAAGATCAATAATTTTTCAAGTGCTAAAAAGAGTAATGTGGTTCTTTCTTTCTTTTTTGGGCATATTCAGAAGGAAAAATATGTACTAATAAATTTCTGGATATTGCCAAAGAGACACAACAGCAGCACAGGACGAACATTTAAAAATGCATCTCACTGGCTAGGATTAGAGACAATGTCAAACATAACAAGATCATTGTTTTTGATTTCAAGGACAACAGAGCTAAGGGTTAATCAATTCAGAGTCTTTCCCACCTTGATGTCTCTGCCCAAGGCCTGCACCTCAGTGCTCAGCTCCACGCTCTGCTCCTCCAGCTGCCGCCGGCGCTGCACGCTGCTCACCAGCTGCAGCCTCTCTGCCTTCAGCTCATTCACTGTGCTCTTCAGCTGCTGGATCTGACTCTGCTGCTCCTGCTTCAGTTTTTGTTTCAACTCAATTTTGCCAGTAACTGCAGATGAAAGCAGAGTGAAATGGACAGTCTGTTATTAAAACCCCTATTGCCTTCCTTATGAAAATTTATCTCTAAATTAAGACAGTATGAGTCCAAAAACCTCTAACAACAAACTAGGAGAATACAGTTATTTCAAAATGTCAAGTAAGTAAACTAAAATGTTCATGGCAGGAAGTTTGGAACATTATTTTCAGTATTAAAGTGAAATGCCAGTTTTGTAAGACCTACCTGTATCCCACAAGTGCTTTTTCTCTTTTTTTTCTTGGCTCACTTGTAAAACAGTCCTACTTACATCAACCCCCAGCAGCTTAGCCTCCTGCTGAGCAATTCTTCGTTCAACATCCCTAATATCAGTCTGAAAGTAGGAGGAAAAGTATCATTGCTGTGGTATTAGTGCTTAACAATGCATTTTTTAATCTTTGGCACATAAGAGCAAGCTCAGGGCTTGAGGCACACGTGACTCAGGACCTTCAAATTCACCTCCTCTTCTGGAGCAATGTCCCATTATCAGCAGTAGGGTTCTGTCAGCCACAGGCTGCTAGGAACTGGAATTCCTAATTGTGGAGGAATCAGCCAGTATTCCCAGCCCAGCCCAGGACAGTTACATGTGCAGCCTGTCCCTCTGACACCACAACTGTTGGAGCCTCAGGAGCTGCTGCCTTCTCCCTCTGGGGAAATGCTCTCAGCCCTCTGTCTGGCCCCAGGGGCTCTGCCTGATTGTTTCTCTGAACGTTCTTGGTTGAGCAAAGACTTGGTGTTGGTAATAAAGGCATGATGACTGTTCCAACCAATCTTCCATACCAGAATAATAGGAAGTGTAGGATTTCTCTTTCCCTTTACCATATATTGGGATGGCACAGAACCATCTGAATGGAAGCACTTTGGTGCACTTGTGGTCATTCTCATGTTCTGGATTATACCTCTTTTTCCATTTACTACAGAATTAAACCAGAACTTAATGTAATCTGTGATCCCTCAAATTAAAAATTATTATGTAAAATGTGAAGTTTTATCAGTACCAAGATCATCTATGTTATACTGTCTATTGAAGTATTTTTAAAATAAAGACCTCAAAGTTATGTCATATTACTGAATAACTATATATTTAAATAATAGCAAGTGAATGTCATTTTATATAGTAAAAAAATTACCAAAGCATACCTGGTACCTTTCCATCAGTGTTATATCCTGCAAACAGGCTTTAGCACCTCCCTCCTCAGACAAAGCTGTCTGCAGGAATGACTCCTGTTCTTCTATCTCACCCTTCAGGCCTGTTAAATCTCTGTTTGCATTCTGGATCTTGTTCCTGAGGTTTGGAATTTCCTTATCTTGCAGTTCAACTACAGTTTGCCTTAAATAAAATACGAATACATACTATTTCCTTTGTCAAAATAAATTGAAGACATTCAAGATCACAAAATCTGTGCTATGATTTAATAGAGGAAGACTAAATTTAGCCAAAATAGTATCCCCTTAACCTTGCCCACTTTTAACTAAGCTTATGTTACTACCCAACTATTACATGACCTACCCAGCTAGGTAATACATCCCTCATTTTGGACAGGGGAGATAAACAAGCAAACAAAATCTCTTTTGGTTTCTAACTTAATTACATCAAGTGCTCATGAGAATGTATAATCCACTGCACAAGAGTGCCCTCTTGTGAAGGAAAGCTCCATCCTCATGTATTTTCAAATTCAAAATATTTATCTCAACAATGAGATTTTTTTAACAAATTAACCTCTCCTAAAATAAAACCTCCTTGATATCTGCACAGTTTTTAATAATCAAAACCCAAGCATTTGCAAGAGAACAGCTTGCAGCAATGTGGTTTGCTTAGTACTTTACCTCAGTGGTTTAAGACTCATCATTTCATCACGTTTTTTCTGCTTCCTTTTGAGTTCAGTCTCTGTTGACTTGAGCTTGTCTGGGGCGAGGCGCAGCTTGGACTGCAGGTCACTGATCACATCCTGCAGCTCAGCCTCTGTTTGGAAGACTCTCTGGCAAACTGGACAACAGGACTGGCTCTCCTCTGTCAGCTGGGTAATGAACTGTGAATACACTGCAGTGGCTCC
>JAOXXN010000191.1:15419754-15434205 GCA_026770055.1 Myrmophylax atrothorax
TAACAGAGATGATAGCTGAAGTAGGTCTGGGCCTTATCAAGAGCTGGCAGCCAGCAGGTGGTTTTGTGGCCAACAATTCAAGCTTTCACTCTACAATTGTACTCGGGTGATAACCCTGCTTTTTATGAGTGAGAGAAAGGTTCACAAAGCATGAACCGTGGCCACGTCAGATTTTGAGACAAGAAGAATTTAATGTCCATATGGCACAACAGGCTGTAAAAATATTGCCAAAGTCAAAGATAAAACCCACACCTGTCTTTCAGAAGCAAACACAGCTCCTCTGGAGGTCTGGCACCAGACTGTGCTCCATTTTTCTTGTTACCTCCTGCCCTGTATCTGCCTCGACATGCCTCGGTTGTGCAGCAGCACAATTGCCATCAGGCTCTGCTGGCACTGCTTTCTCTACTGCAGCACTTTTCCACGTTGCTTTTGAGATGATGCTCAGCCCATGCCCTGACTCTGTGGCCAGTCTGACCTCTGGAATATTCTCTAGAAGCTGTTGATCCAGAGACAGTTATTGGCGTTGTTTCCATTAAGAGTCTTCTGTTTCACCATTTTCCCACCAATATGAAATCTGTTCTCTAAACAGTGTGTGTGTTTATGCTAATGTGGGATGGTTTAGAGGGAATGATTTCTTGCCTTGTGACTCATCTCCTCTGACCAACACAGTTATCAGCCTTTCAGGGCCTATGAATCTGCAAATGCAAAGTGTGAACATGAAAGGCTGAGGAGCAGAAGGGACTGCCTCAGTCACTGTTTCCTGCAGTGCATCTCATTGTGTCATACCTTCTAGAAATCTGTCAATCTGGTTGGAACATTAGGTAGACCAACAAATAGGAGTTACAAACTTCTATATTTCCAGTCTAAACCACTATAAGAGCTGTCAAATGCTGATTTCTCTTGAGGAATGTAAGTGAATGTTGTATTATTTCCCACATGCTCTTCTAGAAACCAAACATTTCCTTCTGGGGACCTCTTGTGTTTCTTTGGATGTGCCCTGACAACAGGATGCTCCGTAAGCCTGGTGTTAAAAGCTTTATCACCAGCTTTTTCAGTTAGGATCAGAAGATCCTTAGAAGAGGGCTTTTTTAACCTGTAGTTATGCTTTTCTTGAGGAATTTTAGAATTAGAATTAAAAAAGAAAAAATCAAAACCCTTAGTTAAGCAGTGTTTTCAACAAAACTTACACTGATCATAAAATTATTTGTTGAGAAATTAATCACTTGATGTGCACCAGGTCTTCTCTGCCTCTGACTCTCAAGCAGGTAGCTGTGGAAAATCAGATGACTCTTCTCACATTGTTGAATGATTTGTCCAATTTTGCTGGAAAATTGTAACCTTTCAATGAGTGACTGTTACCCTCTCACAAGCCTTTGCCAGGCATCTAAAAGTAGATTTCAGCCATTAATAAGCTTCAGTGTTTTCCAGTGGATAGAGATTTTCCGCTTACGTTGAAGGACGAGGTTTTCCCTCGGTGCCAGGACAGCTAATTTCTGCCATGAATGCCCATGGGGCCGTGCCCTCCCTGGGGGCAGCGAAACCCATGCCTTTCCCAGCCATGTGCTCTATGCTGAATTTCACAAAGCAGTGAGGGAGGAAGGCTGAAGAATTTGAGTTGGTTAAGTGGTGTTAGAGTCTGTGTAAGTCTAAAACATTGCTATTATTTTTTACTCTGCCTAGAACTGCAGTTCATGTTAGAAAATCCCATTGAACTAAGGATGGCATATTACTGAGTGGGATGCAAAAACTACTTAGCTTTTCAGATCTCCATCTCTCTGATTATGTGGTGCAAAAGTAAGAATAGAACCACATAAAGATCTGTGTTATACAAGGAATGCTCCTATTTCCTGTGATGAGATTTTGATATCGTGTAAGAAAATGACACCTCTTATCCACAAAGGTATTTTCCCCTTACTTGATGTCAGAAGGAAGGAAACCCCCACCCTGTCCCCACTGAGGCATCCCACAGTGCCTATGATAATTCGCACTATGGTCTTGTGCCTTTTCCTATATGAGAAAACTTTCCCTTTCATTTAATATTCAAGGTGTACATGAGTATATATAGGCAGAGTGTAGTGCATAAATCAAACACAGCCTTCCTTGAAGCCAAAATGCTGTTGCTCTATATCTTCTTAATGAGTTGGTGCTTACCTGGCTCAATGGGAGATGCAATAAAAGAATTTCAAGAAAACCTCAAGGCTCTATTGGCTCTAACGAACAAGGAGGTGGGTCATTATCTCTTTTTCTTCATTTTCTGCAGTTCTTTTAATGGAAATGTGGAGTCCATGCTTTTTTCAGCTCTAGTTTGCATGTCCTGTGTTTTGTTTGTTAAAGTTGAGATGCTCAAGGCACTGCGTGTCAAACTGTCCTCAGCAGCTGGTGCTGCAATTGTTTCCCCAAAGGAAGTTCAGAAATAGCTAACCTGATGAAGATGATATGTACTTAGAAATGTTTAACAATGTGGCAGTCACTCAGAGGAGAAATACCTTCTAACAGCATATTCTTTTTAAAAATTTTAGGCCTGGATTCAAGTACCCACTGGGAAATTTCAGGTAAGGCTTTTAAACTTCTTTATTACTGTTGTTAATTCTTTGAAGAATGATGATGCTTTGTAGCAGATCTTGAGGAAAAGAGTGTTAGATTATTAAAAAAAACTGAATCTCACTGAAAGGGAATGCATCTGCTAAGGCTGTGTTCATGAGCAGTGAACTTCCCTGCATGGAAAGCTTTGGCAACAAATAACCAATTCTGTGGCCACAGTCTGGTACTTGGTTGGACCCTGCTGAAGGCAATCCCAGGAGCTTTTGCAGACAGTTTGCTACTGAGGCTGTTCTCAGTGTTGCTCTGTGAGGTACAGACCCTGAACATCACCTGCTGTCCTTTAGAACCAAAGGTGGTGAATATGGTTGTTATTTGAAGCCCTAAAATGCTCTCACCTCTTGGCAAACAGAGCTGAGTGTTACAAAGCATCGTGGAGTTTGTGTCTGAAGGAAGCAATATGCTGGCATGAATTATTGCCCACAGCCCTGTTGATCAGTGGATTCAGTCTGTGGTCTGCAGATTTCTGGGCTCTGTGAACTGAAAAAAGGTTAATGAAAAATGAACAGTCAGCCTGTTGTTGGGAGGTCTTGTCTTTAGAGCAAAAAATGTTTAGAGTTTGCAGCTTTAAGGAAGGTGAAGAGCAGCACTTCACAGACAGGACAGTGTGTGGTTCTGCCCTTCTGTGTGGAGATGTAGCTGGGAGAGGCAATAGGCAGATCTCATCTCCTCAGGCTACCCAGTGTGGGTTTGGTTAGACTGCAACCCCAATGGATTCCAATCTGCTTTTACAACTCTTTCCCCTATTTTTCCTTTATAACAGTTTTTAAAATGTTACATGCTTTTTTCCTCTCCTGCTCTAGATTTTTTATCAAACCCCTGATAACTAGGAAAGTAACTCTTTCTCTGATTATATAGAAGTAGAATAGACAATAGGTGCTTTCTGTTTCTGCTGTGCTTGCAGATAGCTATGACATTTATTGAAAGATAAAAGTTGGCTCATTTGGCAGAATATAATTTTGCTGCTATTTGATTGTTTTGGGTTTTTTTAGTGCAACCTTGTTCCCTGTCAACTGAAAAGAACCATAGAAGGGCTGAAAGATTCCTTTAAGAATGATCAAACGAGAACATGCAGAAGACGCATTTCTCTGTTGGAGAAAAACGTGATTCACATAATACCAGCTTTAAATAAAGGACATACAGTAAGTTTCTCATCAATTATTTATATTCATAGAATCGTGGAATGGTTTGGGCTGGAAGAGACCTTAAATCTCTTCTAGTTCTGATTCCCCTGCCTTGGGCAGGGACACTCCAGGAAAAAAGTGAAATTACTTTGAAACATGAAATGAAGCAACTCAGCATTCTGGTCAAGTAAAGTCAACAGCAAAATTTTGATGCCACCTCTGTACACTCCTAATTGTGCACTGCTGGGCATTGCAGCTGCTGCTCTGCAAAGGTTTTACAGAAAACACCTGTAATTCATAGAGTCTGGATGGAAGTTAGAGTCTTCTGAAAGATGCATCACCTGTAGACAAATCCTGGAACTTGTCATTAGCCAGGGGATCAATAAGAAAAGGCCCTAAACCACATCTCAGTAAGTGAGGTCAGCCAGGAAGAAGTATTCCCAATACTCAGATGTCTTCTGTCTGTACATTCATGCAGATATATCTTTCCTTTTGATTAAAGATCCCCTTGACCAACCACAGACAGCTTCTCAGCAATATGCTCTCCTTATTTCCCCCCTTATTTTCACTATTCCCTGTTGTTATTCCCATTATTCCAGCAGCCCGAGGGGAACAGTTCCTGCCCCATGACAGAGCTGCCCCAGAGGACAGTCCTGAGGCACTTCCAGAAGTACTTTGAAAAGTGGCACGAGAAGTGCCTGGAGTCCTGGTGACAGCAGCTGGCACCCAGTGCCCAGAGACGCCTCCTGCCCAACACTAGAGCTGCTTCTGGTGGGACTGCCAGAGCACCACGAAGAGACAGCACAACATTAACATGGATGTTTCATATGTGTATTAGCAGATATTTATGACTTATTGCATACTTATTGATACTTATGGGATTAACATATTTATTTTATTTATAGAGAGCTTTTATATTTGTACAGAGTCCTAATGTTCAAAGTGATCATGAATAAAAGAACTTGAAATTACTAATTCTATTGTGTTTGTGCACTGTAATAATTAGAGGATAAGCCAAACCTATGTGAATGAAATTAAAAGAATAGAGATTAAGAGGGAGATCCACTGATGTGCTCTCCTACAGGCACTTAGAAAATTGTCAATTATTTATTTTCTGAAGGCAGGAGGAAAAAAAGGAGAGAAGGCTATCTTTTAAATACATGCATAATTAAGTTTGAAAACTATGTGGTTCCCTGAAACTCCACAACATAATTGCAGTGCAGTATACCTGCATGATACATATTCTTTCTTTATTTAATATATTTAGCATGAGAGCAGATCATATTTGTTTTAATACCTGTGGTATCTTGAAGCAAAGAGTGAGGAATTAGCATTTGTTGGCTCAGTGACAGGACAAAATGGAACTTTAGGGAGGTCTCTGGGTTATTGCCATAGAAATATGGTAATAGTAATCAGTAAACTGAAACAGTGGTGGTAGTAAAGAAAGTCTAATTTAGGCTGGATTTGGGGTTTTGGATTGCCTTAAGCTGTATTTTTCATGAAGTGAAGAACAGATCTACAAGCTACTTTTCCTAAATAAAAATACTACATTTTTTGAAAATCTGAACTGTCAGAGGCAAACAACACCTTTACCAATGTATGGAAGCATATATTGAATTCCAGCTGAAGCGCAGTGGGCTCACTGAGCTGGCTCTGGGGCCATGAAGCACTTTGAGGACCTGCCCAGCCAGACGTTGTGTAAGTTTTAAGGCAGAAGTGCTTGCCATAAACATATTTTTGGGAAGTCATGGACCTGATGAAATAAACAACAGGATTAAGTAATCGAGCATAATTGTGTCCAAGGAACCATCAGATTGTGACAGACGGACAAGATTTTCCAAGAAAGGGAAGGGTGCCCAGCAAAGAGATTCCCGGCTAGGTGACTGGGAACAGCCAGGATCCATCCAGACACCGGTTGTAGCAGCGACAGTGGCTAATCCTGTCCGTCCTGAAATTCATAAATCGTCTCCAGAGGGAACAGCTACAGTGGGGACGGGGAGACAGGAGGAACACTGTCCCTAAGCCAAGCCCATGCCTTGAGTCACTGCCGGAGGTTTGGTAAGACCAGACAATGTGAAATCTGTAAAGAGCAAACATGAGAAGGTGCCTCTCTAAACAGATGTGCCCTTCTGACACATCTCCCAGGGAATCAACAACGCATCCTGGGACACGTGGGAAGCTGGGAATCCTGCCCCACACAGAGCAGCTATTAAATACTTGCACATCTGATTTCACCAGGGACTGTAAATGATGCACAGCTGCTAAATTTGAGACAGGGCTGGAAAGCACCCCTTTTTTTCTGTCATTTTATGTTTCACTCCATCTTTCTGCTTAAAATGGAAAAGTAGCAGTGTTATGGGGTCACCTAGGTGGGCCTAAATTTAGGTTTTAAAGTTCAGACCAGGCCTGAAATTGTCAGGTGACTTGAGCTGGGCTGGGCTGGCTAACAGCTGACTTCTTCTAACCAATGATATTGTATTCCACACCATATTGACATCACCTCAAAAGGGGTAAAATCAAGTGTGTGGGTGTGGCTTGAGCAGTTGCTTCCCAGCTGTGGTCCCAGCAGGACACACTGTGCTGTCCCAGGAGGGACCAGAGGCCCAAGCCCACAGCACCGGCTCACCATCATGTTATCTTAGAGAAATAAAATGTTTGTTCTTAGTTGTTCTCTCTGCTTAAGTCTGTCTCTGGGGAATTGACTTCTCTAGAATGATTTGTAGTTAGAATGATAGAATTTGTGCTTACTGGGGAGTGGGAGGTTATTTCTTGTTACACATAACTTGTGTAAGTGTGTGTTATGTTGTAGTTTTCTTTTAATTGTCTCTTTTCTGTATAAATACACATAGTTAGTTTCAGCATAAACCTAGTTTGGAGGTTTTTTTCCCTCTCCCTCTTCTCCCCTTTTCACTCTGTACTTGGGCCGTTGGCATTTTGCTAGCTCAACCCAAGACAAGCAGTGAAGTCAGCATTTTATGACACTGCTTGCAGAAACTCTACACTCTTAATCAAGACAAACCTCTTTCCACCAACCATTGCTGAGTGACTGTAATGTTACCACAGGTCATGCTAAGAACTCACCTTTCCTTGCAAACCATGCTAAAACCCGTTACAAGTGTGAGTTTTAGTGTGCTGTGGGCACAGTGCTGCTCACCCACACCAAGCCAAACCTCATCAGAAGAGCAGAAAATGTTACTGACTGTTTAAATCACCACACTGGAGCTAAATTAACTACCCAGGCAGAGGGCATCGCTAAATAAGGTATATTTCAATGCAACTTTCCATAGGCTCAGCTCATAGCTGCAAGTGTAGTCTTTCTCTATTCTTCCTAAGTACGTTGCAGTGGGTCCATGGTTTTCTTTGCTTTTCTAGAAGCATTTTACTTCCTGCATTAGCACAGGTTAACGGAGTTTGGAGCACCTGTAATTGTTTTATGCCATCTGCTCTTCAGGAATAGCAGTGCCAGGGTTATAAGGCAATGGAGAGTCCTTGGGAGCATTCTGAAATAGCCTGAGTGGCAGAAATGGATTTTTACTGTGCTGCCAAAATGGTGCATTATCCATTTACCATGTTGTCAACCTATTGAAAAGTCATTTCAGAAGAGCTAATAAAGGTGGCATTTGACCCCAGAGGCATCCAGACACATAAGAGAGGTTTCTAGAGCCCTGAGAGGGAAAGCCTGCACACACAAGAGCAGAGCAAGTAACAGGGCTGACTGTGCAAACTTTAAAATTCACATCCAACATACGCAATGCTGTTCACCCTGTGAGTGAAGAGGAAAAATATTAAGGCTTTTGTTTTCAGGGTGTGTAGCCAAAAAAAAACCAAAGAGAGGCAGATCCTGCTCTTAGGAAGGTCTGAGTGAATGCACAGGGCACTGGGCAGGTTCCTGCTGTAGTGTGTGGTGCTGTGGGAACTGAAACCCAGCATGTCACTACCACAATAAAAATCAGAAAACAAAGAAACAGAAAGTCTGGAGACAAACATATTGAACTCTTTAGGATGAAAAAATGATAATCAGAGGTTTCTGAGCTCCTACAAGTTTCATTTTCTGATGAGGGAAGCCAAAGGCTTTTAGAAAGCAGAAGAGATGTTAAAGCTGCTGGAAGGAATTGCTGAGATCTGAAGTGATAAGAATCCCACCACTGCTGCTCTGCCCCAGCACTTCAGGGAGCTACAGAATGGGATTAGGGTGTTTGGGGTTTTTAACTATTCTGGCTACTATTCTCCCTGATGTTTCCCATGATTCTAAAAGGCTTCCTAACTCAGCCTGGGCCAGCCAGCAGTCGTGCCTTTGCTCCAGCCCGGCGCAGACAGCGAGCAGCAAGTGACATCCACATTACCAGCAGTTTTGGCTGAGTCTGGAGCAGCAGTTCTCCTCTCTGGATCACCTTCCTTTCCCTGTCTTTCCTCTTCTCATCTGCCTTTATTTTTCTCTCTAGGAAGCATCTCATTTTGTGCAGCACTTTGGTCAAGCTCTGCTGAGATGGGATCTGACAGAGTCCCATTTATGGCCATGTCCAGCACTAGATGGGAGCTGTGAAAAACCCCGTCAGATATTGCACGTATTGTTTCCAGAAAACAGTGACTCCCACAGACTGTCATGGAGCTGTAAATAATACTCCTTACAGCTTCTTTCCTAGGAAGAGGGGTTTTTAATACACGATTTAGGTCAAGACCAGTCTTCACTAAATTTCACAATTTCCCTGGCTCGGGACTGGCCTTTGACCAGGCACAGGAGCTGTTCTGTGGCAGAGGTGCTCCAGGAGCAACACGATGGAGCAGCACTACTTTGGGATGCAAGAACAAAGCCCAGGCATTTATCTTTGCTCTCCACTACAGGAAGCAGGAATTCTGCTCGCTGCTGGAACATCCAGCCTGGATTTGCACATGCATAAGTATGTTGCTGCAGCAGCAACCTTTGCAAGGGCCACGCACTGTTGGAAGGCAGCAAAAAGCTAAGGATTCACTCCTTAAATAAAGTGAATATGACTCCCTGCAAGTGGCCTGCTTTTTGCACTTTCCTGGCTTCTCTCCACTGCTGTCTGTTGGTAGTGAAAGTATCATCAAAGGTTAAAGTAGTTTCTGCAACCCCAGGAGGTGGGCGAGTTTGGGCATCAGAAAAATTGCCAGGAAAAGAGAAGACTGTTTCAAATGCATCGCTTCAAACTAAGCTCCCAGCACAAAATATTGGAACATAACCACTGTGAGGAAGAATTCCAGAGCATTTCTGCAGGAGATGTTCCCTGGTTTTCAGAAATTTCCGTTGCCTTGAGCATGGCAGGTTAGAGAGGCACAAGATCGTGCACCGTAGCCATGCTGCCTCTTGTACTTGCACCAGTAAAGAAACCTTATCTGAGCATCATAACTTCTCACTTATCAAGATGAAAGAGCAAAACCAGCTCCTACAAACAGTTGCAGCTCAGTCCTTACAAGGTGTTTGCTAAGTCTATCTAGCAAATGCAGGCACATACCTACAGGAATCATCTCCATTTCTTGATGCAAAGAAGCCCTTGGCCAGCATGATCCCAGGTGGCACAGCTTGTAGGATAACTTTGTTTTCACACTTATAGCATCATCTGATTCCTTTTTTCAACAATATTCCTAAATCAGCTGTAACATGAACACTTACCACACTCTGACTCCCACTGAAATACCCTTTTCATTAGTATCAAAAGTCAGGAATTCACTGATTAATTAGATTATTTATTCACTTCTGAACTCCTGATTATTCCAAATTCAAAGGCACTTTGGATAAATCCAACAGTTTGGATTTCCTCTTGGTGTCTTTTACTCCAGTCTCCAGAGTTTCTTCTGGAATACTTTCTTTGCTTACTCTGATTCCTATTCCTACCAATTCTATTCATGTTTGTGGTGCCTTCATGTCTGCCTTTACTCACAGATCAGACAAATTCCAGAATTATGGGTATCAAAGCTGTATAGTTTCAAGGCCAGGACCTGTTGCTTACATTGCCCTATTTTTTTTATGTCATCCTCCAGCTTCTTAACTCTGCATTCATGCAAAAAGTACCCCAAACCACCTGTACAATAATGAACCTGGGGCTGCAATATGGAACTATGGTTTGTGTAGGGGCACTGAGCCAGCTTAGAGAGGAAAACAGGCACTGGAGCAGTCCTGTTATCTGAAGCAGAAGAGAAAGGGAGGGAAAGTTGGCAGGGAGAAAGGAAAAATCCCTACATTGAAAAGTGCAATGAGTTTAGAATGCGTCACCAGAAGAGAGAGTGGTGAAACTGGTGAAGGACCAGCCTTGTTCCTTTGGAGCTGGGCAAAACCCTGCTGAAAGCCCAACTCATGCTGCTGCTACACAAAAATTCCTGTGAATTCTTGGGAGCTGGGAACTACCTCCTGCAGTTTATCAAGGGGAAAAAAATAGTCATATCTTTCATACAAAGTTCTGGAACAATGACAAGATTCTGCAGAAGTGGTCACCAGTGCCAAGCGAAAAAGAGGGAGGAAAAGGCTTGAGACAAGGTCTGGTGGGAGTTGTGCTGGCCAGGAGTGGAATTGGAGACAGATGTGCTGCCTGTGCTGAGGGGCCCCAGGTCAGGGAGACCTGGAGCGGGGGCGGTGGCAGCAGCCCCATGGACAACCCCTCACACTGTGCCGGGGATGGGCCAACTGTCAGCCAAGGAACGGGTGAAAAATTGGGATTTTCCAACCAACCTTGAGTCAAAGCTGAGTTGCCCACAGAGATTCCCAATAGTGGAGTTGAACCTTAGCGTGGCTGGCAGGTACGGGCCAGGTTCCAGCCAAAGGGAAGAGGAGGCTTTGCCTGGAAAATCAGTGGGAGTTTGAGGGAAACCAAAAGAAAAAACTAAAACAGCAAAAACACAGTGAACCAAGAGTGGGGCTTAATATTTTCAGTTGTATGGCTTGAAAATTCAGCCTGAGGGCAAGAGGTAGTGCCAGGCAGGTTCTTTGCAGAACCCTCAGAGATGCACTGGTGTGGAGTCCACAGCATCACAGAATGGCTTGAGTTGGAAGGGACCTTAAAGACCATGCAGTGCCAACCCCTCTGCCGTGGCAGGGACACCTTCCACTACACCAGGCTTCTCCAAGCCCTGGCCTTGAATGGTTCCAGGAATGGGGCATCCACAGCTTTTCCAGATAATCTGTGCCAGTGTTTTGCCTCCTCACCGCAAAAAACTTCTTCCTTATTACTTGTCACATTCCTACAAGGATCCAAACCCCAAAGCTGTGTGATAAGGAAGTTCTACAGGTAAGCACAAAGTGTGGGAAAAAACCTCTTGTTGTTAGAGATGGCAAAGAGATAGAGTGAGTGGGCAGCAGCCAGCTCAGGGACCGTCCTGAGCAAGCCACAGCACCACTGCTGCTTCCTGACTTCCCCAATTCAAAGTATTGAGAGATGGAGGCACTTACTGGTAAGTGCTGTGGCATCAGGCCCCACAGCAGGGCCAGCAGATCCGCTCCTGCCCAGCAGACACAGCTCAGCTCCAGCCACGACCCTCAGTTTTGTAAAATAAACCCATACTTCTAAAAAGTATATAAAAAAGGAATTTTTCCAGCTGCCAGGAAAGTGGGAAGCACAACTCATGGCTGATTTGGGCTGGTAACACACCACAGTGCCCTCAATGAAGGAAGACCTTAGATAGTGACCCTCCCAAACCTGGTGGGCTTCCCCATTTCAGCTCCTGGCCAGCACATGGGGCAGTAAGGAGACCACTGTCCTGGCACCAGCCGTGCCCTTGGTGTCAGGGCTGACTCACTCAGGACACCCTGAATCCTTCCTTTCCCACCCATGACCGCATCATGACCAAAGAGGCTCTGATTTCTAGAGAAGTGCTTTGGGCATGACCACTGCCTGATAATGCTTTGGTCATTCCATGCCTTGCTGATTTTCAAGTTGAAAAGCCACATATTTATAAATTTACTGATATCTTTCCATGGAAGTGCTGACTGGGTAAGGAGGGTGTCCTCCAAGGGTTAGACACCAAATTTACTGGAACCTTTCTATTCCGGAAAGTGTCAACAAATGACTTTTTTCTTTCTTTTTTTTATTTATGGGATCAGTTCCCAAAACCAACCTGAAGTGGTATTTCCCTGTAAAGGCCATAAAATGGTAGAGGACTGGTCCAGAACCACTTAGAGGTTCTCTGAGCACATCAGGAGGATGAAAACACATCTCTACCTTCTCCTGTTGGCTGCAGGCTTCTCTGCTGCTCCCCATGTGAGCAGCATGGCTGAATTACTGACACTACTGCAGCAAATGTGGGAGGTGATGGCAAGGGACAGTCAGGTAAATTCAATTTCCACTTTTCTAATCTAAAATTTTACATACTAAATCCTCTTGATTTTGAATATTTAACTTTTTCCAAAAATCAAACAATCTCTGTGATTTTATATTTTATCAATGTTAATAAAGATGATATTTGAAAGGTTGAATTAATATGTTATTTTTCAGAATCTGAAGATTGAAACTCCAGACAATATAAATGTAAGTAAAAGTTTTTTAAAATAAAATTAACATTTTCATACATTTCTTCATTGAAAATGGAAGCAGTTTTTAATTATCTCCTAAAATACTCTATTGGTATTTAAGAGTAAACAACTACTTTAAGTGTAGCTATTATAAGATATAAAATTATATTGTGAGATATAAAATATTGTTAGATATAAAACATTATTAAAAGCAATCAAATGTTGAGTCAAAAAAGATACTGTAATATGAAAGGACAGCAACTATTGTATGTTTTTGTAAATCTGCTGCAGATCATACACATGGAGGGATTTTCTGAACCAGTTTTTTTAAAGAAAAACAACCAAAAAGGAAAGAACAAACTTGTTCATGCTTCTTGCTTGTGTGTCTGCAAAAATTCTTCTTTTTAGCCTGCTTCTAGAAAAGGCTTTTTATGTGCTTACCACCAGTAAGGGGGATAAATAGCTGTATTACCCCATTTGATCTGCAGGACAGTGTTGATGCCCCCTGAACAGGACACCAGGTCCATCAGCAGGGTCTGTCTGAAAGATCAAGCTCCCCTTTATGCATTTGCCATCTCCTTTTACATCTCCAGTAAATTTCTCCTGTCCCCTCCCAGGTTTTCTTTCTGAGATGACTTTAAACAACTCCTGCAGATGCGGCTCATGAGGCTTTTTCTCTGCTGTGCATCAGCAGGAGTCTTGGTTTCTGCAGATCACAGCCCAGCCCAGAACTCTTCAGCCAAGAGCGTGGCCAGATGGCCATTGGTGGGAATGCAATCAGAGTCATTCATTTATTAAAGGAGCAGAATAATTCCCATTTGTGCCCTGAGCTGGTACAGGAGGGTGAGGGTTTCTTGGCATCGAATCCCATTCCTTGCAAACTAGATGTGAAGTTCCCAGGTCAGTCACTTCTCTCTGCATCCTGTCTGGAGGAGCTCTCTTCCCAGGCTAAGGCTTGGGCTGGCTTTAACTCTGAGGTTTTGACCCAGAATCAGCAGTGCCCAATGCCGACAGCTCATTTGTCCCCTTCCCTGGTGAGGACCCTGGAGATGCCACCAGAGCCCAGTGCCCAGCTGTCTTCTGAGCAGAAGAGCTCCTTTCCTCTCCCCTGTGCTTTGGAGCCAGTGGTGACAGAGGATTCCTCGATGTCTGAGGTTGCTGTTCAGCAGCAGCAGGAACATGTGGCTTCCCAAGGAAGATCACTTTCCCACAACCTTAGCGGTCATGCAGTGTCAGGAATGAGTAACAGGAGACGACGCATTGGTTGAGAGCATCGTAGGAACGATGCTGACCTTCAGCAGCTGCTGCATTTCCTCTAATCCTCGATGATTAGTTTTTTCTCCATTTTTCATCACTTCCTTCTCCTCTTACACTTCAATGTGTTCCTGCTGCTGATGGTCTTGTCCTCTTCATGCTCCCTTCTTTGTGAGTTTAGCTGATCTCTTCCTAAACAACCTCATGCTGCTGAGTGTGACCGTCATTGCTCTTTGCTTGGCTTCCATCCACACCCCTTCTGCCCTTTCTGATGGCCTTGCTCAGACCACGAGGCCTCAGAGACCAAAGCCAGCTGCTGCTTTGTGGCGGAAGACCAGCATGGCCACACTTGGGACAGGACAGGGCTGGGCAATGAGAGGGTGACTGTTTGTCCCCATCTCTCCTGCTCACAGGTGTCAGCTGTCACAGCAGTTAATGTTTGGAGTAGCTTCAGGTTCATTTTTCTTCTTCCTCTTATGTTTGAGAGACAGGAGCAGATGTGAGAAACCAAACTGATGAGACAATGATGTGGCTCATGTGGACGTTACAAAACACCAATGAGCAGATACTTTGCCAGGTTTCTGTCTCCAGAGTGAATAAATGTGCACAAGATAAACACACTTGCCTAAGTTTGTTGCATCCTTGAGTCCAGAAGTCAGGAAGGATGAATTTGCCACCCAGGAGGTTGGGCATCACTCCTGGTAATTCTTAACGAAATTACAGTATCTCATGGTTACAAATTCTTGTATCTCATTTTTGCTGTTTCTTCCATTTTAGGATGTGAGTTGTATCAGCACAATCTTTGAAGGAACAGAACAACTGAAAACCCATCCAGCTATGAAAAAATTCAGTGCTTTTCCCCAAATATTTGAAAGACTGAAGCAATTTCTCACACCAAGCTTGGCAAAAGAGGTAGGAATTTATTTACTGTCTACCAGAGATCTCATAGCAGAGAAATAACAGAATATGACTCATAAACAAACCCTTATGTCTATGAAAGTGAGTTATTTTTGT
>JAOXXN010000191.1:15458850-15470794 GCA_026770055.1 Myrmophylax atrothorax
CAAGCCCTGTCCAGCCTGGCCTGGGACACTCCCAGAGGTGGGGCAGCCACAGCTTCTCTGGGCACCTGTGCCAGGGCCAGCTCAAACTGTGTGATAAGAACAGTGTCCTGCTTACCCTGAGGATGAATTGGAGCTTGGATATGCCCACTTTGGAATTTTTACCATCTTTGAACCAGTTAATTTCTTATGTTCTTTCTCATGAAAGCACAGCCCATTCATTACAGCCCAAACTGATCTCAGGCCTCCAATTGCTGTAATCAAATAACTTTTAGTTATTAACATCAGGAGGGGAGGCAGAGGAGCAGCCTCACAAGATGCAGCCAAAGCCTGTAGTGCCCAAGCTGTTCCTTCAAAGAAACATTTCCTTGTGAAAAATCTCTGCAGCAGCTCTGAGGAGCCCCAGCCCCTGTGCGGGTCCTTCCTGCTCAGGTGCCCTGCAGTGCCCCTGCCCAGGTGCCCTGCAGTGCCCCTGCTCTGTGCCATGCACTGAAAAAGCAATTAACACCTTTGAGGGCTTTGCACAATTTTGTTAGTCCTGTGCCTGTGGAGGCTCTGGCCAATAATGCTGCTTCACTCGAGGTTCCTTTGATGAGGTGTTTTCCCTCAGACTTCTCCAAGAATAAATGCAAGATCTGGAGTTCCAGAGCAATCAATCCAGCAAATTACAGCCCTACTTCCTGACAATGTCCCAACTCATTAAAAGCACCATCTCTTTTTAAAGCCACATGTGTTCTCTCTCCTCTTCCCTCCCTGTGTTTGTGTTACTGCCCCTGAGATCCTGAATGAAGGGCAGCAGGAACTTTGGTGTCCAAGCTGGTCATTCATTTCACTCAAGAACAGATCCATCCTCTGGGACCTCTTAGCCAGGTCCTCTGATTTCCCAGGTCCCCCAGCCCTGGGAGTGTCCCAGGCCAGGTTGGACAGGGCTTGGAGCAGCCTGGACTGGTGGAAGGTGTCCCTGCCCGTGGCAGGGTTAGAGGTAGATGAGATCAGTCTTGCTAGACAAGATGAGTTTTAAGGTCCCTTCCAACCCAAACCTTTCCATGGTTCTATGATGATTCCATGACCAGATTTGTGCCTTGATCAGGTGCAGCAGCAGGTGCTGCCAGGGAGAGAACATGGGGCTGCAGGACCCAGAGCCACCTCTGCTCCCAGGACAGGACACCAGATCAGCAACACTGAGGAAAATGGTTTTGTGTAAGAGTCCCTGCAAGCTTCTCACATGTGGGGGGAGGGGACAGGAGAGAGAGAAGGGAAACTTTTTATGATGCAAACACTGCTAAAAATAAGGTCGAGATTAATTCACCCATTCATGCATTAAAAGGAGCAAGCTTTGCACAAATATGCTCAGATATGAAATACAGCACAGGTCACAGATAAAAGGGTAGACCAAGATTTGAGGACAAAAGAAAGCAGCAGCTGAAGCCTCACACCCAGGGAGCACAGACATGCTCTAGGAGTATTTTACCAGGATGTTGGAGGCAATTTCCCTTGTCACATGCCAAGGTGGGCATTTTTCCGGTGAAAAGCAGTGAAGTCTCACAACAGAATTTGGCAGTTCTTCAGCCATTGAAGAAACTGGATGGATAATTTCCACCCCAAGTGTTTTGTTGTTTTGAACTCTTTGGGAGAGGAAGGAGTCGTTGCATAGTTAATGGTAGTTTGGGAAATGAGTGGAGATACTGCTGCAGGTTTGGAAGGCTGAGCAGAGGCTCTGCATCACCTACACCATCCTGACACCGCCTGACACCACCACTGGCTGCAACTTACCTGTAAGCCTTGAAACTATTCAAAACCAAACTCAGAATCCCCCTTATTTAGTTTTAGCGCCTTAGAATGTCAACAGGACGAAACCTCCTGAAACCAGCACGACAGTCCCAGAGCCAGTCCAACATCCTGTGTGCAGGAAAGCCCTGCAGCACCCCAGGCACAGGCCTTGCCCCTCACCAAGGTGACAGAAGTCCCCGATTTGTGCCTACAGAGATTTTCAGTGCTGCAAAGGCAGGATGTCACACATCTGGTAACTGCAGCTTTTCCCAGTGAAAACCTCTGACCTGTAAACATGGAGTTGGTGCTTTCCCCCAGTCTTTGTCCAAATGGATTCTGAGAGAGTGTCTGGGCACGGCAGTGCCTGGAGGAGCCATTGGCTCTTGGCTGCCCAGAGCAGGGGCACTGGGGTGAGCTTTGCCCACCAGGCAGCAGAGCCTGCTGTTATCATTTCCCCTGTATTTGCCATGGCAGTCACATGATTGATCACACCTGTAACGGACAGCAGTGCTTCGGACCAAAGGTACAAACTTATAACTGCAAAAACTTGTGGGCTATTTAGTTGTGGTGCAAAGGTAAGCTACTGCCTAGAAAGCAACCACATGGCTTGGACTACAAACATTACTTCTCTGTTCTCAAGGGTCATTCCCCCTCTCTGGTTCTGCAAGGGTCCATTTCCTCCCCATGTTTATAAACACAACACAAGGAGGACAGAAACTTTCTCAGGGCAAAAACTCTCCTAGAGGCTTGGGAGGGCCAAGAAAAGAAGTGCTATTTGTAGAAAAGTCGCTTTTAGAGTTTAGGTAAGGAAAAGTCTTCCCTAGAAAGGGAGATGGGAATGAAAGTCACATTTTCATGGACAAATTGCATCTAAGTTGTGTTTTCTTCTTTACCAATTGCTTCAGTCCACTCCCTGTACCCTCTTCCACCACGGTGCTGCACTTCAGAGCTCCTTTTCCTCCCACATTTTCCCATGCCCCTCAATATTTCTCTCACTGTGAAACTCATCCCTGTCCCTCCTCAGCCTTTCTATGCACAAAAGAACAAGGTGATCCTCAAAGCCCCTCGGTGTGGGCAGCTCTGTGCAGGCAGCCCCAGGTACTGGTACTGTCATGCCCCACTGCCCTTTGGTCTCATTTGTCCTGATAAGGTCAGATGTGAATTCAGCCAGTGTGGTTCCCTGCCCTCTGGCCTGGCACAGCTCCCCCAGAGAGGAGAGGAGCTGGGAAGGGACAGCAAAACTTTCCACAGCCCCTTCCAGAGTTCCACAGGAGCACAGCGTGCTCTGCCACCAGCTGAGCTCTCAGAGGAACACTAACACAAGCCAACAGAAGCCATAAATCACCTAGAGGACCTGCTTGTCCTGCTGGATTTGGTCAGTGTGAAGGACTCAGGGCTGCCAGGCGTGAACAATCACGTGCTCGATCCACTCCCTGCCTTGCTGACCATGTGGAGGGCAGTGTGGGATCACAGGGAGCCCAGCAGGACGATGGGGCAGCCAGAGGGATCTGCAGCCACAGGGCTCAGAGATGATGAGGACCAGGGAGGGGGCAAGGGAGTAGATCTCAGGACCCACCCACCCAAAACTGCTGTGTCAGAAGTTCCCAGGGCCTGTCTCCACATGAAATCCCCTCTGGTGTGTAAGGCTGAAAAATGAAGTCAGGACAAACACATGGAACAGGCACGGGAAAAGGTTATCAGAAGATATTCAGGAATAAGGAATCCAGTCTGCAGAGCAAACAGGACAGCAAGTCCAGCCTCTCTCCCTGACAGTCGCCATGAATGGCCAGGCTCTCCTCAGCCTTTTCAACTTCAGAACAATCCACTCCATTCACTTTGCTCATGATTCATACAGAAACTTCACCATGAAGCCTTTGAAGAGCCTGACAGTCAGTACCCAGCCAGCCTGAGACACCAGGTGGGGTGAGGGGTGAGATGTCCCAGCCCATGCAGCACAGACCTGCCTCTTGCAGCCCACCAAAGGCACAAACCAGCAGGGAGGAGCAGGCTGAGGTGGTGGCCCATCAGGGTGCCAGTGGTACCCAATCCTGGGCCAGAACAGCAGCAAGGGACATTACTTATTACCACACGAGCATCCTGAGCTGTGATGAGGGTGTTCAGCCACCACAGATGAACTCACCACCTGTTTTGGGGTGGAATTGTCACTCTTCAAACAAGTGCTCCTGCCTGTTGTGCTTGTCCCCCATCGCACGGCATGACACACTATGCTGTGGGCACGGGGTCACAGCACCAAAGCTGGGGCAAGCCACAATATGAGCAGCAGCTCCTGGGGACCTTGCAGGGGAATTCAATCTCATCAGTCTGGATTCAGCCTCAGTTACACAGCAGCCCGAGCAGGAGCAGCTGCCTGCCAGCCATGGGCAGAGAGAAGGGCTTTGTGTGCTCTGTTTGCATGGAGCAATGGTTGAAAACACAAAAGCAAAGGAGTGGTAAGGCAGGTTCCCACAGGGAGGAGGATGGGGAAGGGTCTGAGCAACTCTGGGCAACCAGAAAGTGGGTGGAAGTTTTGCTCCTATCAAAGCATAGGTGGTTTAGCACTGACAACACAGAGAATGAAGGACAGAACACAGCATAAGGATGCTGGCCCTGAATCAAAAGGAATCCAGCACAAGCATTCCTCATATTAGCTACTTGTGAGCAGGGCTATTAAATAACAAGAGCCAGGTGAACCACAGCATATCCACTGAACATGCCCAGTTCCAATATCTGCATAGCAAGAATATGTTTCACTCGGTTTGCTCTGTCATCAGCTAAATACTACAAAGATTTCACCAACAGCCTTCAGGCAGCAGAAATTAATTGGGAAGACAAGTCCAGACAGGTAGGGCTTTGTTTTCATGAGCTTTATTGCTGAAGAAAGCAGAGGGTGCAGGGAGTGGAGGAGGGACCGTGCTGGCCTGTTGCCAGCCTTATGGCTAGTTTTTAGGATATTTTTAAAATTCTGGAGGGACATGGCATAGATTACCCATGGCAATATTTAAATCAGCAAGTGTTAAAATCAGCATGTTACACATACACATTTCACACAGAAATAATAATTCCGAATAATAATTCATTATATCCAGCAGCTGCCATTCCCACCCAGAACAATCCTGCACCACAAGCTTTGGAGGAGCCTCACTGGGGTTTCTCCTGCCCAGCTCCCTTCACCCCACACTTCTGGAAGCCCATAGAGAGGCTTCCCACAGAGAAACATGAGGAATTTTGCTGGAAGCACAGGCTGAGCCCCTCAGCCCCATCCCTGATGAAGAGCTCAGCAGGGAAAGGACTGAGCCCACTTCCCTCCAGGATTTCACTTGTGTTCAACAGGTAGGAAATGTTGTACGTGATCAGCATCCCCAGAGAGGCAGCTCCCCAGGGTGTTTGGTTACAGTGCACACACCTTTAGGTTACAGGAGCATCCAGGGGTTAAGGAGTGGGAACAGCCCTCCAACTGCTCACAGGTATGAGGAAGCCTAGAAATAGCATTTTTCTGGGTTCCATGGCAGGGTGAGTCCTCCTGCCACTGAAGAGCACAGCCAGGGTGAGGCTGTCCTGCCAAGGCACTGTCCAAGGATCAGGAATGACTCTGCTTTGGCCCCCTTTGCAGGCACTAAAAGTGGAGGAGAAAAGAAGGCTCAGGGGGAACCTTATCTCTCTCTACAATTCCCTGAAAGGAGGTTGGAGCCAGGTGGGGATCAGCCTCTTTTCCCAGGTAACAAGTGACAGGACCAGAGGAAACAGCCACAGTTGTGCCAGGAGAGGTTCAAGTTGGATATTAGCAACAATTTCTTCATGGAAAGGGTTGTCAAGCCCTGGAACAGGCTGCCCAAGGCAGTATTGGCCTCACCATCCCTGGAGGGATTGAAGAGACACATGGATATGGCTCCTGGGGACATGGTTCAGTGGTGGCCGTGGGCAGTGCTGGGTAATGCTTGGACTATTTAGAGGGCTTTGCAACCTAAATGATTCTGTGATTCTACAGCTACAGACCCCACAGTGGGATGGTGGCAGGACCCTGCTGGGGGAGCTTACAAGGCACCCATGGCTGATGCTTGACTGTTCCCAGTGCCAAGGCTGGAGCACTGATGCTGTGCCAAGCGCACACATTGCATGGTACCTTAAGAAAAGAAAAGGCCAAGAAAAGGCAAAATTTCTGTATTTCAGGGAAACCAGTGAACTGCCCTGGGGAAGGTCTTGTTGTGAACAGGAATAACTCACTCCCTGAGCCGCGTTTAAAGGCTGTGTTCCCACTTTAGAAATCAGGAGGTATCTGCAACCACAGAAGTTGTGGGAGATGCGCTCCCACCTCCTGGGACCTGGGCTGGAAGGAGCCACCCCAATATCTCCATGACCTTTTCACATGGCCCTTGCAAAGACAAGGAGGAAGACACTGGTCTTCCAGTTTGTTTCTTTTTGCTTTCAGAGCAGGAGCTGGTGAGATGTGAGAGGCAGGACTCGGGAGCTGTCCTTGCCACTGCAGTTTCCTCCAAGGGAAGAGGATGTGGGGAACACCCACTGCTGCCCTCCCACACACCGCACGGGCACAGCACCCACCCAGCACTGACCTGTTCCCACCGCTTGGAAAGGGCCTGAAAGGGCTCAGCTTCACTCCCTGCACAGAACAACTGCCCAGGGGAGGCTGAGCCACCTCAGGGGCACAGTTTCACACTGAACTTGCTGCAGTTCAGCAAACCTCAGGCGGGTGTCAGAGGAATAGGAACCTCAGCACCCGAGGGCTGCAGGGTGTGAGCCCAGCCCTGCAGGAAAACGAACTTGCTACAGTGTCAAAAAACCCAAGAAAACACCTCAGAGCACTCCAGACATGTCCCCTGCTGTGGGCACTCCCAGCAGGACTACCCCACTGCCCCCTGAGCAGAGCCCAGCCCAGCCCAGCTTTCTGCTCTGGAAAACAAACTCAGTAAATCGAGAAAAACGATGAGAAAGGCTCATGTTACACTCGATAACAACTTGCTGCCTCCTGCACCTCTGCTGAGCAAACCACCATTTCCTGAACTGAGGTGTCAGGCATGAAATATTTCACATGCTGGAGCAACCGTCACCTTCTGCTCAGCGACAAACAGAGCTGCAGCCTTTCCTGGGGCTCAGGGCAGAAATCAGGGGGTGTCCTCTGTGCCTCTCAGTGATTCTGCACTTGAGAAGTCTCGGGCTGCTGCAGGAGCACTGCCAGAAGCACCTGTGGGCACCAGGTAAGGCCATGCCTGAAGAACTAGGAACGTGCTTCCTTGTATATCCTCTTTCCCCCCACAGTTAATACAGATTTATCCTCTCCTCCCACTCCACATCTCACCAATGGGGTGAGAAATGACTCAGCTGTTCCTCATGAGCCCCTGGGACCTGGCAGGCTGATCTCTGCAGCAGCATTTCTTTTAGCTCTTATGCCTCCAGGCACTCACTGATTATGCCACCCAGTAAGTGCCAGCAGACACCAGGTCACCTCCTGCTTGGGCCTCCAGTTCACACAGGCTTGTCTGTTCAGACCTCCACACTGCCACACACCAACAGGAGCATACCCAGAAGATGAAGGGATTCTCCCCAGCACACAGCAGATCACACCTAGAACACTGTGCCCAGTTTTGTGTCCCCCCAGGACAAGAAAAACACTGACAAAATGGAGCAATAAGCCCCAAAACTTGAAGCTCCCAGTACAATCAGGGCACCAAGCCCTGGTGTGAGAGGAGGGGGCAAGGGGGGTTGTTCTGCTGGAGGAGAGGCTTTGGGGACTCACAGCACCCTCCTGCCAGGGGCTCATTGAGAGAGTGGAGCCAGGCTCTCCCCAGGGCACATGGTAGGTGTACAAGAGACAAGGGAAGAAAGCTGAAATAACAGATTTAGCCAGGAAATAGAGGGATGTTTCCTCCTGCAAGGACAGCCAAGCAGTGAGACAGCTCACCCAAAGAGGTTTCCAAGACTGGAAACAGCTCAGGGCAACCTGTGGCTGACCACAAGTGGGAGGCTGGAGTACAGGTCCCTTTCCACATGAATTACCCTACAAGGTACTTCTGCCATGTTCTTCCTGCAGCAACCAGATCACTGCAGGTGGTGCAGCTCAGGAGAAGCTCTTTGCCTTCCCCTCCTGCCCAGTGCACTGATTTACCACCTGTTTTATCATCTTTCTTTAATCAGCAGCTGGCATCAGACCACACTTGCAGAGAAGATATTTTCTTGTTCAGTTTTGGTGATGTTTCAGTTCAGGTTTGTGAAGTCTCCTATTTTTCCACACTTCTCAGCCACAGGAATACCACTATCAGTGGCTGTTCCCTCACCTGTTGCAAGTTTCTGTGCTGCAAAGAAGTTCAACAGCATAAAGCTCCCAGAAGAGCTGACCCATATCAGTTCCAAGAGTAGAAGCGAATTCCAACAGACTGTAAATGGCATTTCTACCAAAGCCTTTTTATACCAGCTATAGCACTCTATAAACCTCAGTGCTGGCTTAATATTTGCTTTATCAAACTCCAAAAACAAGGATTCCAAACTTACCATCCAAGGAAAGATGAAGCATCAACAACAAGAAACACCCACACCCTCTCCCACGAAACCAGGAAATGCTGGATCAAGAGTTCTCACTGAACTGGAAGGGGGGAATTACCTTCTCATACTGGTGTTTCTGCTGGAAGATGCAGAGGTCCATCTGCTGCCCTGGTGTTGGCTCCAGAGGGACACCATGGAGAGCACAACCAGCCCTTCTGCTGAGCCCTGGGAAGCTCAGCCTGCCCTGGGCTCTGTTGTAGCTGAGCCCACAGGTGCTTTCAATTTCTCAGGAATTTACTTTCTCAAACAATCTACATGTGAGAACTAAAGCACAAGGGAACCCTTGCCCTCTAAACAATGTGGAAAACCTCTCTGGAGGCAATTTTAGTGTGTGTTATTGCTGGAATAAGCCACAGTAGACAATTCCTCATTTCTTACTGAAGTACAGGGGAGCAGAGGACATTTGGCACAGATGAGTTACAAAGAGGCAGTTGGTGCCTGGGAAGTTCTTTTCTTGTTTGCCTGATAGTCCCATTCACACATGGCAGACACTGCCTGCCCTCAGGCCCCATTTGAATGGGAGAACAGAAAAAATAACCACAGAAGTGTCCAGTACAGTGGAAACAATAAAATAAAATAAAATTATGACGTTCAGTGAAAAGAAAAGGAAAATCTGAAATACTGAAGAAACAAAAAGTAGAAAAGGAAAGTTTAGAGCCAGGAGAATTTGGCTTCTGCTATGAATGAACAAAAGAACCCAAACCCCAAAACAAAACAAAAAACCCAAACCAAAACAAAACCTCAGAAAATTAAAAATAAACAGTTTCGTTTTGAGAATGCAACACTCTTGATGTGCCAGCGACACATCTGTGCAGACAGCTCCATGAGAATGTATTCCTTGTTTTCCTGTACTTTTCAGGGCACTCCATGCTGGCCTTGCATCCGTTCCATCCATGCCAACCCACACCAGGCTGCAGCACCCACTGCATGGAAACCATTGGGTTTTACTGATCTTCTCACGGTAAAGCAGAATCAAACCCAGGAGTGGCTGCAGCAGCTTTAAAAGTCACAGGCAGTTGAAACAAGATGCAAACTTCCTTAGATACATTTCTAAAACTCCATTGGAAACCCCTGATCAAGAGTTATTAAACCTACAGGCTCTGGGTTTACCTGCCCTTACTTCTTCACCCAGTGTCCCACTAAATTGGCTTGGGGTCTCCCCTCCATCCCTGGGTTATTGGCAAACCAGTGCAGCACCACTGTCAGGACTGCACTTCTGGTGTCTCTCAACCACTTCCATCCTTGGTTAATGAGCACTAAAAACATCACACTATAGCAGAGTACCTGGTACAGAGAGGAGCGGATGCACTGCCAGCTCCTGCCTGGCTCTGCTGCCCTGGGAGCTCTGCGTCCACAGAAATGGATCTGTTGGCTCCTTTCCCTTCTCCCTCTGCTAAACAACATCACTGCAAAGCCCTGGCTGATGGCAGGATGGAGCCACTGAGAACTGCCATGGAAAACCCCAGTGCTGAGCTCAGCTGAAGAGCTGCAGCCACCGGTTACAACATTCAAATGCAAATGGCAATTATAAACACTCACAAGGTAAACAACACCACACTGGAGCATGTAAAAATGCATTACAGTAGCTCTACTTCCTATTTCCTTTTCCTTACAGCTCCGAAAATAATAGCTCCAAAGGTCAGGGGGCTTTTCAGGACAGCTGCTGCAATCAGGCTGCTGCAGGGCTGGTGAGCACTCAGGAGCCACTGCCCAAAGACCCACCGCTCCACAGGACCATCCTTCACATTGGAAAAGCCCTCTGAGAGCTGTGGCCAGAGCCCTGCAGATAGCAGAGTGTCTGACTCTAGCCTGCAGTCATAAAAATATATTTTGTAGGAAGGACAATAAATGCCCATCTGAAGACAAAACACAAAAGGAACATCAAAGATTCATTTAAAAGAGCTCAGGTATATGTTGGTCCACAGCTCAGGAATCCTTGGCAAGCAACTGGTGAGACGGCTTGGAGCCAGTGAGAGAGGCAATATGAGGAAATGGGAGCTGAAGCAATATCTGTGATGGGAAAAGAGAAGTGGGCCGGATGTTTCTCAGCTGGTTTCACATCCAGCCACCTCTTTTCATGCACCATCACTCCTGCTTTATAATGGGTGGGACAAGGAGAGGTTGGCACCAGAGCACAGCTTGCCCAGGGTATCAGGAAACCATTGCACAGGGACTGACTCGTGGGGCACTTTTATCAAAGAGCTCCTTTGCCCTTGTGCAAACCCCTCAGGCTGTGAGCAGGGACACTTGTGCTGGTCGTGGCTGTGGCATCTGCACTACCTCCCTCACGGTGTGTGGGTGTGTGGGTTTATTTTGGAATAGCCAAGTACATGTGAGGGTTTATGTTTCTGCTTTCTTATATTTAGATATAAACAAACCACTTCAATGTATACCAGCAGCACAAGAGCCAGCAGCACACAGCCCCAGGTGTATGCAGAGATAGGGGGCTGGCTTTCATTTCTAACATCTCTGCCCAGCAGGGACTCCCTCTTTCTTTCTATTGGAGCTTGCAAGGACGTACATTAATTAAAGATACGTTTGGAGAGGCTGTTTATTGCAAGTGTTTCCTCAGTACCAATTTTTAACTGGTATTTTCACCTATTAGCAGCTTTATAGGACCCTGGAATGGTTTGGCTTGGAAGAGACCTTGAAAGCCCACCCAGTTCCAACTGCCCCCGTGGACAGGGACACCTTCCCCATGACCAGGTTGCTCAGAGCCTCATCCAGCCTGGCCATGAACACTTCCAGGTCTGCCATGCAAGGTCTCACAGCACTAGAACACTGGGGGTCCTGTGCAGGGCCTGGGGGCTTCACCCAGAGCAGCCTTTTACCTTCCATCAAAGACAAACCTGGAGTCTCCATGACCATGAGCTGATGCAAAATTTGTGGTGCAAAGCAGGAAAGCTGCAGAGCTGGAAGTGCAGGACCATGCAGGGAAACCCGAGCAGGACACACGGGTTTGCCCAGCCAGAGGGAGCACAGCTCTGTGGGGACGCAGCAGTGCAGGAAGGGCTGAGCAGGACCTGAACACGGGCTCTGTGTTGTGTCCCCAGCTTCAAACACATAACAAGGGTGATGCAATCCACCACAGGTTCATTTTTCATAATCTTTTATCAGAGTGGTTTAGAAACACCAGCAGAGTCTGGTGAGGAGTGGTGTGGTGACTGAACTCATCCTCACCTCGAAGCAGCCTGGGAAATACAAACCACAGACTTGCAGTGAACACATCCACAGCCACAGGGGTTTTTTCTTTTTTTCTCGTCTAAGTTTTTTTTTTTTGGCTCATCAGCCATGATACTTTTTATAACAGCATTTGTAACACTGCAGAAAAGAAGAACCGAAATTTCCAGAGATGCATTTTATGCCTTACAAAATAGGGTTTCCTCCACTTTCCTATTTTAAATTTGACTTTTGCTGTATTCCAGTATAATACTCAGCTTAAAAGGAGCTCTGTAATGGCATATATGACCTAATGTTACATGTACAAAGGAGAAATTACTCCTGCCAACATTGTCTGAGGACATTTATATACTAAAATATGCATCCTCCTTTCCCAAAACAAGTTTTATTTAAATTCATTTTTAACACCTTTAATTTAATTTTTAGTGCAGCAGCCAAATAATCT
>JAOXXN010000191.1:15470894-15481335 GCA_026770055.1 Myrmophylax atrothorax
CTCGTCAAGGACCACGGGCAGCCGGCGCTGTCGGCCACGGCCACGCTGCACGTGGTGCTGGCCGACAGCTTGCACGAAGCGCTGCCGGAGCTGAGTGACAGAGATGATGTGTCAGAGCTGACGTCTGATCTAAACCTCATTCTTGTAGTGTCTCTCTCTGTCGTTTCCTTCTTGTTCCTTTCCACGGTCATGTTTGCGTTTTTCTCTAAATGCCGACGCTCGAGGAGCCCTCCCATTTTTCTAACTTCTGATAAGGAGCTGTATTCCAGCTTGCGCTCAAAATCAGCGTACAACTACTGTAGCAGCACACTGCCCTTGCCCTACTCCTACGAGGTGTGTTTAGCCTCCGAGTCGGGGAAGAAAGACTTCACATTTTTGACACCAGAGACGGCAGCTTTGTCTCCTCGTTCCCTGGTCGCTGAACCCGGCTCAGGCACTCAGTCCAGGAAGGACCTTCCTAGTCCCGCGAGCTCGGCACAGGTGAGCTTCTGACTTAAGGTTCTTCTTTGCGAGCTTCTCTGAATATTCTTAGCATCTGGAGCACAAGTACTGTGAGAAGCGGCTAAGGGAGCTGGGCTATTTATCCTGGAGAAGAGGAGACTCAGAGAAGACCTTATCACTCTCTAAAACTACCTGAAGTGGGGTTGTAGCCCCCAGACAACTAGCAATAGGACAAGAGAACACACTCTTAAGCTGCTCTAGGGAAGGTTTAGGTTGGCATTTAGGACGAATTTCTCCACAGAGTGGGTGATTGGGCACTGGAATGGGCTCTCGAGGGAGATGGTGGAGTCATCGTCCTCGGAGGTGTTTAAGACAAGACTAGATGTGGCACTTAGTGCCATTGTCTACTTGACAAGGTGGTGTTAGGTCTTACGGCCGTATGTTACACTCGAGGATCTCAGAGATCTGTTCCAATCTGGTTGATTCTGTGATTCGGTGATTCTTTTGTGTCTTTCTTCTGCCATCTGGGATCGGTGAGCAAGCGGCAGAGCTCACTTTCGCCTTCCGGTGCACTGCTCAATAGCTCAGGAGTGTTGGGGAGTGAATGGGTGTACGTGGGTGCGTGTTGGTGTGGGGCTCTCTGTGTGTTTGTGACCCGCCCAGTCTTATCTGCGAATTGACGGTTTTGCCCCCAGGAGCTACGTAATGTTGTCAGTGCTGCTATCTGTCTGTCCTGCAGAAGGACAGACAGGTGTGAGTTTCACCGAACTGGAGTGGTGGGATGGACACGGGATGGCGTGGGGACAAAAGTGTCGTGAGGTCCGAACATGAGACAACCCTTTCGCCTTGATCTAGTGACTACTTCACTAATTGTCTTTGCCACATTTGAGCGCTTTCATGTGATAATGATGTGTGATCTATACCGGCGTGAGGGCAGCAACGCTGTACTTTTCTGCTTTCCTTTCAAGCTCAGTTCTTGAGTACTCTGAACGTCTCTGTCAGAAGGTGTTGTGTACCCCGGTAAATTAACATCTCTGCTCTGTTTGGGAGGCGGAGCTAGCGCTTCGGTTTAGCTCCGAGCCTGGAATAGAGTAGAAAATCCTTTGGGTCCGCTGGTGCCACAGGATCCTCTGGAGCCCCGGCAGAGCCGGGAATTATGCCAGAGTGAGCTGTTCAGGATGGCATTTGGCTTAAAACCCCCTACCTGAAGGAATTCCTGGTGCAGGGGAAGGCGTCTTTTCACTTAGCTGTTGTAGGTTTCCGCTCCTCTCCATCCAAACTGGGCTTTCAGGCGCTCTGAAGTGTCGTCTGCAATATTCGGGCTTCCCATCAAGATGGAGGAGAAGTAATGTCTCCAGATTAATCAAAATATGGTAGATACAAATGTTCAGTCTTCCATTCCTTTCCCGAGATCTCTTTCCTGTACTCCTCTCTCCGCTGCTTGGCTGTCCCACTACGGCTGGGATTAAACGAACAAGGTACACACAAGGAGTGGTGTGTGCACTCGCGTGAACGGAAATTACTTGAGAACTGCGATCCCGACATTAGAGAAATTGATCGGTAAAGCGAGTTTAGGAAAGACACGAAATGCGCAGAGGTTGCAAAAAGGATTCAGAACTTTTATCAGAGTAAATAAGTTGCTGAAGACTGTTTAAAGATTTGTCTCGAAGGGAACAGTGGATTTTCTCTAATTTAGATTATATATAAGAAAGGAAATTCGGATTTGGTTGCCTTTGAGAGAAGAAGTACCCTGGGAACGGCAGATGACTATCATGGGATTTTATCGATGTGAACTCTGTAATTTTCTCACATTCTGTGGGCTAGTGATAAGAATGATAAATAGTGCCGGTAAGGTTTATCTTTTGGCAACGAGTAATCAGTAAGAAAGGAAATAGCTGAGCATGTAGAGATGACGGACTGCGCCGACTCGTTTGATATTGCTGACTGCAGCTCTGGGTGGATGCCGTGTGCTCACGGCAGTTATTAGGATCGTGCCGAGCGAGGACACATGACAGAGTCGTGGTCATTCTCGCTGTGGCGAATGTCGTGTTTGCCACGTTGGTGCTTGTGATTTGCAGCCCCCACACAATGAACTCAGCCATTACAAGGAATGGGTAACAAATAACCAGCCGCAAGGTTTCCGAACGAGTTCTGCAGAGCTTTAAAAGAAGGCAATGAACACGTAGGAGATGATTTCAAGTTCTGTTTATTTCACAGACAGCGTCATCCCTTCCTTAGCCGTCTCGGCTGTGGGAAAACACTTTGACGCTGTGTCACAGCCGAGTTTTGACAGGGCTCCTGGCGCACCCTTATCAAGCTTCCCTGTCCCCTTCCCATTAACACCCTGACAGCTGAGCAATTGTGCGAGTGACGACAATGAGGGTCGTGTAATCGGTGTGGGTGCACAAAAAGTCGTAAAACCCGACGTGTCACGGGGTTGTTGATGACAGCAACAACCCCAAAGGCAGGCAAGCAGGCAGCTCAGGAAATGGCTGATTTTCGCCCAGATCTACCGGTGCCATGGTCTACACGGTGCCGTGACCTGCCGAGCTACTGCTGTGCGGGAACGGGATCCATTCCCTCCCCCAGTGAACCTGCACGTCGCACACACTGATTTATTCCCCTGCGCCTGAATGGTGGAAAAAAGTACCAGGGAACGAGCTGGGAGGTGACGAACGCAGGAGGGCGTATTAAACCGAGATTTCTATGATTTATCGGGAAAGGTGCCTGCTGGGATAGCGGTAGCACTGCCGATCCGGCGAGAAGGGTCATGTTCCTAGGAATCCTGCAGTGGGAGCCTCCCCGCGGCGTGACTTTGTGCTGCAGCCGCACGAGCTGCTCGTAACTCGGCAGCACGAAATCAGTGTCTCTTTGCCGGCGACGCTTTTTTGGTGGCACACCGAGCCGCCACGTCGCGATGCTGTGGGATGCCAGGAAGAGGCTGACCAAGCACTTGGACGGATGACCGGCATCCTGAAAGTCCTGAGGGACACTGGAGCTGTCGTGTCGTGCCGGTGCTGGCTCCCCACCGGCGCTCTGAATACCCCGGACGACCCTCCCCACTTCTCCCGCCCGGTCCACCTCCCTTCTTACTCTCTCTGCCTCATTCCAGCGAGGTGTTCCCAGGACATAAACTCATACCAAACACCCCAGGTCTCCATATCTCCCTTTTTGGCATCATTCTCTCTGCCAGCTCTTACACCTTGCTGCTCGCACACGCAGTCCCTGTGCCCGATCCACCCTCCCTCTGCCAGTGCTCTCTCTGTCCTTATAGCAGGGTTTCTGTCAGGGCTGTGCTCTCTGTTCAGGTTCTGCCGGTTCGAGCCCCGCTGTCCTCGGGCCGGGGTCGCCTCTCTCCCTCCAGTGGGGCTCGGTGGCGGCGGCGGTCCCGCCGCGGGGCTCCGGAGCCCTGCGCTCTGTGCAGTTATTGGACGGGACTCTGTGTGCCGCTGTCGGCCAATGATGGAGCGGGGGGGAACTGGCGGCCCGGCCCCGCTCGTAGCCGGGATGAGGCTCAGACGCTCTCAGAGAGACTCTGGGAGTGAGTCACAGCCGAGCCCGCCGAGCAATGCCCGGCTCCCCGCCGCCGCTTCCCGGGACCGCTGGGCAGCGGCATGACGGGGAGAGCTGAGGATTTCTAGCCGGGGCGGGGGGGGCGAAGCGGAGAGCGCGGCTGTCCTGTGCGATGAACGGCGTTGCTGTAAGGAGCCGCGGGGTGACGACGGGGCAGGTACTGAGCCTCTTGCTTTTGTTCGGCCTTTCCAACTGGGTTTCCGCCGCGATTCGCTATGCGATTCCCGAGGAGGCGCGGAGAGGCTCCGTGGTGGGGAATGTAGTAGCCGACCTGGCGCTGGACCTCGGGCGGCTGCCGGAACGCCGACTGCGAGTGGTGTCCGGCGGCAACAAAAAGTACTTCGGGGTGGATCTGAAGAGCGGGGCGCTGCTGGTGAGCGAGCGGATAGATCGGGAAGAGCTCTGTGGCACACTCTCTCCCTGCTCCCTCAGCTTTGAGATCGTGGCGGAAAACCCGCTGGAGCTGTACAGCGGCACCGTAGAGATCCAGGACATCAATGACAACGACCCGGTTTTTCCCAGCAGCCAGGCGAGGCTGGAAATCAGCGAGTCTGTGGCGGCCGGAGCGCGCTTCCCGCTAGAGAGCGCGCAAGACCCCGATGTGGGAATTAACTCTTTGCAGACCTACCAGCTCAGCGCCAACCCGAACTTTGCGCTCGACGTGCAGACGAGGGTGGATGGCAGCAAGTATGCTGAACTAGTGCTAGAGAAGGAGCTGGACAGGGAGGACAAGAGGGAGCTGAATTTGGTCTTGACTGCGCTGGATGGAGGCAGCCCGCCACGGTCGGCCCATGTGCAGATCCACATTGACGTTGTAGATGCCAACGATAATGCCCCAGTCTTCAACCAGTCCACCTATAAAGCAAGTGTGAGGGAGAACACGCCCAGTGGTACACTGGTCGCCAGGATCAGTGCATACGATCTGGATGATGGGCCCAATGGAGACATCGTCTATTCCTTCAGCAGCCACACCCCTGCCAAGGTACGAGAACTCTTTGCTCTGGATTTGGCCACAGGGGAGTTGAGGGTCAAGGGACAGCTGGACTATGAGGAAGCAAAGCTGTATGAGATTTACTTACAGGCTAAAGACAAGGGAGTCGTTCCTGGTGTGGCTCATTGCAAAGTGCTGGTGGAAGTTGTGGATGTGAATGACAATGCTCCAGAGGTGACAGTGACTTCTGTGTACAGCCCTGTGCCTGAAGATGCAGCTCCAGGGACAGTTGTAGCTCTGCTGAGTGTAACAGACTTGGACTCCCATGACAATGGCCAGGTGAACTGCTTCATTTCCCCTGGGATCCCGTTCATGCTCAGTTCCTCACTCAAAAATTACTACACATTGAAAACAGAAGGAGCTCTGGACCGGGAAAAGGCATCAGAGTACAACATCACTATCACAGCCAGGGACTCAGGGTCACCACCCTTGTCTGCAGTAAAACACATCCTGGTGCAGGTGTCAGATGTCAATGACAACGCGCCCAAGTCTTCCCAGGACTCCTACGATGTATATGTTCTGGAGAACAATATTCCTGGCATTCCTATCCTTAATGTGACTGCCACAGATCCGGACCTTGGGCGCAATGCCCACCTCTCCTATACCCTTTTGCAGGGAGACCCCACTGTAGGCCACCTCTTCTCCATCAACCGGGACAATGGCACCCTCTACCTGCTCACCTCCCTGGACCATGAGGACCAGGTGGAGTTCAGCATGATGGTACAGGTCCAGGATGGTGGTTTTCCGCCTCTGGCCACTAATGTCTCAGTCAATGTGTTTGTCACTGACCTCAATGACAATGCCCCAACTGTGCTGTACCCCCACCCCAACGGCACTGCTACCCATACCGATGTGGTGGCACCCGGCACTCCTGCTGGGCACATGGTCACCAAGGTGGTGGCGGTGGATGCAGATGCAGGGTACAATGCCTGGATCTCCTATACGCTGTTGCAGGCCACTGACCCAAGCCTCTTCTCAGTTGGGCTGCACAATGGGGACATCTTCACAGCCCGCCAGCTCCGTGAGGATGATGCTCCCCAGCACACATTAGTCATCCTGCTGAAAGATCACGGTGAGCCTGTAATGTCAACCAGTGCCACTGTCTCCATCTCTGTGGCTGAGATGGCCAAGGAGGTGCTCACTGACCTCACTGATGTGGCACCTGCCAATGATCCCAGGAAACATGTGACTTTCTATCTCATCCTGGCTGTGATTTTGGTGTCAGCAGCCTTCTTCATCACCATGTTGTCCGTGGGCATCTTCAAGTGCTACAAGTGGCGGCAGTCAAAGGAGCTGTTCAACAGCTCCAGGAGTACCACGTATAGGACACCAGGGCCCTTCCATCACATTGATGCTGTGCGGGGTGGCTTCACACCACCCAACTTCTACCACCAAGTCTATCTCACCACAGACTCTCGCCAGAGTGATCTCCTGTGTAAAAAGCCCTACACTTCCAGTCCCTTGGGGAGCCGCCAGAGCACCATAAGGAATGGTGAGCCAGGGCTGTACCACCAAATTGTGGGCACTGCCAGCCGGCTTCCCGCACCTGCTGAGGTAATGTAGCTCCTTCCTTGGCATGTGCCAGCGTCGGGAAGAGCCATGGTTCATTTGTGCCATATGTATTTGGTAGTGTGTTGGGGTTGGGAGGGATGTCCAGTTGTGCTGTGGTCAGCTATGGCTGAACAGGTCTTCTGTGGAGGCAAATGAGCCATCTTGACATTTGCATTATGGTGAGCAGGATCAAATGAGTCAGTTTGCTCAGCCTGGCAAACATGTCTTTTGGGTGCAGTTTTGAGTACACCTGGCGTGAGTAACCGGTAAAGGCTGAGGTCAGCTTGTAACCACTTGTAAATCCTTGGCACAAAGTTTGTTGCTAATGTTATTCCCTTCCCTTTGCAAAAGGAGAGCTGAGAGAAGCACTTGCACTGGGGAGTAACATAGTCTTTAGGCATCATGTCCTGGTGAGGGCTGAAGAGGTGGTGATGCAAATGGGGCTGAGAGCCACCAGCTGTCGGTGAGGGACCAGGGTGTCATTACCCACGGCGTAGCACGCAAAGCTGAAGGATGATGCTGGTTCCCTCAGTGTGACCGTGGCCACAGAACAGTTTCTCCCATTTGTACTGCTCCTCAGGTTTGATTCCTGATGGTTCTGGTTTTGTTTCCATGGAAGCTCTCTGATGGTGTTCACTTCAGGGTGGAGGGGTGGGATTGCAGACTGTCCCAGTTGCTTGCAGGGCTCTGCTGAGCTGGACTGTGGCTCTGAGCAGAATGGTGAGTCCTCCACTCAGATGTTGTTCAAAAACCCTGTTACAGCCTCTGCATGATTTGTAATATGCCATCTCTGGGTGATGTCTGATGTCCTGATGGAACAAACTGCAGGCAGGAAGGCAATTGTGCATGGCAGGCAGCTTCTGTGCTTCTTCCCTGATGGGAATTGTGCAGCTTAATTTGAAAGCTTTCAATTATAGGAATGCTTCAATCCTCAAGAGGTGAGGCCAGGTCCAGTGGATGAGATGGGGATGTGTGTAGATCTGATGGTTTCCAAGGTGGTTGTTGATGGTGATTTGTCCTTCCTGGGAAGCAGTGAGTAGCAGCGACCGGTTCCTCAGAGCAGAAGGAAGTGAGGTGCGGCGGAAGCTGTGCATGGTGTGAGGCTGCGTGTGCTGCCTGCTCAGTGTGGCCAAATCACAGACAGAGGCAGAAACCTCATAGATTTATTTTATGCCTTTTTTCCCCTTTCTTTTCTTTTTTTTTCTTCTGCTTGCGTCACTGCTCAGACTCAGCACTTCTGATTTCTAGCAGGTGGGAGTGGCTGCGGCAGCTGCAGGAGCAAGTGTTCCTCTGCATTTTGCAGGCTGTGCTAAGGCTGGCAACAAGGATGTCCCCCGGACCACAGGGTCTTGACAAGATGCCTCTGAGGGTGGGGGCAGTAAATGTGTGGGTGGAAGGAGGTGACACCAGGCAGGCAGTAAGCCTGAGCCCTAGGCATGACTCCCTCCTACTCCCCAGTGCTACACTGGAGAGGCACTAGCAGTGAGGAATCAGCTGGGCTGGCACTGGGACCTGGATTTTCAGTTTTTGTGGTGACAACAGACTGTCAAGCCTGCAAAGGCTTTACACATCTTTGCTCTGCAGGACACAACTAGCTCACAAAACTGATGCAGTGGGGAGGGTGTTGATTCTGTCTGTAGCAAGTGGTGTGTCTTGCCATGAGGTATTCCTCCCTGCGGGATCTCCAGTGATCCCTAGTTTGTCTGGGTTGGAGCCTTTCCAGAGTAAGCTCTGGCCCTCTGGAGGGGAGAACATCTTGTCCATCCTAGACACCCCATACCTTCCCTGGCTTGTCACTGTCCCTATCCTAGGCTTTGACAGACCCAAGCAACAGCAGGATCCCCCGTGTGAAGCCCTTGCTCCAGCCTCTTGGTGACCGAGCCATCTCAGGACACTGGGTGGACTGTCCCAGACCATGTGGGCTTCACAGGGGGCTGCTGCTGAGGCACCACAACAGCACCAAACCCACTGCCGGAGGCACAGCATCCTGTATTGCCAGCAGCAATGTCTGTCACTCAGCTTTGCTGTCTGGAGCCCTGCCTGGGATGGGGACAGGGCACATTCCAGAACCAAGGTTACTGTGACAGCTTCTTTCTGGTGGCATCATGGGAAGCACTCTGGGAATGAGTATGTCCAACCAGGAATTGGTCTCTGTATACCTCTATTGATCTCCGTGTATCCCCGTGGAATCCGTTCGTCCAGTGTTTTGCTGCATTGTCTCTTTAAGAACGCCTTCTCCCCTCCTCCGGAGCAGACAGTAGGTGGGACCCGGGCATTGTTCTCACCAGTCTTTGCTGTGTCTCTCCCTGACTGGCAGCAGGGTGGTCCCGCCTCACGGCTCTCGGAATAGGCAGGGAAGTGCTGCAGAGGGAGGGAAAGACCCTCAGCAGCAGCACCTCCACTGTGTCTGTTCTTGCCGGAGGATGGTGTCCCTGTCACCATCCACTGTGCTGGGCACTGGTCCTCCCAGCCTCTCGCACCTGTTCCCTCAGGTCCCTTTGGTGTGCAGGTGGTGAGAATGGGCAGGGTCCCAGGCAGGACCCCTGCCAACCACACCAACACAGACCCCCAGGATCTGTGTGCACCCAAGGGAGGTCAGGGGGGCCTTCAGTGCACCAGGAACAGAAAGGTGGAGAGGGACTTCTTACAAGAGCATGTAGTGCCAGGATATGAAAGAATGGTTTCAAACTGACAGAGCAGGTTTAGATCAGACACTAGGAATAAATGCTTTGAGTGTGGTAAAACCATGGCAGAGGTTGCCCAGAGAAGCTGTGGCTGACCCATCTCTAGAAGCATTTAATGCCAGGTTAGATGGAGCTCTGAGCAACCTGGTCCAGTGGAAGGTGTCCAGGCCAATGGCAGGGGGTTGTAATGAGATGGTCTTTAAGGTTGCTTCCAGCACAGGCCATTCCATGATTCTCTGACTGCACAAGGCTTCTGCAGGGATGTGAACTGAGCTAATGCCCTCCAGTTTGCCACCGTCTTCTGGGACAGGGAGAGCAGGCAATTACTGTTTGCTCCCCTCTGGGAAGGCTGAGACCCCTGCTTTTGTCCTCAGATTGCTTGGCTGCAAAGCTGTGTGCTGCAGAATGCCAGTATGTGTGTCTGCCAGGTGGGAGGCCCCCTTCCCAGTCTGACATCCTGACCTGGTGTTGAGATCCAGTGGTATTCTAGTGGCCTTGTTGTCTGGCTCTATGTGTTTGCAGTGATTTGGGTACTGTGAAGAGTGACCCCTTCCTAGTCCCAGGGTGAGGAAGGGGTTCCAGTTGGGTATGCATTGGGAGCAATTGTATTCTGGCTTTGAAGGACTCACCTGTCTTTGCTTTCCCACCCTCAGCCTCTCACTCCCACAGGTGGGTTGGCAGGGGTGGGAAACCCTGTCTCAGTGTGAGGTCTCCTGCTTACTGGTGGTATTGGTGGCAATGATGCCTCACTCAGCGAGGCAATGATGGGGTGCAGGGAGCAGCCAAAGCATTAGCTGGGGAGGTGAAGTGGGGTGGGAGAAGAGCCCCTGGCACCTCAGGGCTCTCTAACAAGCACCTTTTCATCAGGCATGAAAAGTCCCTTGGCCTGCGTTCATGACAGCTGCCCTTTGTCTGTGGGCACGATGTGAAGCCACCATTGTGGCAGGGGGAGCACACAGGGAGGGTTTGTACCTCGCTTCCAGGCTGCCAGGACGTGCAGTTTCCCTGTGAACGCAAAGCGAGCTGTCGGAGCAAGTGAGTCAGGCTGGCAGAGGGGAGGCCGGGGGTGGCAGCCCTGCTGTTGCCGGCTCAGGCCCCTGCTTTCCTTACCTTCGGAGCCGCTGCTGGCCGAGAGGGGACGGAGCTCTCGGCCAATTGGGCGATGATCTGAAGCGAGGGGGGGAAATCTGCCTCTTCCCCC
>JAOXXN010000191.1:15501432-15512409 GCA_026770055.1 Myrmophylax atrothorax
TGTTTGCAAGGCCTTTGGCTGCCATAGCGACGGGCTCCATAGCAACCCTGCAAGGAAATGAATAATTCTGTGCTCGAAGTGGAATAATTCTGTGCTGGAAGTGGAAGATAAAAAGGGACCTGATGGCTGAGGGTGCTGCAAAATAAATGATTAGAAAAGCATCCAGGTGCACTCATCGGGGGGCGGGGGGTGCTTGTGGGAGTCCTCAGTAGTGGGGCAGCATTGGGATCAGAATGGATGCAGTGGGGCTGTGTCAGGGCTTCCAGATAAGCCTTTTGTCTTGGTATCCCCTGATTTCCTTATTGCCAGGTTTATTGAATGCATCTGCAGGTCATGCATGGGCTGTACCTGCCTCTGCTGACACAGCACCTGTCCTGTGCTCTGTGTCCACCATGCCCTGATCCTCTTGAGATGCTGCACCCGTGGGTTTGTCTCAAAGATGGATTTGATTCCTTCTCTCCAGTTCTAGCTATGCTGGAAGCATTTCTGAAAATTAAAGCCAGCTCTTTTCTGAGCTTTGAAGTGTAGAGTAGAACTGAACAGAGAAAAAAAAATCCATTCTATGGGGGTTGGGGTTTTAGAAAAAAACCCTATTGAGTCAATGGCATGTGTATTAAAAACAGCGATTCCTTGGAGTCATTTCCATAGGAACCAGCCCTCCCATTCCGGGCAGGCTCCCTGAAGCAGCATCCAAGGCTGCAGACGAGGGGGGAGAAGTGTGACAAGGGGAGGTTCCAGGGTCTGCCCACCCCAGGAAGGGGGAGCAGGGCAGGACAGGCTGCCTTCTGTTGAATCAGTGATTCACAGCTGTGATTCATAGCCCCATCCTATAGTCATGGAAAACAGCCAGGTCTGGCCATCAGCTGTGTGCCTTTTCCACTGTGAGAAGCTATTTTTGGGTGTTTTTAGATTACAGCCCTTGTATTTTTTTTCTGTGCTTCTGAATTCTGGATGATTGCACTGCAAAGTAATTGAGGCACTTGAATTTCCTGCTTAGAGAAATGAGCTCAATACCATTTTTTTGCAACTCTAAGGCATTTCTAAAATAGCTTTTCGGTGCGGTGCCTTGGGGAGCAGGCACACAGCTTTGGGGCTCTTTGTGCAAAATTTGGGAATGCTGGGTGCAGGAAGGTTGCAGAAAAGGACCTGGGGGCTGTCAGGTTGTACATGAGTCACCAGTGGTCCCTTGCTGTGATGGAGACTGACTGGTTTTACTGGCAAGGTTGTAGCCAGAAGGTCAAGAGAAGAGATAGTTGCCCTCAATTTGGCACTCACAGGTCCACACCTAGAGCACCGTGTCTGGTTTTGGGCTTCCCACTGCAACAAAAACAGGGCCATGTAGGCCAAGTGATCCAAGTGCTGGAGCCCAAGGCAGGGTGGGAGAGGCTGAGAGAGCTCCTTCAGCCTGGAAGTGTGAGGGTTAGAAGCACTAGATGATCTTTAAGGTCCCTTCCAACCCAAACCATTGTAGGATCCTATGATTCATGTCTTTCTTCAGTCTGATTTTGTGATTCCACAGGACAATAAGGGGATGTAGGGGTTTGTCTATCCCCCTGACAGTGGGGTATAGACATAACACAGGCACCAGTGAAGCTCATCACAGAAGTTCACATGTGTTATTTCCCTCTCTAAGACCAAAAGAAAGGAAAAGGGTCTGAAATGCTGCTCATCCTCTGGAGATGACCAGAACTGACTGGTGATTCACAGTCACCCCTCCCTGGGGCACACAACTCTAAACCAAGAGCTCAAAACAAACTGAGCAAAATCCATGCATTTCTTGGTACCGCTGCTCCCCTTGTGCCATGCTCTGGAGGGGTTGGACTGTGTCACTCAGCCCCTCCCAGGCTGCAGGGACTAACCACCACCCTTCATCCCTGCCTTTCCAACCCAGCCCTGCCCAAGTCTGGTGCTCACTGGTGCCAGCTCTCCTGCCTGTGCCTGCAGTCAGCCATGGGGCCAAGGGCTATTGGGGGAGGGGGAGGTGAGGACCACGAGGTGAGGGAGCTTAGTGAGGTCCAGGGTCCTGATGCAGGTGAATGCCCTGAACCCGGGGTGAGCCTTTCCTTCTGTGCACTCCCACTGTCATGGGGCACAGAGCATAGCTTTGGCAGCAGGCAGGAAAAGATTTCTGTACAGGGAAGCCTGTTGCCTGAAGGAGGGGTGGGAGAGGAAAGAAGAGTCTTTTGGGAGGTGGATAATGTGATGCCACATCAAAGAGGAAGCTGAACCCGGGCCTCCAGTTTCAAAACAGAGCTCAAACCACCAGAATGTTACAATTAAAAAAAAATCCCAAAATGTATGTGGCGCTTTCTTGTCCTTTCCCTTCCCCAGCTGAGGGGTGGGGCAGGAGCTGCTGGGGTTAACTGGTGGCTGAATGAGTTGTGGTTTGCAATGGAGTTCAGGTTCCTAAGTCCTTTATTGGATCTAGCCTGGGGCTCTATTCCCAGCCCTGTTTGTGACATTAACAGGTCACTGCAGCCCCAGGGCTGTCCCCACCTTGTCCTCACTGCCTGCATGGCACTGGCACGACAGGAGCACAGGGCAGTGGAGTCCATGGCTGAGGAGACTCGGCACCACCATCATGCAGGCACTGGAATCAATTTGGGATGCGACCATGCCTTCATTCTGGTCTTCTTGAAACTGTGCCACCACACACGGTGCTCAGGAGGGATATAAATAGTGTTCAGGATGCCCTGGGATGCAGCAGACAGCAGGTATTTCAGGAGTGATGCTGCTGGCAGGGTCGTGCCAGGGCAGCTTCTGCTACATTAGTGGTTATTTGCATCCTCTAAAGATTAACCAGTGTGAGCACAGCAGCTGGGGATGGATCAGGCAGGGCATACAGAAGGGATGGTCGTGTGGTCCTGGCACAGGTCCTGCATATCTTTGGACAAGTTGCTTAAGACCAGATTTTCTGCAGAGTACCTGTGAGAGCTCACACACGAGTCCTTACAGTCTGATGTTATGTTTCACAAGGGGTTTGAACATAAATTACAGAACCTCAGAACACTTTGGGTTGGAAAGGACCTTAAAGATCATTTCTTCCAACGTCCCTGCCATGGGCAGGGACACCTTCCACTAGATCAGGTTGTTCCAAGCCCCATCCAACCTGGTCTTGAACACTTCCAGGGATGAGGCATCCACAGCTTCTCTGGCCAACCTGTGCCAGGACCTCACCACCCTCACAGGGAAGAATTTATTGGGTGGTGAAAGTTTTTGTGCATTTAATGCTTCTCTGCTTGCAGAGCTTTGATGCAGCTGGGCCAGTAGCTGCCCATGTCTCTGTGGCAGATACAACCTCCATGGATGTGCCTGTGGGTCCATCCCAGTTCCAGAATGTCCATATTGAGCTTGTTCAGTGTGTGGGGGCTGCAGCGGGCACAGGCAGCGGGGGCACTCAGGCAGTGGGATGCTCAGCATGGCAGTGAGGAGCCCATCTGCTGCCCAACACATGGCATTGAGTTGGCACCCACAGTGTCCTCCACGCTGGCTTTTACAACATGTGGGGTGCTGAGCACTCAGGCACAGAGCTGCCAGTGGGATAGCCCAGAGCTGGGGGTGTCTGAGCAGGAATTCAGGGTCTGAGCGGGACTTTGGGGTTTGGGCAGAGTATTGGATTCTGAACAGGAATTCAGGGTCTGGGCAGGGCGTTGGGGTCTGAGCAAGGCTTTGGGGTCTGAGGAGGGTGTTGGGTTTGGAGCAGGGCATCAGAATTTGAGCAAGGCTTTGGGCTCTGAGCAGGGCATTGGGGTCTGAGCAAGGCTTTGGGGTCTGAGGAGGGTGTTGGGTTTGGAGCAGGGCATCAGAATTTGAGCAAGGTTTTGGACTCTGAGCAGGGCATTGGGGTCTGAGCAGGGTGTGGGAATCTGAGCAGCGTGTTGGGATCTGAGCAGGGCATTGGGTTCTGAGCAGGAATTCAGGAGCTAAGCAGGGCATCAAGGTCTGAGCAGAGTGTCAAGATTGTAGCAGTGTGTTGGGGTGGGGTCTGAGCAGGGCATCGGGAGCTGGGCAGTGTTTTAGGGTCTGGTTGTTCCAGTGTGTAAGGGCTGGGACCACAGCAGTGGAGGAGGCCACCTCTGTGTCTTGTAGCCTGCTGGTTTGAATGCTTTCCTGGGAAATAGGCTAAGGTCTCTCCATGGGAAGGGCTTTCCAATGCCCCCATCTCACTTCAGGAGAGCTCCCATCTGCAAGAGCACGGCAGCTCTCATCCCAGGGGAATCAGTACACAGCCAAGGGGCAAATCCTGGCATCCCAGTGCGTGGCAAGAGCTGTGGGTGGTCAGAGCACTGAGCTGGGAGAGGAGAGACCAGTGGTCTGAGGGATGCGGTCACTTCGGGACAGAGCAGAGGAGGACCCAGGAAGCTGGTGAGATGTTCAGGAAGTGAGGAGGCTCTGGAGGGGCTCTTTGAGCACAGCCCTGAACAGTGAGCAGTGGCTGAGCACAGCTGACACCTGGCAAACATGAAAGCAGGGCTTGTTAGACTGTACACAGACTGCTGATTGTAACCTCAGCCACAAAACCTCCTTAGCCAAAGCCTGACAACATCCCCTGAGTTTTCCCAGGCAGATCTGTGATGCTCAGCACCCCCATCAGCCAGTCCCAGGGAACCAAGGCAGGTGCCCATTTCCTTTCTCTCCTCTCCCTGTTGGTCCAGCCTCCCCAGGACTGTTTGCTCTGTAGAGCTGGCAGCTGGTCTTGGACTCTCTTCAGAGCAAGCTCTGTGGTGCCAGGCAGTTGGCTCCATCACGATGCCAAAGCCCACCACACCATGGGGTTTTCTCACCCTCTATCTTACAAATGAATCTGCAGAATGGAGCTGTAGCCTGAAATAACTTGAAAGGTGCATCCACTCACACAGCCTGCAAAAGGGACAGAGGATCTGGTTGTATAAGGGTGCATACACCTCTGGGGATTTAGGACAGCAATTTTTATGATATTGCATTATATTTTTGAGAGGGGATTACATTATATCCCTTGTCCAGGGGCATTGGAACTAGGTGATCATCTAGTTCCCTTCCAACCCAGCCCATTCTGTGGTTCTCTGATCCTGTATTGGTGGGATTTTGAGGTGATGAGGTGCTGTCTGTAGCCTCTGAAGTCAGCAGGAGTTATGTGGGTGTTGCTGGAAGCACCACTGAGTCTCCAAATGCTTTTGGTGGTTATTCCTCAAAAGCTTGGAGAGGGATGGGGACCTCTGAAACAGTCTTGACTCTTGAGTGTTATTTAATAGAAGGATTTAAAGCATGAAGTGGGCAAGCCCACTCCTCCTGACTGAACTGCAGTAACTTCCTGTTTGTTTTCTTTTCCCAAAGCTCCCAGAATGGAGAGGAAGCTGGAGCCTGGCCCAACAACCAGTTTGACACGGAGATGCTCCAAGCCATGATCCTGGCTTCAGCAAATGGTTGGTGTCCATCATGTGTGGGAAAACCATGACACTTGCTCTTTCAGGGACATCTTGGGTTCATGCTGTTAGATAAAATGCTGATGGGACTGGTTTGTCTGGATTAAACTGGGATGGCTTTGAAAGTCCTTCAACAGATCCCAAACCTGGTGGAAAAGCACCACTGTCTGTGTTACCCTGCAGAGGGAGAGGGGTCAGGAAGGATTCAGGCAGAGATACTCTGTGACAGGGACATCTCTTCCACCCAAAATATATTTCCTGTGCAGTGGACTGAATGCCATCTGGCTTGTGATGTGGCTGTGTTACATAAGACAGCCAGCCTTGAGATGATGTTTTATAGACTACTTGGTTCCAGAAGTGACACTAAACAAAACTGCTGTGTTGCAACCTGCTGTAAGGTGAGGAGGTAGGAAGGCTGGAAGTTTTGCATGTGACACGGCCAGGGAAATAGTAAATGACTGACTCAGTATCCCCAACAAGCCTTGTGTCTAGAGGAGCTCCCTGGGTCCCTCTGCTGAGCCATGAACTCACTGAGGCTTTCTCCACTGGCTGCTGCTGCCTCTTCACAGTTGTACTCACAGGAGGGTGGTTTGGGGTCATTTTGGGTTGGTTGTTCTGGTTTGTGCCTGTGTGGAAGTGATAGGCAGGGAGCGTGTTCCCACACACCCACAGTCTCCATGGCTTTGTATAAAACAAGTACAATTTATCACTCCATGCAGCACTATGGATAAAGAGGCTGGTTTTCATCCAGTCTTTATTTATAAATACCTCCAAGTCTTTCCCCCCTTGATTTAAAAATAGAAGCAACACCACAACCATAAAACCCTGTGCTAAATGCTTAGGATGTTTCCTCTGAGCTATTGGTAGGGAAGGAATCTGGAGGAGGAGGGATGGCTTTGGTGTTGCTTTCTTGGAAAACTGCTGCAGCTGAACTTTGCTGCTCAGCAGACACCAGGCAGCCTGGAGACAGCTGCTGTGGGTGGGGAAGGGGATGAAGGTCTGGGGCAAGGGAGTTGTTTACGCTCAAGGGAAAGAAACAATGTGAAAATGTGTCTTTGCTCTGAAAAGAAAGACCATGGAAAAATAGCCTTTGGGGTTACACGTGGTTATCGTCACCCAGAGCCTCCAGATCCGGTTTCCTTGCTGGCAAATAAAGCTGTTTTTCTGGCTGCTGCTCCAGCAGTCCCCAGGATCAGAGCTGAGCGGGTCCCTTCCAGGTTAAGCACTGACTTCCACAGAGCCCTGGGCCCTATTTCAGCAAATCTCCCCCAGTCCACAAGTCTCAAGCAGTCCTAAACTTTCCCATGGCTTCAGTCATTCCAGGGGGTTGATGTAAATCAGATCCACCCTCTAGATAATGGCTTTTTCTTATCCATCCTTTTCTTGCCCTTGCTGGTTCCTTTCTGGGATGGATGGATGGATGGATGGAGACAGAGCACAACTTTTTTCCACCAGCAGTCTTTTCATGTCACCCCTGCTCTCTGTCCCTCCTTTCTTGCTCTCACTTTTTAACCCAATAGTGTTGATTGGAGCAGGCTTTGATTAGGAGCAACACTAATTGTCCATTAAGTTTTGTGCTGCCCACCCTTGGCTGATGTTTCCTGGCTATTTAAGTGAACCTTATCTCTTACTGTCACCCACTGAGCTCTCTGTTATAGCCCCAGGGTGGCAGGTGGGACACAGTGCCACAGCTGATGCCCTGGATACATCCTTACCCTCTGCCCAGTGTTATCCTTGACTTCAGTAAGAGGCAGAGCTGGCCCTGCCATGCCAAGCCTGTATGATCCATTTGCTCCATGTCAGAGTACCTATGAAGCTGATTTCCCCCCGGGGCTGTAACCTTGGTGTAAGGCTTCTGTTCTCCCTTCCTGGGCATCCTTCCTCTGGATTTTCCTCCCTTGCATCTGGGAATAACATGAAAAGCCAGTGTTTTGAGCCATCTGAATGGGCAGAGGCAGCTGCTTAGACATCTCAAGGAGCACAGATGCTCCAGGGCCACCAGACACTAAAGGGCAGACATCCTGTCCCTAAAATACTGTGGCTTCCAGCAAGAATTTGTAGAGGTGCCATGAGACAGTGGGAGAGCAGACAGAAAGGCAGACCAAGGAGGTCCTTCTCCCCCTCAGGCAGGGGCAGACACACTATATTGGGGTCTCCTGAAAGCCCCACCAGCAGCTGCAGCAGCACATGCTCTGGGGCTGCCTCCAGCCGATGGAGCCCCCAGCTGGTTATTTTTGCTGAAGCCCAAATTCTTTTTTTCCTCCTCAGGACCATTTGGGACAATGGCCGGCTGCTGCTAAAGGCTGAACGTGACCTTTCCAGCAGTAAGAGCTGAAATGCCTTGCTTGGCAAGAGCACCTCAGTGCCCATTTACAACCCTCTATTGTCCCTGTTCTCTTTTCTTTTCAGCCTTAATGTCAGTGTTACCTAGAAACAACCCTTCAGCCTTACCCAGACCAACTGGTAGGCTGGGAACTTCACCACTGGCTTTTTCTCCCTGGTGAAAGCTCTGCTGAGACTGCAGATTAATTCATGAGGACTTGAATGGTGCTGGCAGCCCCCAGCCCTCACTGCTCAAAGCCCTGGTCCATCTGGGATGGCCCAGAGGGAACAAAGTGCAGCAATACCGGAGAAAAAGAAGGTGTTCAAGTCCACCAAGCCACTAACTGAGCTGTCTGCAGCTGGGACAGTCCAGAAAAAGCAATCTTCCTCATGGCTGGAGTCTGAAGTCCACCTGTGAGATGGTCTCTTCACATCTCCAGTTATCTCATCCCATGGGGATCATTTGTAACACCCCAGTGGGTGTGGGGTTGAGTTGGTTGTTAATAAGCTGCTGCTTATAGACATACATCTCCCCAGCCCAAGGTCCTCAAAGGCCTGCTAGGTCTGGAACCCATTTAATAAGGACTCTGGAAAAATTTTCCTGTGGTAAATGCTTCCACAGGGGAAAGGGCAATGGCATTTCCCCAAGCTGAGTCCCTGTGTTTGTGCATCACGTCCCCCCACCCCAGTGCACAATATTGCTCCTGTTTTCAGCCTTGCTGTGTTTTCCCCTCCTCCTGCTCCAGCAGAGCAGCTGTAACTTTTCAAACTGCAGTTTCTTCATGCTTCCGACTCCTGCGAGGGGGAATGTGTACACAGCCATAGTTCAGGGGGCTGGTGGGATATGGTCCAGCTTTTTGTCCAGCTTTTTGGCTGGCTTAGTCACCTCCATCTGCTTAGGGAAAAGCCAAGACAACACAGAGGCGTGCACAGAGCTGGTCTGGAGCGAGGGCAAACACGAGGGGATCAGCCCACCATCTCTGCTCTTTGTTTTTCTTTATCCCTGCAGTCTCTGCCTGTGAAAGGAGGAAGCAGCACCCCTGGGCTCTGCCTTGGGTGCTTTGGGTGCCCTTCCTGGGTCTCTCCAGTCTCCCAGGAAAGCCTATCGACAGCTATGAGTGAGGCAGTTAAAGGCTGAGATGGGATCCACAGTGTCTGATAGAGAGTGCGGGTTTCAGCAAATAATTTCTGAGCAGGGCTGTGCAGTGATCCCACCCTGAGCCATGCACAGGCAGCTGCACCAGAGCAGCTCATGCAGCAGCTCATGGCAACAGCAACACTTGAGCCCTGCCATCCCCCCGTGCTCATTTCTCCCCCTGCCTGCACATATCCCCCCATCTCCATCTGGTCTTTACCATCGAGCAGAGCCCGAGCATCCCGAGAGGGTCCTGAGCCCCTCCCCACTCCTGCGTTCTCTCTCTCTGTGCTGGAGCTTTGCATAGCGACAGGAATGAATCTGCCTTCCCCTCCCCCTGCTCCCAGATCTGGACCATCAGCCGCTCTCTGTCATTGATTTCCTTCGTGCTCGGCTTCCTAGAGCCATTTTGCGGTATTGCAGGGGAGGGATTTTCTTTCTCATCTCCCCTGCTCTGCTCCCTGAATAAACCTGGCTGGACAAATACCAGGGGCAGGGTTTTAAATGCAGCGGAAAAATAAATAAATATTGGATTTCCTTTAATGCATTACTAATGATTGCAACTGCACAATATTTTTGTAATGGGCAATTTCAGGGGCAGGGGGAGGGTGTCTGTGCCACGCTCCCCAGCACACACTGTGCTGATGTGAATGATGCTGAAGGGTGATGGTTGGTGGCACCCAGGTGTGGGTTTGACACCCCGCGGGGCTGCTGAGGCTTGGGGTGGGCTCCAGCCAGCTTTAACAATTTTCCTTTCTCTATCCCCCCTCCCTCTGGCATTTCCTACAGAAGCTGCTGATGGCAACTCGACCCTGGGAGGCGGGAATGGCACGATGGGGCTGAGCGCCCGCTACGGCCCCCAGTTCACCCTGCAGCACGTCCCTGACTACCGGCAGAATGTCTACATCCCTGGCAGCAATGCCACCCTCACCAACGCCGCCGGCAAGCGCGATGCCAAGAACGCCGCCCCCGCCGGAGGCAACAAGAAGAAATCCGGGAAGAAGGAGAAGAAGTAGAGAAGAAGAAGGAGACCTTAGAGCTACAGGGCAGCCGGCTCCAGCACTCCCCCCAAAACCACAGCCCAGGCCGGAGGACGAATGTGATTATTTTTTTTTTTTGTGATGCAAAAGTAGGAAATGGCTGCGAATGTATCTCGTCATCATCAGGTCTGGGAGCAGGGGCTCACTGCTCTTAGATCTCGTGATGGAAACCAATCCGGAAGCTAAACCGAACGCAAACAAGTGCCCTGTGAATAATGTTTTATACAATCCCTCGGGTATTAGAATATGCAAAGGCGGAAGGTCTTTTGCCACGTCTTTGGATCCGATTTGCTCCCAGGTAGTCCGAGGCTTGTGCTCGGCTTTGCCCAATGTAAATAATTTTAATGTGGATGTTTTAATTTATAGCCCTTCAATCATTTTTTGGAACGGAAAAGGAAGTTCTTAGCTTAGAGCCCATGCTCCAGTTCTTTGCTCTTAAATTTTCCATACGTAAAATTCACCCCCAGTTAATGATAGATGGTGATGGATTTTGGAATTTGGAAGTTGGTAGGAAGTGCTTCAGTTCCTGCTTACCTGTCACCCGGAAAAAAAAAAAAGTGTTCATATTGCATGAGTCAAAGGGAATATGGCAAAGCTGCATCCTAAACATTTTGTTTTGCTTTTGTTTATTTTTTTTAAAGTGTAACCACTAATGGCCTGAAATATGAGAAAGTAAAAGCCCTCCTGATGTCTGAGAGGCAGGGAATTCGATAAGGAGCATGCCGAGGTGTGCGGCAGCTGCCCCGGCGGTTCTAGGGGTCTCCGAAGAGCAGACACATCTCAAACCTTCTTTGCAGTAAATATTTATATGTACAGTCAATGTTCTTATGGAATTAAGGCTAAGAGAGCCTCGCTCCCCTGCGCCCAGGCAGCCGCCTGGCCAGGTCCCCGCCAGAGGGGACACATGGGGACGAAGCTTCACGTCTCTGCACACCGTGTCTGCATGCACGTCCCTCACCTCACACCTGCACTAGCGCAGTAGCTCCACGGACCCGGAGAAGTCCTCGCATGCCCACGCAGCGTGGTGTGAACGCGCCGGCAGCCGCCCGAGCCTCCGTGCCGGGGCTGGTGCACCGGG